>SMMW01000141.1:912500-1322500 GCA_004794655.1 Marisa cornuarietis
CCACAAAATATAATTTTATATGGACAGAGTATAGGCACTGTACCAACTATAGATTTAGCGTCACGTTATGAAGTTGGAGCAGTCATCCTTCATTCACCGCTCATGTCTGGTATGAGAGTTGCCTTTCCCGAAACAAAGAGAACATGGTTCTTCGATGCTTTTCCAAGGTTTGTATCAAAATGTAATAAGTATGAAGTTTAAGATAGAAATTTTGTCATGTTTGTACAGTGGGCATTTTTAGAATTTATTTTCTTTTAGTATATATTATGAAATTATAAATTAGTTCCATGTTTCAGAAACATGATTTTATTTTCATCAAGTTATATTGGGCTACAACTGATTTTAAAATATCTTATGCTTAGGATACATAATCAATTAGATATACTTCATAAAATTACATATAAGCAGTACTGGATGTTGGCTATATTTGTATAACACCTTTAATTGACTTAAGTTATTATTTATTACTTTAGTTATTTCTTTTATTATTATTTACTTATTAGTTTTGCTATCAAAGCCATCATGCATGTCTTTTCCTATTTAACCTGTTTATCCTTTCATCACAAGTAGCCAACTTTTAGTGATAATAAACAGCAGCAGACAAGTATGTCTAATCCCCTTTTTTACTCCCACACATTAAGACTTAATTTTTTTTTTTTAAGGAAGAATGTAGTGTTTATCTCTGTAAATGATGCCTTTAATATATTCAAAGTATCATGACAATACCATTTGTTTACAGAAGAACCTTTATTCTTTTTTGCAAAGCATGAGGCTTGTGTTAAGGTGTCATCAAACCAGGATTGCCTTTCATAAACAGATGTCAAAAATTTATCAGTGCCATTAAACTGGATTTGTTAATTTGTTGCAGCATTGACAAGGTTCCAAAAATTACTTCTCCTGTTTTGGTTATACATGGAACTGAAGATGAGGTGATTGACTTTTCACATGGTTTAACCATATATGAGAGATGCCCGCGCAAAGTTGAACCTTTATGGGTTGAGGGTGCTGGGCACAATGATGTTGAGCTCTATGGCCAGTACCTTGATCGGTTGAAACAGTTCATCAATGTGGAACTTGCTCTCAACTGACTAGAGGTGCGGGCGGCAGACACCTCAACAGGGGCACAACAAGAACATGCAGATGACCATGGCGATAGTGACAGCAATCTTGGCAACACTCAGCAGCAGCAGGAATTAAGTCCTTGTTCCACTGCTTTGCAGGGGGACCATTTGTCAGAAGAGGTCTTACCTTCACCTTTGCGGCTTGTTGACATTGCTAGTGGAGTAATCATGGGCTCTGAAGAAAAGAGTAAACCCTGCGAAGGTGAAAAGGAGGATGACGTGGACACTAACTTGCTGCTTAAGGTTGTGAACTCCTGTGCCACTAACCAGCCTTCCCAGGACTTACCATGTGAAGAACGTGTAGTATGATATAGTAGATGCATAGAACTGTCTAGCAGGGGTATTCAAAGGGGCAAGACTTTTCCTGAAACATTTTGTTTCTATTTTGTACTATTGTTTACTTTTTTTTCTAAAGCATTTAGCATTCTTAGCATCTCCACTATATTATGTTAGCACACAATGTCTGAATAATAGCATTGATTGGTAGGAAGTGATTAAAACATTCAGATGTGACATTGGTGTTACATAAATGGAAGTCATTACATTTACGAGGTTGGCTTAAAAATTGTACATAATAAGAAGTGTTGCAGTAAAACCATGTGTCTACATGTTGAACAGAAACACCATGGCCTTGCATTCAAGGATATGCTTTTTTATTGCCAACTTAAAATCTTTTATTTATAAAAGACATCAGCTTTGTCTGTTGTAGTATGGTTATTACATTGTTTATTATTTTTGTTATTCTATAAATTTTTTATATTTTTGGAATTGTATTGTTGATTATTAACATTTCTATCAGGAAAAGCTAGCCTTAGCCTCAGCTAGATAGATAAGCATGCCTACCAGTCTGGGTACAAGGTAGTCTGGGTTGGCTGGGAACAAAAGGATTTTAATTGACTAGAGAACCTCATGTTTTCTGTATGTTGTGTGTGCATCTAGGATAAAGAAAAATTGAGTTTCTCCTAAGGTGTATTGATGTTTGTGCATAATATAACTGTGCACAAACAGACATTTGTGGTAAATCAATAAACTGCAAATTTCACAACGGTAAAAGTTGCTATATAGCACTAAACATACATGAGAGATGATGTCCAACCAAAAAAAAGGTTCCTTGTCAATTGTTAATCCTAAATTGTTGAACGCTGCATGTGTTTTCCCTTTCTCTGTCGCCCGCAACATTCCCTAACTTGGGTTTAATCAATTTGTGTGTACGCTCGAGCGTTTGCATGCGTGTGTGCGTACAAGTGCATGTGTATGTATCCATGCACCTACAACTGTACATTGTGTGATAGAGGGCCACAAAAACCAATGGTCACATTTGATAATTGTACATTAGAGTTGATTATGAGTACATGTGGATGTCTACTTAGGTTTTGGTAATCATCTGTAAAGAATGTGTTGTAATAAGTGTTTTTGTCAAAATTTCAGTTTTCTAATTTCCTGTTTTTAACTTGAAAGATTGATTGCCAGAAAACTGAAATTATATTATCTTTATCAAGCATTGAAGAGGTCTTTTGAAAGTACTATGTGATGTGCACTGTATAGAACAAACTATCTGGCATGTGAACAGCACAAAATGTTCATGCACAATGACAACAGAACAAATAAAAAAAGTAATGTATAATTAAAATTTTTAAAGTACAAGAGAACTGATTTTTTTTTAAATGTCAGCATGTATGGCATTTAATAGAATAGTGAAATAGTATACAGTTGTAACTAGAGTCATGACTCCTTTATTCTCCATTTGTAGTATTATAAGGTTTTGCTGAAGTGGTTGCTTTCATTCACCTGCTTATAACTGTCTGGCTAGGTTTCATTAATAAAACCTTTTCTTGCTAATGTACCTGATGTTATGAATGTGGAATGTGTCATACTTGGCTGTGTGTGTAGGCAGAACATTTCTGCAGTAGACATTTTTTGTAATGAACCTATTTGTTTCATGAGCATTACTTTGGTTCATTGCTTTGGTATTTATTTTTTTTTTCTTGTAGTGATTACAATGTCTATACCGTTTTTGCAAAAAAAAAAATATTACCAAATACAAACTCCAGAAGTCAGTATACATTTTCTGGAAGATTTTTTGGTTTTTGAAACAATCCAAAGTGTTATGACTTGTTTGTTTTCCAATAAACTAGTATTTTTCAGTTTTGAACTGCTTGTCAGTATGCCTCCAGCCTAAACTGAAAACTGTATTAATATAACAGTAAGGAATAGCTGTACAGATTTTGTTCACTTTTGCTGAGTATTTGGTATTCATGACTTTTCTTCATTTTGTAATAAAAGCACTCTTTGCTAACATGATTATTCTTTACTGTTTATCACTCCTGGCATCCCAGATCCAAGCCTGCAGAGAAAATATGACAAATGCAAAAGAAGGGTAAAGTACACGTTAATTATATTCTACAAAACTGGTTGACTATATTCATCTGCCCAGCACAAAAGTAAGACATAAATGTGTTTAAGTTTTATTGTGATATTTAGACTTTTCGGATTTCAGTTTCTGAAATGAAGGTGTGCAAAAGCAGCAAAGTATATGTCTTTGCATATGAGCAACAGACCAGTCATGCATTCTGATACTTGTAAACAGAGTAAGATCATGTTGAATCTCATACAATTTTGAAGTTCTTATCTGCATCACTAGAGTCTCATTTTCCAATATTTTTCACTTTTTGTAAGTGCAAGTAAATAGCATGATCACAATCAAAATATGTTTTTACTTGCTATTCCATTATGAATGTTCGAGAGAAGCCACCCTTTTATGGAAGTGTATAGTGTGTAGAATGTGCATGAATGAAAAAAAAAAAACTGCTTTGTGATTATTACATGTCTCAGGACTAACCTTGAAGCTACTTTTAAATCACACTCAAAGGGTTCAGGGTTGCATTTTGTAAAAACAATTGATCCCTAATATTATAGAATGCATTAGAAACTCCCAGTCAGCAGTTAAGCTTTCATAACTATGTTCATTTTCTTAATATCTATGTTTCATCCTGTGCATGTATGATAGATTTGATCAGATTAAAGATGTGATTTGTATCCGCTACTTCCCCTCCCATCGAAACATGCACAAATCATATAAGAGAGCTCCAAATCACTTATAGAAAAATTTCCCAAGGAGTTTAAGAACTTAAAGTTTTGGCATTTAGAGTTTAAAAGCATGAAAGTATTGGTGGTCTCATCACCTATTTTGTGATGAACCACACAAATGAAAGCTCATATTTCATCATTACTTGTTATTATATATTAGCTATTAAACTTCACATGCACAGAATCATTACGCTAAGTAAAGCAGCTGGCACCCCTGTGGACATCAGGGATGAAGATCATGATAATATTAACACGTACTTTGATGTGGACTTGTTTTTGTGATTAGTCAAAAACCTGAATCTGGAGCTCCTAAGAACCTCCAACAATTATATCTATCATTATAGAATGAATGTTCAGTGTTCATTCTACACTCACTGAGCAGGCAGTTATTTTCCTTATATTTGTTAATTCTTTGAACTTTCATCCTTTAATATTAATATATTATTAATGGTATGAAGTGAACATGGAGTGTTATGTCTGGTTTTTTTTTACATACATTTTTCACATTGTCTGCAGGGATCAAAGAGTAGTTGGATGTTGAGGGCAGTGCTTGCAGATTTTGAAAAAATGCTAATGCAAACATTTTCCATGATTTTGAGATATTTAAAAAGGATTAATGAACAGTTCTGCATTACTTGGCAAACAAACTTATTTAGGCTTATTACTCTTGGCTGTTAAATCTTTTCTTCCATTTTTTTCATGATTTCTTGCAATACTTTCTGTGCTTCTTGAAACTTCTGTATTATGTTGAAAGAATACTGCAAGCTTCATTTGAGATAATTTGCAAGTATATTATCTCCTTTACTTTGGTTAGTATATATGCATCCAAGCTGGAGCAGCTGAAAAAGCTTTATATTGCTTTGGGATTAAAATTTATTCAATAATAGCAGCAATAACATAATCCAAGTTTTCCCTATAATATGAAGGTAGGAAGCACGTGCACAGATTTCAGTATGGGTGATGTCTTATTAGGGCACAGATTGTGCAGTGAACTTTAATAAATTGAAATAGATGCCAGATTTCAGATCAATTTCCATGATGTGTTTGTGAATAGAATTTGGATATGGCATGTTCTCCCCTCCCTCCCCAGAGGGCGGTCGGTGGCGCAACGGTTAGTGCCTGTCACCAATACAGTGAAGGTTGGCTGTCCTGGGTTCAGTTCTCGTCTCGGGCATGCTGTTCTTTCTCTGCATGTGGCATCTGTTTACAGGGCTGGCTGCTTTGCCCTGATAAAGCCTTAGTTGCTGGCTCGGTGTAAAACACCAATTAAAAAAAAAACAAAACAAAAAACCCTCCCCAGAGCATAGCATGTGAGTTGGTTTGTCTAAAGTCTCAAATGATAGACATTTTAGGGTTATTCTCACTTCACTTTGTTTATATTGCAGTCCATTAATGCCTTTTGTGTGGTGATACTGAAATCATCATTATGTTTGGGATACATTATCACAGCCCACAGAGTGCTTGATTTCACTATCCAGAGATACATTTTTCGTATTTTGGGAAAAACATTATGGACGGAAGTTGCTTGACATGACAGTTTAACCAATTATGTTACATATGTTAACAATCTTACCCAGGGGATCCATTAAAATGAACGTGACATAAAAGTAAGTACTTGCAAAGGCTGTTGCACTTTGCAGTCTCTATCATGTAGTTAACCCAGACTTGGAGTATTTAAAGAGCCCACAAGTGTGAGTATTATGTGACATTTTATTATTCATTAGCATTTTGTATTACATTACATGAAATTGCCAATTTTGGTTTCTCCCCTACCACTCCTTTACCTTTTTTAAAAGAAAGATGTCATTACATTGTTTTGAAATTTCAAGAAATAATAGTTATATAAAATAGCTGTTGTAATTTTTTTTAATGGAAATACGATTGTGTCTCTTTAAGTGTTGGGATTGAAGTTTTCGTTTTTATATAGCTGCAAATTTCAGTTACACACTAAACTTATTCTTTTGGATTTTTCTTAGTTCTTAGTTTATAAGACTGGTTAGAAACTACAGTTAGTGCTTTCCCTACCTAGTGTGCCAATCAGATATTTTGAACACCTCACTTAGAAACTGTTATTTCAATCTTTTCTTGACAAGTTGTATATTGATTTTGTCATAATGTCATACTTTATAGATGAAAAAAATTGCTTTTTTGAGTTTAAAGTTTGAATGTTACGTAAAAACATTTTGTCACATTTCTGATTTGTTTTCATCTTCACTGCCATGAGTAATGTAATGTCTAAAAGTGTCAAAGTACTTGTCAACATACCATTGTGGTCAACTGCAAACATCAATGTACTTGAGTATCACACATGGTGTGATTCTAATATAGGCACGTGTGTTTTAGTGTTTATCATGTGTGGATTCTTAACCCTCTTGGTTCAAGATAAAAATGAACATTACAATGACTGGCTTATAACTGAAGACTGCGAAGATGACAGTGGGTGAAGTTTGTTTTTTTATTATTGCTGCTCTGAGATAAACATTAGACCAAGAAACCTATACATTTTTGGAAAAGAGAAAAGTTGAACTTTGCAATAAAAAGTAATGAAAATCGCCTTGCCCGTGCTACCCGGCAAAGCCACGATTGTGGCCTTTCAAACCAAGAGAGTTAAAGTAATAACAGCATGGCAAAGTGAAATAGATCTGTTGAATAACTGTTTTTCTTCACCCTTTGATGTCTCAAAATATTGTGGGTGAACTTGTGGTTCTACAGTGTTAAATGTGAGTGTCCACATGTGAGTATATGTAATATGCATGATGTACATGTGTTCATGATAGATAAATGCTATAGAAAAATTATGTTTAAAATTGCACATAATTTACCCTTCAAACCACATTTTAAATTTTAAGAACATTATTTTATGAAATATATTTGTTGGGAGCTGAGTTTTACCTGTCTCAGAAATAACCAGTGCTAGTTTAGAAAGAGCATAGTTCAGTTACATTGAACTACAAATGTATGATTTTTTTTCTTGTCATCTTTGGTAATTTTGAAATTTTGTTTTAAAATAATTGGCTATACTCTTATTTTGTATCCTGCGTCTATGGTAGCAAGTAGTTTTCTTGTGGATTGCAATATGATGTTTACTAAACACTCTTATTTTTAATTAAGCTACTTAAAATAACATGATGCATTGCAAAGTCTAAAACTTCAAGGCGTGAGCCTGTACATCGACATGAGGGCATCTGACTCTGTTGAAAATGAGCAAGTTCCAAAATTTACTATGTGGTTTAGAGGGTATATTTATCCCATGTTTCTATCTTTTTTGTACTTTAACTTGTCTGGTGTTTAGTTGTTGACTAATGATTCTGACATCTGCACATTGTTTTTCCCCTTGTACATTGTTATGTGGTTTGTGAAAATTTGTGCTTTGGAGCCTTGAGTATTTACGTGGACTGGGGCATGTGAGGCATGTTGTTGCATCCAAAGTACATATTTTTGTTATAAATAAAAGTAGTGTAAATATATATTCCTGCTTGTTGATTTAGAATGAGCATGTGTTTTTCCCTTTATCATTTGTGTCTCGTGAATTTATGCTGTCTAAATTCCACAATGTTTTAATACTTACTCGTAAACCACCATTCAAACAAGGAATTTCTACTGTAAAGAAGTATACTATAAAAATGTTCTGATTAGAAATGGGTTTGTGAGCCAAACAAGGTACCATGCATATTTATGTAGCAGTTGTAGATGGCATTTTAAACAGCTTCTCAATTGCTGGTAGAAATCAGAGGAATTGATTTAGTGCTGACTGCATGACAATTTGAACACCTTAGGTGTTGGCAAGATGCAACTCACCTTGACGTTTATTCCCTGGTTAAAGCATAACTGTACAGTTTGAAATGGAAATAAATCTAGGCACACATGCACACACACACACATATATATATATTTCTGGCATTTTTATTGCTAATTCAGACCTCACTTCAAGTTATTTAAACACAAGTGTAAGGGGCAGCTGGTGAATTACATTTAGGCGAGAGATGTACAATTGCGCCAAAAAGAGTGGTTGGTTAGGGTTAAGGGTGCTAATTGAAGGGCCCCTACAGGAGTAGCATGAAAAGTTTAGCCCTGTGAGGGACAAATAAGGGTAGAGCTGAGATGGGAGAAGCATATGTCAGTGCAGTGAAAACTTTCAGTTTTCATCTTGTACCACTTTCTGTATGTGACAGCCCCCCTGGGCCCAGCTCCTAGTGCCGGGAGGATGGACACCCTACCTCTCTCTGGATGGGTAGAGTGGCCTGCCTCTTTCCTCCTCACTGTACTTGTTTCTGTCTCACAGGTCCTTTCACCTTTATTCCTTTTCATCAAAACACTTATCTCCTTCACTGCCGTTTTTCCTATTCTATCCTCTGCCTTTTGGTCCTTTCCCTTTTTCAATGCTTCCCAAATATCTCTTTCTTTCCCTTTTTTTGCTTTCTCAGCGGCCTTCTTTAGGCCCCTTGCGTTTGCCGTGCAGGGCAACCTGTGTCGGGGAGAATGGGATCCTGGACGCTGAGGTCACTGATGGGTTGCCGCCCATCATATCAACATTCCTCTTTGGCCCAAACTTCTCCTGGACAGGAGGTTGGTGCTGGCCCGCACCAATCAATCGGCTGGTCGTGCAATGCCCTAGTTTTGCTAGAAGGCTGCTGCCTGGGTCAATCTGTTTCACATTCTTATGGGTCAGAGTATACTTCTCCTGTAGCCCTGGTGCAACCCTGCTATATTTGATTCCTACAAATACATATTTCCTCACTTTTTCTCTTTTCCAAACCTTCCAAAATTCATTCAAATTGGTTATCTTCGGGTGAAGGTGGCACTTTTTATCCCTTCACCTTTACGTTGTTTTAAGTGCCAAAGATATGGACATTGGTTATCTGCATGTACATCAGAGGCATGCTGTGTAAAGTGCAGCGAGTCTCACTCCCCATATGATTGTAATGGAACACTCAAATGTGCAAATTGTGCAGGATGTCATCCAGCCTCTTCCCAAGACTGTCCCCGTTGGAAGGAGGAAGATAAAATCCAACGGATAAAAGCAGAGCAGGGTTTATCGTACCCAGAGGCACTTCGCTGTGTGTTGGGAAACCAAGTCTCCACGCAAACAGCCGAAAACCCCTCTTTTGCAGGGGTGGTTTCTCGGCACTCTGTACAATCCACCTCATGTCAAACAGACATCACATGGCTATACTCAGAAACCCCTCAGCCCACACACACACTCATGCCACCTCCATCTACAGAACAAACACAGCAGCCAAAATCTTCCACCCCTCAACCAATCCCAGCATACACCTCAACCCAACCTTCAGCACGTGCACCCACACGTACTCATCAAACTTCAAAAACTGCACCAACAAAATCCCAAACCACAATTACTGCCACTCCCCAAAAATCCCCTCTTAAACCTTCACAAACCTCCCGGCCCCCTGGGTCCAAAAGAATTAGCTCTCATACACGACAGCACCCTCCTTCACCTAGTTCAAATCGGTTTGCACCCCCTTTCAGATAGCTTGATGGACATGAAGGAACAAGGGGTTCCTTCACCCTCACCCCCAGGTCGCTCAAACACCTCCTCTTGTACACAGCGTTCTATGTCGTCATCTCATACTTAATTTATAACTGATAAATCTACTAAAATGGAACTGTCGAATTTGTGCAAATTTTGAAGAACTAAAATATCTTTTGCATCAAACAGATACTAAAGTGATTGCCCTCCAAGAGAGCTTTTTGCAGGACACAGATACTTTTACCTGTAAAGGTTTTCAGATACTCCAAAAGGCATCTTCAAATGATTCTCATGCTGGTGGAATAGCTCTTTTTAATTCATTCAGATATTCTTTTCAGTCCCATCCCCCTTTCCACCCCATTACAAGCTGTGGTAGCCAGAATATCCCTCAAGAAAACCATCACAGTATGTAGTGTATGCCTCCCCCCTTCAATTAGCGTTTCTCGCCAACACCTGGAGGATCTTCTTCAACAGCTTCCTTCCCCTGTTCTCCTCTTGGTGGATTTTAGTGGACATCATCCCCTGTGGGGTGGGGATGTTAGTGATTCACGTGGTGAACTTTTATCAGGCTTTTTTAATGATATTGACTTATGTGTGATGAATGATGGTAGTCCAACCTTTTATCAACCCCATAATGCATCTGCAACTGCAATTGATCTTTCAGTATGTGATCCCACACTGACAGTTGATTTCAACTGGCATGTGTGGGATGATCTTTGTGGAAGTGACCATTACCCTATCATCCTTTCCTCTATCTCAACTGATACAGCTAAACAGGAAGACCACTGGAATTAAGCGCGGGCAAACTGGAGTTCTTTTAAAACACTCTGTGAATCAATGCTGTCTCCCATAGAACTATTCATCTCACCTGTGGATGAGGTTTCAAATAGAAAGGATTCCACAACCTCTACAGGTCATCCAATGGAAAGCTTCTCCCTAGCATTACTGGAGGTTATGAACAAAAGCATCCCTCGTTACAGCCACCACAGGAGGCTCCCCAAAGTTCCCTGGTTTAATGAGGATTGCCGAGGATTGCAGAGAACAGTTTTTCGATCTCCCACCCCCGAAAATGTTATAAATTTCAAATGCCTTCGAGCACAGGCCCATCACATTTGTAAGCAGCAAAGAAGGCTCTCTTGGCAACATTTTGTTTCCTCACTGACAAACCGTACCCCATCCCGATTGGTATGGTCAGCTATCAAAAAACTAAAAGAAAAGAATATCAATAGAGCAGTTGGACACCTGAGAGCCGAACAAAATTAGATTACTGATCATCGAGAAATTGCAAACCAACTGGGCTCCACTTTTGAAATGACAACCTCGTCACTACAATATTCCACAGCTTTTCAGCAAGTGAAGGCTTGCAAAGAATTCACAAAATGTAATTTTCAATCGGACAACTTGGAATCCTACAACACCGATTTCTCTATGTCTGAACTTAAACAAGCACTTTCAAAGTGCTCCCACTCGGACCCAGGACCAGACAGTATCTCATACCAAATCATAACCGAACTCCCAGAATCATCTTTGAGGACATTATTGCAGATTTTCAACCATATATGGAATACAGGAAGCCTTCCTTCCGCTTGGCATGAGGCTATAATAGTTCCTATACCGAAACCAGGAAAAGATCCCTCAGATCCAAATAGTTACGGTCCAATTGCTTTAACAAATTGTTTGTGTAAGGTACTAGAAAGGATGGTAAATTCACGATTGATTTGGGTGTTAAAGTCCCAGAATCTTCTTTCCAGCATTCAGTGTGGTTTTCGGAAAAGTTGTAGTACTACAGATCAAATGGTCAGATTTGAAAAATTTATAAGGTACACCTTTATTAAACAAGAGCATGTGATAGGAGTATTCTTTGACCTAGAAAATGCTTATGACCGTGTGGAGGCAAGGTATTTTGTTGGACCCATTTTCTCTAGGCTTTTGAGGCCGACTATCAATTTTCATTGAAAACTTTCTAACATGTCGTGTGTTTAGAGTCCGGATACAAAATATCTTTTCAAACACCCATGAACAGCAGGTGGGACTCCCTCAAGGAAGTATCCTGTCACCTATATTGTTCTGCATAAAAATAGATGGCATCTTGAAGTCTGTTACTTGATGCCTTTTGTTTTCTGTTTCGTCAGTACTGTTGTTTTCTTTCGTCCCCTTTGTTCTGTATCTACTTAGTCCACGTCTCTTCCCCGTTTTAAGCGCTAAGAGAATGCTCTCTATGAGTGTGAATATGCGCTATAAAAATCGTCACTATTATTATTATTATTCCCAAAAATATGGCTGCTTTGCTATATATAGATGATTTTGCACTTTGTATACGAGGAAAGTTTCTACCTGGTCTGGAGAGACAAATACCACATCTCAAAATGGGTATTAGAAAACGGTTTCAAATTTTCTCCCTAAAAATCTGTATGCATCCACTTTACAAAACAAAGAGGTCCTTTTCCTGAACCTTCAATTCATGTAAATGGAACAGCACTCAAAGTAGTGGAAGAGGTCCATTTCTTGGGTGTTATTTTTGATTGTAAACTCTTTTCAGAACCACATCCGCCATCTTCAGGCTTCTTGTCTGAAGGCTCTAGATATATTGAGAGTGATAAGTAACACAAACTGGGGTGCAGACCAAATCACTTTACTCCGTTTGTATCATTCCCTAGTGCATTCAAAATTGGATTATGGACGCATAGTCTATCGATCAGCCAGAACATCATTCCTAAAAATGGATACACAATGTGCACCATCACAGCCTGAGAATTTGTCTTGGAGCTTTCAGAACTATACAATACACAGTCTATTACACAGAGGTAGGTGAACCGCCTCTAGGTTTACACCGACTAAAACTAATTTTGTTCTATGTCTCAAAACTTCGAACTCTGCCCCAAAACCCTGCTTTCCACTCAGTTTTCTCTTTTCAGTTTCTGAAGAAATATAGCGCACGTGAACATGAACAAAAACCTCTACCCATACGAGCTTACCCCCATCTACAAAAATTGGGAATGGACCCCCCAAAAACACCATTTGCACTGACCAGAACACCACCATGGCTACTTCCCACACCGGAAATTCGTTTTGACCTCTCCAACCTAAAAAAATGGTGAAACCCCTGACATAGTTTATCAGCAACTTTTCAGAGAAACAGTCACAGACTAACCTGACTTATGTCACATATACACTGATGGATCAAAAAATCCTGAAAAAGAAACTGTGGCAGCTGCAGCAGTGCCGATGGACATTTCCACACCACCTCTGACAGCTCGTTTGGAAGGTCATAGCTCCATTTTTTCTGCAGAGTTAAAAAGCCCTTCTACTTGCGCTGCAGTACATCCATACATCTAAAGAGAAAAACTTCTTAGTTATTTCAGACTCTTTGTCATCCCTACTTGCACTTCACTCTCAACGTTTAGATCACCCACTACTGGTTCAATTCTTTGAACTTCTATCCTTACTACTAAATTACAATTTTGACATTATCTTTATTTGGGTTCCTGGCCATGCAAATATCCTAGGAAACACTAAAGCTGATAAGGCAGCAAAAAGGGCCCTTCAGCAACCACTTGTGGTCCATACAACATTTGCCTCAGATTAGTACGCTTCTGTTAAAATGTATATCTCACAACTTTGGCAGCTTCATTGGGACTCCATGAAGCACAACAAACTTCACTCTATTTTTCCAAAACTATCAGACTGTATAACACAAGGATTTCTACACCGACGAGAAAAAGTGGTTATAAATAGACTAAAAGCTGGACACTCATTTATCACTCACCGATTTTTGCTTGAAGGAGAAAACCTCCCACTTTGTCCTTGGTGTAAAGACCCCCTAACCATAGAACATTTGCTCATCTCCTGTTCAAAACTAGCTACAATTCGTCAAAACTATTTTACAGCACAGACTCTCGCTGAACTTTTTGTCAAACACTCTTCCAAACCAATCCTGGCATATGTAAAGTCCATTCAGATGTTTCACCTGATATGATAGACCTTATGTGTTTAAAAACTTTTATTTTACATAACTAAGACAAGAGAAATCTCTATACTTGTACAATTTCTTTGTCAACCTATGAATAGTCATGTACATTGTTTTTGCCATGAGATAGCCTTAGTTGCTGACGGCATAAAACAACAATTAATTAATTAATTAATCTGTATGTTACACCTGTTTGCGGGGCCAGGTGCCAAGGGTTTTCTCTGGTTTCCTTCCTCATAGTGTGAAACCACCTCAAGCTGAATGCACTTACCAACTAAATCAACCAACCAGGGACAAGTATAGAGGAATCTGGTAGTGTAGTGGTTGTGGTTACAGCACTCACATGTCACCACTGCAGTGACAGGTTCTGGGTTCAGTCTTCGTCTCAGGACACTCGCTGTTCAAAGGGCTGGGTGTCAGAGGGTTTCTCCGGGTACTTTGGTCCCCCTCCCCACTTTTCTCTCTCCCCATAGTGCAAAATCACCTTTGGGTGGAATCACTTTCCTAATAAATCAACTAGCCAAGCAGGGACAAGAATGCACAAACAGCTGCACTGTATTCTAATTAAAAGGAAATTCATCAGCAAATTATGCTGGTATGTATGCAAACAAACACATGCATACCAGTTTGCTAGTTTTTAAAACCATTAATCAAGTCAGCATTCATACTTAAAGTATGTGCCTTAATGCAATGTCAAATTTATTACAATGCTGTGACAGAGGATATGAAACTGTTAATATTTAAAATATATGGAATGACACAGGTCTGACATTTTGCACAACATATTTTCCTGATAATGGCATGATGACAAAATACACACTGCACAAAAATAATTCTTGATGTTCAGTCACGCGATCTTGAACGCTTGTGTCGGTGTCTGGTGTGTGGATGGTAGTCCCTCTCGTCTCTGCTCCGTTTTTGTCGATGAGTTTCACTCTCACTGCTGCGTCCTGAGTAAGTTTGGTAGGTACCATATTTATTTCTACTACCGTAACTGGAAGGAGTAAACATACCGATGGGTTTTCGAAAAGGTCTGTCTCGACCACCGAATCTTAGTTGTCCAGAATCTTTTTTGCCCCCCAAACCACCACCTAGACGACGTGGAATCCATCCTTTCAATGTCCTTTCAAATTCATGTTCCACCAGTATCTCTTTCTCATCAATAACCATTTTGTAGGCCTCCTTGTGGGCGTTCCGAAGCGCCCTCTCATCCTCAAATTCGATGAATGCATAACACTTGGAAAATCCTGTCACAATATCTCTAACTAGTCTGAGCTGTTTAATTTTTCCAAACTCTCGAAACTTGTTATGAAGTGTCTGCTCCTCAGTTTTCGGACTTAATCGTGCAACAAAAAGCGTAAGCTTTGGGTCACCTTTCACAAACTTGTTGCACTTGTAAGTAGCAGCGAGCGCTCTGGTGATTGCTCTGTCGTGTGGATTTTCATCAGTTCCGTCTATACTGCCTGCCACAAGCGGATCGTAAAATTTATCCAAAAAAGGTGAAAAAAATTCCATTGTACATGAGGAAAGAAGCAACTCTTTTTCGGGAGAGACGCGAAAGCAGAGACTTTGCGGTAGTTGATTTCCGTGACTTTCTTAGAGCCAATACAAAATTTTAGGAATGTTCCTTACAGTTTTTGTGCAAAGATTACAACATTTAGATGGATTCTTTGATAAATAAAAACGGTATATTCTTTGTAGCCGTCACTGATTTTGTCGTAAATAGTTCCGACCGGAAGTATACCGAGTTTGGGCACCACTCACGGAGTTTTCTGGAGGCGCATGCTGTTGATAGTGAAAGTACCTGAAGTTGTAAGATGATGATTGCGGAACTATAGTTTTCTCTTTTGCACTCATGAGTGTCGTATACGTTGATCGCTATCGTGTGTCCTCTTACTCTGTGTATTCATGTTGGCTTAGTGTGGTTTTACGAAATAACTTGAAAAACATGGGCCTTCTGCTTGGCCTGGCCCTGGGGCAAAGGTTGGGGTTGTGATATTTTAGTGCACCGAGTTGACAAGAGAAAAACTAAGTGTAACTGTGTTACCTCGTGACACCATTAAAGATGCTATCATATCAAAATTATGGAACTTGCATAGCTATTTAAAATATTTATATTGATTATTAATACCTGAATTGTACCATTGCATATGACAATAACGATAGGCAAGTTATTGGTAGTAGTTATTACTGAAAACTCAGATTCATATACTGAAATAAAGAATATGTTTGAACAACTCCATTCAATAACTTAATCATTTCTTTTCATTGAAGATGTCGCAAGAGAATGAAAAAAGAGCTGAGGCATCCCCATTGACACTTTTAAGGGACAGTGATCACATTGAAGTTGGTTCAGATGATAGACCAAGCATTTCTTCTTTGTCGGCAAGAAATGTTATAGAAAACTCTTCAACTGATGTTTTGAAAAATGGGATAACAGATATGCATGTGACTGAAGCAAATGTTGAACATATTGATGCAGCTAGTGTGTCATTGGTACCTAACAGTTCAACTAGTGGCTCAGGGCAAGATGTCAGCGAAGAGAACCATCTTTCATCAGAAACCAAACAGGAAGAGGATTCCGAATATCAGCAGCTGAATGGTACACAGAAAGTAGAAAATAGCTGTGACAAACCAGAAACATGCATAGAGGAGACAGAAAGCATTTCCTCACACTTAGCAGCTTCTGTGAAGGAGGTAGACGAATGTAACACCAACCTAGATAAAGCTAAGCATGATGAATGGATGGACATTTTGGGAAATGGTCAGTTGAAAAAAAAGGTAAGAAACATCTCCAGAATGTGTTTCATCCGTGAAATTTCAGTTGCAAGTGACAAATTGTTTACTAGATTATTTTGGCACTAGAGGCTATAAGAGTGTGTGTGTGTGTGTGTGTGAAACCAAGAGAGAGACTTATGATCACCACAACATTGATAAAATGACATTAAACTATGCAGTTATTATTTATGCATTTTTATCATTACTGGTCTATGCAGAGAGTGCGACCTATCTTGGTCATGATGCTACGCAATACAAGTACACATATTATTATTATTCTTATAGGACTCTTTTTTTTGTACAGTGATTGTCTAGAATATAGTAGAAATGTTAAGGTATATTCTTAGAAGAAATTCAGATTTTTTAATTTCCAGCTATGATAATCTGTCAATTAAAAAAAAAATTATAATTTGTCATTTAAAAACAATTTTTATTCACTTTCACCCCGTCAGCCTTGTGCTTTCCTTGGTATCCAACTGTGTGCAGGTATTAAATCAAGGCAGAGAAAACTCACGCCCTACACAAGGCAGTCTGGTAACTGTCAAAGTCCAAGGTTTCCTGGAGAATGGAAGCTGTTTTCAAGACAACACCGAAACCTTCATTCTTGGTGATGGGGATACACTATCTGGTCTGTATAATTATAATTATGAGCCTGTGCTATCTATTTTTATGTAAAATTAGTAAAGACTAAGTTATCGTGGTAGACATTTTGGTATTGTGTTTTGCTTTTAAATAGGTCTTTCTAGTGCAGTAAAACCTCTTTATTAAGACCATCCCTATTATGACCCCTATTAGTTATCATGCTTGTTTATTAGGTCACTAGTCATTTTGACCCAAACCACATTGCTCCAGTCGAATTGACCCTGTACCGACCATAACTATTGTCCTAACACCAAAAGTTGAATGCATCCACGCCCAAAAGACAAATTGATCTCTGATGACAGGAGCAGCTATTGATGTCAAATATTACCAACAGAGCCATGTGTTATTCAAACAAGTTCAGCCGCCATCTTACAAAACAAAAATGGTCTTTTGGCAATACACAGAGAACAAATCACACAATGGCACATAGCATGATTTTCTCATAAATCATAGGGTTTCTTGTTCTTTTAAAAATGTCTGTCACCATTATTCTTTAGTTTTGAGGTTTGTATTAAATGTATAAGCAGAGTTCAGTGTATTGATCAAATGCCCGTAACAATAAAGTACATTATGACACTGTTTTTAAAAACTTTATTTAAACATTTAGATCTCTTTTTCAGCTATGACCTGATTTTGGTGGATTTTCAGCAAGTAATAATAGGGGGGTTTTACTCTAGTTTATTTTGCATATAACATGCTAAATTGAGCATGTATTATGTGAATTCTTCAAATAATGCATAATCATTTTACAAAATAGATTTATAAATAAAAAGAGAAATGTGTGTGCATTCAAACCTTTACATCTGTAAACTCAAGGTGTTCAGTTTTCTACTACATTCTGTGGCATTTTATCATATTTTCTATGGTTTTAATGTGTGACTGATGCTGCTTATAATTTATTTTAATAAGATGAGTTGATCTGGTGTGTGATGAAAAATGCTTCAAAATATCTTCTTTACTATTGAGCCATTTGAACATCAGCAAGAAGTCAATATCTAGTGAGATTTAAGAAAAGAGGTTGAGAAATGTGCATAAATTGTGTTTCCATTTCATCCAGTGTTTGGAACAGTTGTGTTGCTGTTTCTTTAAAAATCAATGTAGATAAACATTAACAAAACTGAACAAAATTCAAACATTGAATTTCAGCAATCGATCTGACAGTTGCACTTATGAATTTTGGTGAAAAGGCCGAGGTAACGTCCGCTTCTAGATTTGCTTATGGAAAACATGGAAGGTAAATAATTAACTCCAGTGGGTTTTCTGTAAATTTAGGAATGTCCCTACAGAAATAATAATGAGGATTTGTATAGCCCTTTTCCAAAAACTTGCTTAGAGTTCTTTATATAAACCAAACATAGACTAAATTGTCAACAACCATGTACCATATTCACATATAACAGACTCGCACACTTCTACAACATACATTCACTCATATGCAAAGTAAATTACAGACACAAGCTATGCATGCTCATGTCAGGACAGCGTCACAGTGAAGTCGTCGTTCTGAAAAGATGTCTTAAGATTGGAAATATGCATTCATGTTTGTGAGATGTATGTGTTTTCCACAAAAAGAAATTTCTTACTGCTTGATATTTTAGATTAGTATGTTTTTATATCTTGTTAGTGCAGCAGTATTTTCTTTTCAAAAAAGAAACACTTGGAATTTTCAGTGTTCACAACAGAACAGATGAAGAGGGCTCATCATACATGTTTTGTTTTTATGAGAAAGTTTACTTCTATAACAATAGATTGTATCTGTCTTAAAACAGGTGGACATGCATTCATAATTTTTTTTCCTCTGATGGTAGAAAAACTCTGCTGCTTTTATGATGGGTATTTTAAAATTTATTTTTTATTTCTGATGATATAGACATTCCTCCAGAGATATAACTTTTCTCTTACAATAGTCACTTGCATGTTCTTATTGATTTCAGAGAACCAGATATTCCTGCAGATGCAGATGTCCATTTTACCCTTGAGTTGCTGGATGTCCAGCCAGGACCAGACATAGATAAACTCCCTGCTAATGAACGACTTACTTATGGGTGGGTGTCTCATAGTCATTGACTCTTGACGAATCATGGTTTCACATTGTAAAACTGAAGGATATTTTTATCTCTCAGCCACAAAGAGTCCTTTAATCTGGCTGGGTGTGCTTTAGTTGAACCACCATTGTGATGATTGGGTTTGATGATTTAATATACAGGCTTGAATGAACAAGTTTGCTGTAAATGCAGATCTTCTCAGAATGTGTTCACGTACTTACAGGAAACCTGGAACATAGATGGGTTGAGGTTATGTTATTTTAAAGGTTAGATTGAGTTTTGATTTAGTTTTGGTGAGGCTGAAAGCTTTGAAAATGCCATGTGTTATAACATGCTAATTTCCTTTGGTGAAAAAGAATCATTTTTTTGGCATTTAGTGAGAAGGAATTGGTGGTATATGGATATATAGAGGGGACAGTGTCTGTGTGCTGCTTTATGCACAAACCCCCCCAAAAAACAATGATTGTATAAGAAATTTAATTTTAGAAACTTGGAACTGTTCCCAGTTTGCATATATACTTCATGAGTGTATCCCCAAAATGCATACATGCATGTGAGTACACGATTATGATTGCTTATGCTAAATAGAAACATCAAATTCTTGGTCTGCTTATAATGTTAAATACATATGTGCAAGAATGTTTGTACCTGAAGTCAGGAGTGCATTGTCGACATAATATCTTTTTTTTCCAGTGCAACTTATGTGGTTTCCAAAATGGTAAAAAGTTTAAACTTTTTTTAACTGATTGCTGATATGTTGTTCAATTACAGAGAGAAGAAGAGAGAACGGGGCAACGAGCTATTTGGGCGCAAGGACTTTTCTGGTGCCATCAATTCTTATTCAAAGTGAGAGGGCTTTATAGCATTGATGTTTTAACATTTCACGTGTTTCCTCTTTAGATTTTGTCAACATGAGTATTATTATCCAGCTAAAAGTAGCCAAATAGCCAGTCAGGCTTCCTGTGTATAACAATTTTTGACAGAAAGTCAAAAGTTAGGAGTCAAAGTAAACTGATAGGATGTGTCTGAAAATATTTATGTTCAAATGCAGCGGCTTTATTAGCCTTCATCCTACATATTTATTATTTTGTTTATTCCTTGTTACTCCTCGAGGAGCATAGGGCTGCAACAACACCTCATCAGTGGACCCGATTTTGGGCAGCCCTCCTCGGTGCCCATGTAGTTATGCCATCCTTTACCTCACTGTCTACTGTTCTTTTCCGAGTCTGATTTATCAACTTACCTAGTTTGAATATTCGGTTGTCCCACACATTTTCTACGTTTCACATCTATTTTATGACTTTTGTTCCAACCAATTCAGATTGTGTCCATACTGAAAAGTGGTCCCATACACAATAGATAGCTTATATTTGGACCACAAATAGACATAGCCTAATAGCATTGTGATTTAGGAAATTTCATGTTGAAAATCAGCATTAAACAGAACATTTAGTGGGGAAAATGAAAGGTGATGCAATGATGAAAACATTTCATTTAGTTAAATGTCTACTTTATAGACAGAGAATTCTAAACATAGTGAACACAATTTTTGTAAATTGAAAAAATAGTAATCATATAGTTTTTTAGTTATTCCTTAAATGGCCCCATTTCTATGAAGGTACTAATCTCCCTCTACCTCAGATAAGGTCTTATTTTAGATTGCAATAGCAGTAAGTTTTATATCTGCTTAATTGAAAAAAGTGCCACTTCAAGTTTATTTGTGACCGTCTTGAATCTGGTTTCTTCCTTCATTTAGGGCAATCAAGTTTGTAGATGCTGGTGGTGGGGGCTTAGATGGAGAGGCCTCAGTCTTACAGCAGATGTTAGATTGCAAGCTCAAATGCTACAACAATATGGCTGCCTCACAGCTGAAGGTTGGTAATGTATTAACATAAGTTTTTTTGAATGGCAAGAAAAAGCAGGTCTTGTCATTGTTTGATAAATGTTTTCTATTTTCAAATGATTGTTTTATGCATTAATAAAGTTATGTTTACTGAACGAACAGATAGGAGCTATCGAGGCAGCTATGCGGTCTTTACATGAGGTCTTGGGAGCACAGCCTGACAACATCAAGGCTCTCTATAGGCTAGGAAAAGTAAGTGCATCAAACAAAAGATTTTTCTAATCCTGGAATAAATTGAGCGTGATGAACATGAATAATATTTGCTTGCTTATTTTTATTATTTAATTTAATGCTTATAATAATTATTATTTCATGATATTATAGAGATCATAAGATTGAACTTCTACCCTACTGCAGGAAAGAATGGTATAACCTGGGAAAGGGAGAGATATGGGTTAAGGTAAAGGGCTTCGCCCACGAGCAGCAACGCCACTGGATCTGGGGCTCCAAGAGGGGAATTTTCTCTACTTTCTCTCTCTAGCTACAGAACGCGCTCTGAAAATTCCCCTCTTAGCGCCCCAGATCCAGTGGCATTGCTGCTCGTGGGCGAAGCCCTTAAGGAACTTGTCCAACCAAATGGAAGCAATTAGCAAAGCCTGACTATTAGGGCACTCAACATATGCTTCTCAGCTCGGTTGAACCATCCTTACCTGCCATTGGGTAGAAGTTCCACCTTTAAATAGCTGTCATATTTTAAATATTGGTTTTTAATGAACCATTTATGCAGCATAAATTAAGCGATTATTTTTTTTAAAAGTCTGATTTGTAGCATGCTGAATGGATTAACTAAGATCAGTAAATTAACTTCACATTAAATTAACTGATCAATAGTCACATTTTTGCTGCAAGCAGTCAACATTGTGCATAACACAATATAGGCAAATCACTTGGGCATGACATCCTCTTTTTAAAGTGCATAAACCTGTGTAAATATTGTCAAGTTATGCCATTTCACCAGTAAGGGTTGCTGAAACTGCTTACATTTTACCTTCGCATCAGCTATTTTAAAAGCCCTTTATTGTTAAGAGTACAGTAAAAGAAATATTTTAGAAATGTCCTTGTGATTTTACTGTAAAATATTCATAGACATCTTTACTCTTTTCCCCTATTTCTCTGTGAAGTTCTCCTAAATCATGTGATTATTTGTCATGGTTTAATAAACATAAAATGTGTGCAGGTATACTCATCCAAAGGCCAGACTGAAAAAGCTGTAGCAATCTTAAAGAAAGCTTTAAAGCTAGATCCAGAATCTAAGGTGAGTTTACTTTTTATTGCATTGACAAATTCATTTTAGTTACAAAGATTCCTTATTCTTTTGTATTAAGCAAACTCTGTTGTGGAATACAGCATGCCTTAAATAAATTTATTATATTATTACAGATGTTTAGTGAACAGAGGGTAAACTGTTGGGAAAAGTTTTGAACTTTGTTACGTTGACTGTAATGTCAGACTGCTGCTTGCATTAGTGGTAGTAGCATTAAAAATAGTAGGCAAAGAAAGTGTAGATTGTTATGTTTGAGACATTGCTTTTAATTTCATGGTACAAATTTTGTACAGTTTTGCATATGGCTGTGTGTTAAACAGTGTATGAAAGGGGATTCCTTCATGCAAATGAGTGAGACAAGAGTACATATTATTCTTATTGGTGTGTCCTGCTTTTGTAGCTTTTGCATCGAGAACTTTCATGGTTGACTAAACAGCAGCAAAGAGAAGCAGAGACAGAGAAGTCCCTGTACAAACGAATGATGGGTGATATATCTGTAACAGCAAAAAAACCAAACAAGAAACAAGGTGGAGGTGTAAGTTTTAACACTTACAAGCCTGTTTTGTTTTTGCTTCAGTGAGAAGGCTGTTGGAGGGAAGGGGGAAGTGTAAGGTAATATCAACCACATCTGTGCAGATTTCATTCTGTCATGTACGGTTAATGTGAATCTAGTATTTGTGTCATGTTGATTTGATCAAACTGCACCAAGAAAACTGGACGATAGCGCTGATACATTTTTTTAGTTTAAAAACTTGTAAGTTGAAAAGAAGCACTGCTATTAGTTATCCAACACCTGCCTGCACAGAACGAATGGTGTCTCATCTGTGTGTTTCAGGTGTTGAAATGGACACTTCTGGCCGGGGGAGTGGTGGCAGCAACTGCTTCAGTTTTGTTTGCATATTACAAATACGGTCATTGATAGAAACAGCTCAACCTTCAAAAAAATTTCTCATTATTATCTCATTATCATTTTATAAAATGGTTACCTGCTCTGATGCACCAGATTGGTTTTGCATACTTCATGCGCACAGCATATCCGGTGTTAATGGAACACACTTTATTCAATTTAACAACTGTTCCTAGCTAACATGCATCTCCTTGTCAGAAGCCAGGAACTGTACACTCTGCTTATCACTGTGCAGTGAAAAGGCTGATTAAATGGTCTCGTAGGTACGGCCAAAGTAAGGTTAAGTGACAAGGACTGATCAGTTAAAGGCCAGTTGCGCGTACAGAAATTTCATGTATACCTTTCATAGCACTGAACAGTAGATATGAGAAGGTAGAGAACAAATGACAGGCAATCCGGTCACTGCACCTAATTGTACAGAGACTTTTTTTGATGACAGCAACTGTGTGCACCGCAAAATCCCATCATCCAATAATTTTGAGCATCTGAAGCACTTGATCGATATTCTCACAGTTGTGCAGCTGTTTAGGTACTAACACATTCATCAATGATTACAGTTACGTAGTTCCCTGCAAAAGATGCTACTAGGGAAACTCTCTCTCTTTGCTGGACTGATCACATTTGTGCCGAAAACTAGAAGTTGTTCCAGGGAACTCTTGCGAATGTGTAAAGACAGAAAAAAAGGTGTGCTGTCCAATCGGGTTACGTCATCAAACTTAGTTATATTTTAGCACTTAAAAGTAGATGAAAATACCAGGAAAGTACTTGCAGCATGTAGAAATGTTGCAAGATGAGAGCCATAAGCTAGTTATTATTTTGCTCTTCACATCACAGGGTTAACTGTATTCTAAATAACCTTGAATAATAGAAAAATTTTGAACCCAACGTTTCATGGAATTTAATGGAAGCTTTATAATAGACCAACTCTTCAGCACAGAGTGGGTACACATTTAAAACAAAAATCTTTTCTTTATGATCATTTGCTTGGGTGACTAGAAGGTAACTATCAAATGCATTCCACAGCAAATACCGATATTTGAGTGCTTGACCATGTGTTTTTTTTTTCCCCATTTAAAATTATCATTCATCAACAGCTGTATGAAACAAAAGAGTTGTGTGCCATAATTTTTCCATTAAAAAAAACTTTTGTCAGAATGTGCAAGTATTATATAGTTAAATTTCATTGTAGATGTTGATAAGCAGCTTGTTACGTGTCTTTCATTGTGAGAAGTTGTTTCCATCGTTGAACACTTTACAAACTGGTTGATGTACCAGATAAAGTTTAAACATATTTGTGTGTTCTGATGAGGATGGAGACCTTGGTTATTTTCTAATCATTATCTTATACCTGTGCAGCTGGCCCGGGATGCCTGTATGTCTAGAAAAAAAATACATAGTTGGCTTTGTTGGAAATGTATTGATGTTACATTTGTGACAAGCACGAATGACATTTACCAAGTTGTACAGAAAATCATAGGTAACATAATTAAGCACCTATTAGATGCAGTTTCATTTCATCTTTTTAACAACCTCGAGAAACTGAAATTAATCTGTTGCTTTAATGGTCTAACTAGTTTGATATAGGAATGGAAGCTTGAATAATTTTCTTTGAAACTTCATCTTATATATATATATTTGAGGCAGTTCATCATGCAAATATGACCTCAATGTCTAATGCAAATAAGGATTCAACGTATGATGAATCTCATACACACTTTTTCATAATAAATACAGGTAGCATAAAGAGCAGAAACTTTATAAATTTTGGATGAATGCCTTGTCTAACAGGGCTTACTTCCCTTCAATCCCAGCAAGAGCAATCTATATAAAAAATGCATTTTGTGCATTACCTGTTCACATTCAAAATGGCAACCAATCAGGAATCCCATACTAATGAGCATCATTTTGGATCATATTTTATGCTGTTTAGCTGGTTTTCCATAATCACTGACGTTACTCATGTCTGTTGTAGGTAGTATAGCCACCTTGCAGAGGAAAGGTGTACACTATGCAAAAAAACTGAGTCAAGTATAATGATATTTTTATAAAACAAAAACGGCTACAGTTAAATTTCATTGAAGTTCTTAGATATCTGATGAAAACCAATATCTAACAGTGGGAAAATGCATATGCTCTCCCTTTCCAGTCTGAAAAAGACTGCTTCTCAGCCATAGACAGCTTGACTGACTGGACATCTGACATTTGACTAGTTTGAGCAAGTCAGCGTGGTGCAGTTTTCAAACAGCTTTTGTCTTCATGTGTTCATAAATAACTTGATGGTGATATACAAATGGTAGTTAAAGAAAATACTATATTGCTTAATTATTTTAATCCAAATCCATTTAGAATTTTATGAACGTTTAAAAAACTTGAGATGTTTAGTTTGAGGGGTGGGAGGAGACTTGTTTAAATCTCTTGACATAGCACAGACTATTGAACGCATCTGCCTGCAAAATTCTTTAATCTCCGGTCCACGGCTACAGCCTTAAGGCAAGATGTGGGACTTCAATTTTACTTACCAACTTGGTGCCTGTTTGCATCTAAAGGATGCTGCTTTGTTTCTGGACCATGACTTTGGCTCCATGAAGGCCTGGCATATCTGCTTGCTTATATTTTTATGGCAACACTAACACTGTCAACAATGTATGAAAGAGTAATTGTCTTGCTTTGTATAATATGGCTGACATTACACTGTTAATAAACAATTGAAGAACTGTCATATTTCAAAATTATTTCAGGAAAAATGTAGGTCGTGTTCTTACAATATTCTAAAAGGGGTTTTTAGTCTGTCCACCTGAGGATGTTAGTGATTGAGTGTTATGAAAGGAATAGGTGTTTTTACATACCAATCCTGTTAATTAAGGCTATACATCATGGCAAAGCAGCCAGCCCTGTAAACATGTGGAGCTTGCATAGACAGGACAGCTAATCCTGTTTGTGACAGGCTATCGCCATCGGACCAGTGAAAAAAAAAAGTGGGAAAGGGATTTCTAGGAGAAAAAAGTTACTTCTTTGCTTGATAAAAATGATTATTACTGCAGAAATGAAGCAGATGAAACGGTGAATTGTGCTCTCTACTGCAACAGCCTGAGTGAGACACTTTGAATATGGGGTTATTCAAAGGAATCACCTAACGTTTGATTCTGCCAAATACATGTGATAAATTATTCCTTGATTGTATGCTAAAGAACTTTGTGATTTTAGTCTCCACTGAGGCTGAGTGCAAGCTCAGTCAATGCTACGTGGTTACTAATCGACGTCGTAGGCCCATGGTCGATTACTTCACAATACAAAATCTCTTCAAAGATGCATTCATCTTATATCCGCGGTTCTCAAGCTGCTGAAAAGGGGGCCGCAAAGGCGGTCATTTTCTCATATAGGTATTAGTGGCTAAGGGGGGCGCGCGGACGTACCTTTATTCGTCTGGGGGGGGGGGGCGTCACAAGTAAAAGGTTGAGAAACGCTGTCTTATATGTATGATCACGGACGTCATCAAATGCCGTTTATATTTTTTCTGCAGTCACTATACGGTTCCTAAACATTTTTTTTCTCTATAGTGTCGCATGACCAACAGCCACTTGGAATAAATCTAGTGGATTCGGACTACACATGTGTAATGAATAAACCTTCGGGGCTTCGTGTGATCTAATTCCGATGGTCGAGATGGTTAGTTCGGTCCTCGCCCAAACTTTTCACATCTTCACGATACTCTTTGCGTGTGTGTTTTTTTTTTCGGGAGCCTGTTCTTCACTTTCAGTGCCAAGTTCCCTGTTGTTTATTTACAACTCTTTTTTCCGAAGAACCAAACACAAAATCCATTAAGCCTAGTTTCACTTGTATTTTTTTTTTTTTAAACCAGAGCCGAAAATATAGATCACGTGATTTTTCTCTATTTTGGGCTGCCACTTTAAGAAAAAAATTAATTCGCTGAAAATACGACTGAATAAAATGATCTTTCAGCTAGTAAATATGAGAGTTCTTGCGCGAATCGATATGAACGTTTCGTGCCAAGTCAGATAATACAGAGCAACATTATATTCCGTTCTCTTGAATACGACTAAGCTTATCACGCTTCGTCAACAACCATTTGTAGCTATTTGTAGCACGATGTATGGTCACATGATACAGCGCCACCTTGGGCAGCCTACAAGAGTTATACTTCCGCTTTCTGAAAAGAGTCTACAAGTATTTTGCAGAAACCCGTATATAACATTTATTTGCAGTATTATAGGTATCTCAGTTGATAAAAATACTTAAAACTGCAAGAAAGACATAGTCTAAAAGATTTCGATTCAATAATACCATATGCGTAGTAATATTGTAAATATGACCTCCTCGCTGGAGTATTAGTCGTGGTGACTCCATGCTCGTGATAACAGGAGGCATATATTGAGAGCCATAACATATAATACGGTCTCCTGGAACTTAATATTAGGTTTCCTCAAATTAAAAAGTCATTGTTCTGGTGTCTGACTGCTCAGCCTGCTGTGTCTTGACATTATTTTTGACTTTTAAATGGAGTGTCCTCATTTAGAAGAAAGCGCAAGAATACTGGAACCAAACTTCAAAACAGAAAATAATCCACCAGAATTCGTCTGCTCTGGTAAGTCTTTGTCCTCTAATTTCATAAGTAGAAAAACACTGGTTTTAGAAAGGTAGAGGCATCAATTCGTATAATTTATCAAGGTATTTTGTAATGAAAAATGAAAGTGGCTTATTTCTCTGACATGTGCTGAACTATTGGTAATTGGCAGCTGTGTTGACGATTTGGCTTTGTCAGCTTTGGCATCAGTAATAGGTGTTACTGTAGACGTCGAGCAACTATTCTGCTTCTGTCGTGCTCGGCAACCAAAAAGCTGCCGTTTTAAGTCCGTGTTCTTAGTTAAAAAGCACATTTTAAAACAAGTGGTCTGAAAATATTACGAGCATAACATTGCTTTCGGTCAATGCGGGACAAGTTTGAATCCAAGATTTTAATTAAACAGTTAATGCACACAAGAGAAAGACCATTTTTTTAAACGTGTGAATTGTATTGAGGTTAATGCTTAAAACAATACTGTGTTACGTTTTTAAGCACCACACACATCGCATGTATTCACTTAGTACACTTTGTCACTCAATTAGAATAAGGACATGACCTGATCAAGAGGAAAAAGCATACTACAGACTTTATATCACATCCAGCTATAAAGCACATATTTCTATATGTCAGTATAATTAATTTTTTTTAATAACTAATGCTTGACATAAACACGAGGAAAATGGTTTTAGAGTCTGTGAGGCATAAAATATATGAAGCACTCAAATCACTGTACCAGCAAGATGATGCTACATGAATTTTATGTTTATTGCATTTTGGAGAAGATGAGAGTTGAAGTTTTCATGGATATAGAATGCAAATGTTATGAGAAAATACGAAATATAAAGAAGATCAACATTTATTTACAATTTGGAATTAGGTAAGCTAACAAAATCAGCAGGAAAATGCTTCTATTTGAATATCTGAAGCATAGTGCAAAATGATTGTGTGGTGATACTGTCCACCCTTGATGTACTTCACAGTTTGCAACACTGACAGGAGCCCCTGGATCTGTTTGGCATGTGGCATTGTGAACTGTGGGAGGTGAGGTGTCAACAGCAACATTACAGCATTCATTACATGACCTGAGTATTGTAACTCCTAATTGGCTAAACAGAAATTTTGGAGCAAAATTTGTATAGTGATGGCTGGCCTAATTAACAGGCAGCACAATCAAAGAATATTAACGTGAATTCCGTTATGAAGTTTTCCATTTCTATAGTATAAGCTGTCAGCATTGAACCATTTTTATTGTTTTCTTTTATTCATAGGTATGTTAATGCTCATGCAAAAGCACACTTTGAGGAAACAGAAAAGCATCATGTTTGCATGGATTGTCACAATTATATGGCCTTCTGGTAAGATATGAGAGTAAGCATTTTGTATTCAGGCCATAATTTTGATAATTTTATATGAAAAGCACAAATTAATTGTCATTTCAGTACTTTTCATTTTAATACTTGCTGCATATTTTTATTTCTGATTATGGGTAGAAAATTAACAATTGAGAAGTAGTTCATGAATTAGATGATATAGACTTTAATTTGGTTAGCATGCACCCAGTGTACCAGTAGATTTAAAACGATTATTAAAACAGCTTGTGTTGTCGTCTGTAAGGGAGATAATAATGTGGTAGCGCCCAACGTGTGGTAGTCTCCCATTTTTGTAGGCATGACGTGACATAGAAAACTGCTAATAAAATAATGCTCTTTTCAACCAGCGAAATATGTTATTTGTGTTATTAGCTACACATGTGATGAATTTGTTATCAATGATACCTCTTCTGGGCATTTGGAGAAACTACGCAAATCACTTGAATCCATTCCTAAGCTTACACAGCAGTCTCAAAAGTAAGTTGTATCTTAAAGCCATTTGAGCATTCATGGCTGAAAATTAAGTTTTCATTTACTCTAGTAATACCACCAGTTCTTCATTAAATTAGTCTTTAGGTTTAAACCAACAAACAGAGATTATTAGAAAATAATGTTACACCTTTTTTCCTTTTTTAAAGAAAAATAAAGTTACATTAGTTGCAAGCTTGGCACGAAGCTGAGACAATGCTTTTTGAATAAGTAAATGAAATAATAATATAAACAAAATAAGGAAAGATAAGACAGTTAACAGCATTGTAAACAATCAACAAAATAGTGCATGTGTGTCATTTTCAGAGACAGAGGTTATCTTTAAAAACACGGTATTCAACAGATAAATATGCTGACATCATTCACAATGTGTCCTGTTTGCATTTGGCATAAGGGGTGCGTGACAGAATTGTATGATTTTTTCAGTGTCCAGAAACACAGAAAGGGGAGAAGATGCAGAGGTTCTACAGATTCACTTGAAAATGACAGGAAAAGAAGAAAAAAGGTTTTTTATAAGAACTAATTATGATTTTACTAATAAGAAAAGGCACGGAATTTGAAGCTTTTGGTTTTCTTCTTTGGCTTGGTTTCTCGGGAGAATGTGGGTACATATGCATGATAATGATTAAATCTCTTGGTTTGAACATGGTAGCAGGGGGGAGGCGATTTTCATTACTTTTTATTGCAAAGTTCAACTTTTCTCTTTTCCAAAAATGTATAGGTTTCTTGGTCTAATGTTTATCTCAGAGCAGCAATAATAAAAAAACAAACTTCACCACTGTCGTCTTCGCAGTCTTCAGTTATAAACCAGTCATTGTAATGTTAATTTTTATCTCGATCCAAGAGGGCTAAGCAGGTACAGTGGGGTAGGAGAAATTGATGTTTTACGCAGAGCCAGCAGGTGGTACAGTGGGAGCATGACACCATAAAGTCACAAGATTGAGGAATGTATGGCAGATGTAATCTTTAAACAATAAAGATTGTTTTATCCTGGCTGTTGTATTATTTTTGAAAATCTAGAGAGAAGAATAAAGAAATGGCTTAGGTAGAATATATTCCTACAATAATTTAGATAGCTTCCATAAAAAATTAATTGATAAAGGAAGAACTTAGGGAACAAAAGAAAACAATAAAATGTTTGGTTCATGTATTAAGGCATATACATTTTTTTTATTTTACTTTAGGACGACAAAAGGCTTCAAAGGCCTCCACGAACATCAGGACTGCGTAATCTTGGAAACACCTGTTTTATGAATGCTGTGCTTCAGTCTTTAAGGTACATGATGCAAAGTAGCATCACACTGGGGTTTTCTTGAGCAAGTGGTAGAATCAGGAAAAGATCAGATCCTTTTTCCACAGTTGCCTTGAAAGTAACCTTGATGCAGTGCACCGTGCATTATGCTTTAATGTTTTTGTGTCTTTGTGAATGAAACGTGTTCCTTATTGAATATAGTTCCTGTTATTACAACATTTACGTCATGTTTTTATCCTTATTAGTCATGTAATTTTGATTGAACATGTAAAGTTAGATATTTGATGTAAAAGAAAAAAAGCACCCTCTAGGTTCTCGTCTACCTGAGATGTATTCATAGGTCTTGATTCAAGAATTGCCTGTTTATGCCACTGATTGTCAGCTATTTTTCTTTGTGTGCTCTGGTTTCCTCCATATTGTGTGTGTTTGTGTGTGTGTGTGCATGGTCATCTATAAAGGTTCATTTGATGCCTACCTTAAAAAGGTGTGTGATAGTGGGCCTTTAGGTATGTTGTGTATATTATCCAGATGCTGGAGAAAGGTGCTATATAAATGTGCTGTATTATTTATTATTATTGTTGCCTTTTTCTCCCACAGCAATATACAACACTTCTGTGGCTACATCAAACAGTTACCTTCTTTAGAAGACAAAGCGGTGAAGATCAAAAAGTATAACCATGCCAAGAAGACACGAGACCTGGGAGGAGAAGACTTGTGAGACATTTGTTTGTCATCCTGCTGCTGTGTTTGTGACAAGTACTTTGTGAAGTATTTTATGCTGGACAACAAAATCTTCCTTATCTGCTAGATTACATAGACCATTTACTGCCAGTAAACAAAGTGTTTTTTTCTGTTTAAAGTCAAGATCATTCTTAATTTAAGAGTACTGAGACAGGTGAAACAGCTACTAAAGATACTGCAAAACTATTAAACCAGTCAGTTTTCTTTTTGATTTGCAACAGACTGGTAGTTGAAGAATTGCGGAAGATCCTTGTAGCATTATGGCAAGGCAACAAGACTGCCATTTCACCGGAGTCCCTCTTTACTGTTATCTGGAAGGTGGTACCACGTTTCAGGTGAGCCCTCATGTTTCATGCAAGACCACAGTGCTGTTCACCAAGATACATAAGTGACCCACCAGCACAGAATTAGTCTGTCAGAAATTTGAGATTTTTGAAAACTGTATAGTGTTAAAATGTACAGGTTATGGCCTTTCTCTTGATACTAAAGTTGTTCTCCTAGTCCTAAAATTGAGTGAATTATGAAAATAAGTGTTGCAAGAGCAGAAAGTTACAGGAATGGTTTATGTAAATGACAGTCTTAGATAATATTTATATACAACGAATGATTGTTTCTGTCTGTACTACCTTGTTTAAAAAAATGCTTGAGAGTGAAATAGGAAAAACTATAACCATATTCTCATAAAATCAAGTACACAACAGTGTTAGACACCAAGCAAGTGTGGAAATAATGAGGCAAGAGCCTTGAAAATGCATATTTTCTTGTCCATGATGTAGCTTTCTGGTGTTAACACTTATTTTGCCAAAGATTGTAAGCTTGTATCTGAACAACATTGATACTTCATGATGAAGATGGAAGCATGAGAAATGTTGTCAAAAGATACAAGTTGTCATCTATCTTGGCTATTGGTTTTCCAACAGAGGTTACCAGCAGCAAGATGCCCATGAGTTTATGAGATATTTGTTGGACCGGCTTCACTCAGAGTTACTGCAGCTGCTGCCATACCCTACTTCCAATTCTCCCTTTATAACGCCAAAAGGCACTTCCACAATAGTTACTGCCATTTTTGGTGGCCTCTTGCAGAATGAGGTGCACTGTCTCATCTGTGGCATGGAATCCAAGAAACATGATCCTTTTCTTGGTGAGGATTCTAAGTGCTATCTATCTGTTTCGTGTTTGAACACTTTATTACATGGTTGTTGACCACATTTTTTGATTATAAAGATAGAAGTTTAGTATGAAGCATATTTGCATGAGAAAGAGATTAAAGACAATACCCATAATTTTAAATGGTTTAATTATACAAATAATGGCCAAATATACAAATATATATTTATCAGTCCTTACTGAAATACTAACAAATTGGAAGAATTAAGCTAGGGTAAAAAGAACAAAACTAAAGTAACATTTCATAATAATTAGTACAGATAAATATAGCATTTAAAACCGAATGGAAAAACACAGTCCATTCACTTTTTCAGATCTCTCATTAGATATACCAAATCAGTTTGCCATGCGTAGTGGCAAACCAAAAGAAGGCGAGCCTGTTTGTAGGCTGTCAGGTAAGCATGAATACATCATTGGTAAGGAATTTGATATACTGCCTACGAGTATAATGCTTAAGCAATAAAGTTATTTAATAATTAGTAATTGCCTTTTGCTATACAATAAAATTTGGCTTTATTTTCTACTTTTGTCTACAACAGGGAGCTCCTATAAACTACCAAAAAAAGTCACCCGCAATCACTCACACAGTTGCACTCTGCCACTCAGTCACCATTGTCAAAGGCACACCATGATCAGTTTTACATACTATAAAGAAAGCTAATGTTTGTTTGTCAGTCCTGTTCAAGAGCATTATCATAGTTGAAAAGCCAACAATCTTACCAGCAGTCATGACACCTTCATCAAGCTTTTTCTTGGATCGAGAGAATGCCGAACCACGGAGACATTACAATCTTTTTTTATGTAAAATGTTTTGTTTGAAAGAAGTATACCTGGTGTCATAATGTACTTTTATTGATGATTTGAAATAGATTTTTAGTGTGTGAATTAAGCATAAGGAATGTTAAGAGTTGGTTGAAGTAAGGAGGATTTGTGTCATGACTTAAACAGAGTTTTGTACTTTTTTTTATTTTAGATTGTTTGCACAGCTTCACAGACGTGGAGGAGTTGGAGGAATCAGAGCTTTATTACTGTGGCAGCTGCAAACGGCGGCAGAAGTCCACCAAAAAATTTTGGATTAGACGACTACCAAATGTGTGTTTATAATGATGCTTCTTTGTTTTTCTTTTTTTTTTTTTTTTTGTTTCTTTTCTGAAGTTTCTTATCTATTAAAAATCCATTAGGATGTTTTGATCATAAAGAAAAATGTTGATTTCTGTGGGTATCTAAAATTAATGCCATTGGTTGGGGCTATTTAGTTTAATGATACCTTTTAGGAGATAAGAGATATCCCATAATGCTGCTGGGAGACATTGGCAGTGTACATAAAATTGTAGCTTTATAGTTTTGTGTGATGTATCATGATATCTGCATTATGTTATTGATACTGATGATATGCTAACATGCATAAAACATCGTTCTTGAATCTGCAGGTCCTCTGTCTGCACTTGAAGCGTTTTCGATGGAGCACCTATTGTCGTGTCAAAGTAGAGACCTTTGTGGAGTTTCCACTGACAAGTCTTGACATGAACTGCTATGTCCTCAACAACTTGGTCAGTGGACAGTGACAGACCTTGGGTCAGCACTTAGTGGTGACAGACCTTGGGTCAGCACTCATAATGGCAAGAGACCTATTGGTCCAACGTTTTATGCCTAAAATTTTAGATAAAGGCAGTAGTTGATGGCATTCAGTATTCCATGTTTCTCCTCTAATGTGACTCATTCGCCTAGTTTAAAAAAAAAGAAAAGAAACATGTTGGGCTTTGTCATTGTTCTTCAAGCAAGCAAAAACACACCATGTACAGGGTCTGTAGGTTGCAGCTTAACTCCCTCGACGCGCTAAATCCTAATTTTACTTCTAAACAAGTGTCGTAATAATTTATGATTCATAATTTATGACAGTGGGTGCAGCTTTTTTTCATTATTGCTTCTCTCCGGTAAACATTAGTCTAAGAAACCTATACACTTTTGGAAAGGAAAAAGCTTGAACTTTGCAAAAAAAAAAAAGAAATGAAATTTGTCTACCTTTTACTCCGATGGCAGCAGCGATCCAATAATAATCCCCGTTCACATGGCGACCATAGTCACGGAAAACAAAGTTTCACTTCAAAGTCTTCTCCATGTCCAAATATCGTTACGTGTCCAAAACACAATGCAAACTACTTTGCAAGCATATTTACACAAGGTACTGGTCATCTGTGGTCCACTGACAAAGCCGCCAGGTCAGTCCTACATCACAAAGCACGACCCTTCAATGACAGTCAGTCAGTCAGTCAGTCAGTCAGTCGTCCCTTGCCTGGCACCTGGCGTTGGGGGGAGCACATGGATAGACGCGGCAGCTGATAGGGCCCGCCACTCTTGCCTGTTTTGGGCAATAGTCAGCAGGTCCTGTACAGGACGACCAGTCCAGTCTTTGACGTTCGTAAGCCAGTTCTTTCTCTGACCACCGCGGCGTCGGCTACCCTCCAAGGTGCCTTGAAGGATAGTCTTCGACAAGGTGTCGTGCCGGGTTACATGGCCAAAGAAGACCAGCTTACGTCGCTTGACTGTTGATAGTAGAGGTTCCTGGTGTCCTACCAGTGTGGCAATCTTGTTTCTTACAAAGTCGTTGGTTTTGTGTTCTTTGTATGAGATCCGGAGCAGCCTCCTCAGACACTTGTGCTCGAATGCCTGGATTCTCCTTTCTGTTTCGGCGAGTAGAGTCCACGTGTCGCATCCGTAGAGCAGGATCGGCACTACCAGGGATTTGTATAGCCTGTACTTGGTAGTGAACCTTATCTTGTGGCTATGCCAGATCCTATCTAGCCTAGCCATTGCTGCTGTTGCTGTTGCGATCCTGATGCGGATATCTTGCGTGGAGCTGCCGTCCTTGGAGAGAGTGGCTCCCAAGTACTTGAAGCTGCTTACCTCTTCGAGCTGTACCCCGTTCATATAGATCTCTGCTTTGCCGTTGCCATTGATCATAACTTTGCTCTTTTCTGTGCTTGTCTCCATTCCATATGCGTTTGAGCTGTCTGTCAGTCTGTTGGTGAGGTCTTGCAGTTCCTTGTTTGTACCTGCTAACAGATCTATATCATCTGCAAAGCGTAGGTTGCAGATTGGTCTTCCACCGATTGAAATGGAGGTATGGTGGTCATGAAGAGCTTCAAGCATGATGTTCTCCAAGAATATATTAAACAACACGGGTGATAGGGGACATCCTTGACGTACCCCTACTGTGGTACGAAAGTAAGCTCCTATTTGGTTGTTAAGCAAAACTGTACTCGTTGAGCTGTTATACAACGCTTCAACGACTTGGACAAGCCCTTCTTCAATGTTGAATTTCCGCATCACATGCCATAGCCCCTCGTGCCAGACTCTGTCAAATGCCTTCTTAAAGTCAATGAAGTTGTGGTAAAGGTCCCGCTGATGCTGCAGATGCTTTTCTATAAGAAGACGACAGTTGAAGATCTGCTCAACTGTGCTTCTACGTGGTCTGAAGCCAGCCTGTTCTTCTGCTAGCAGCTCTTCTGCGGTGGTTCTGATGCGGTTCTGTATGACCTTCAGCATGACTTTACTTGGGTGACTGATAAGGCTTATTGTTCTGTAGTTCTGACACTGTTTGCTGTTTCCTTTCTTTGGGAGGGGAATGATTAGTGACTGCGTCCATTCTCTGGGCCATTCCTTGCACTCCCAGACTCTTTGGCACAGAACAGTTAGGGCTTTTGTAGTTGCTTCCCCACCCTGCTTGAGCAGCTCAGCTGGTACATTATCAACGCCTGGTGACTTTCCTCCCTTCAGACTATGTACAGCTTTTTCGACCTCTTCCCGTAGGACTGGTATGTCTGCAGGTTCACTGTCTCTAGTCTGGTTGTTTTGGAGAATGTTGGCGTCGGTCTTCAGCTGGTAATTGTACAGGTCCTTGCAGTATTCTGTCCATCGGTTGAGTACAGCATTGCCTTCTGTGAGAAGGTGACCATTGCTGTCTTCGATGACTGAGATCTTTTGCTGGTCTGTCTTAGTGAGGGTCTTTAGAAGTTGGTAGGCCTTTTGCTGTCACCTCGTGCCATTCCAACCTCTATGTCCTGGCACTGCTTCTCGATCCAGCTCTCTCTAGCTGCCTTCATCCCTTTCTTAATGGCACAATTCACTTCTTTGTATTTGGTTGCTGCTTCTGGTTTGCTTTTCTTTTCTCTCTTCAAGGCCCTCCTTTGGTCACAGAGGTCTAGTATGTCGTTCGTGACCCATGGCTGTTTCTTGTTTCTATGTCGCCCTAGAACCTCTTGGGCTGTCGACAGTAGCACCTCTTTGATGTTTCCAGAGAGGGTGTCTACATCACAGTCCACCAGGTTCAGTGCGCCAAATTTTCCGCCAACCGTGGCCTTGAAGACTTCTGCAACCTTTGGGTCTTGCAGCTTCTCCAAATCAAAGCGAATTTGGGGAGTGTTTGAGAGTCGCTTCGCTTTCAGCCTCAGCTTCAGGTTTGTTAGAACAAGGTCATGGTCGCTGCCTATGTCAGCGCCTGGGTACGTCCTTGTCTTGGCCCTGTTGATGCTGGATTTGAAGCGTCTCGGCAGGAGGATGTAGTCGATCTGATTATGGACCAGTCCGTCTGGTGAGTGCCAGGTGGCCGTCCTTGATTTCTTGTGGGGATACAAGGTGTTGGCTAAGGTGAGTCTCTGGCTCTGTGCGAACTCTAGGAGTCTGATGCCCCTGTCGTTGGTTTCACCAAGGCCAAATTTCCCCACCGTTCCTGCCCATTGCTGGTAGGCGTCTGGTCCGACCTTGGCGTTCCAGTCTCCGAGCACAACCAGGATGTCCTTTTTTGGAACTGCCTTCATAATCTTGTCCAGTTGTTGGTAGAATTCTTCCACTTCAATGACATCTGAATATGAAACATGATACTGTTGTGTTTTTGCTGTGCAGTTTTTTCTCTTGCCTGCTGTCAGTTCACATCCTCCAACACCTTCAAAAGTTAGGCTAGGACCTACCCACAGCATCTTCAATTTCCAGAGACATATTCGGCAGCATTTGGAGTAATTTGCAGCACAAATAATCGAATAAATACATTAAATTCATTAAAATTCACTGTCAGAATCGCCATCGACATATTACTCCCAACTGGTGGCGCGCACAATGTCTCACAGTGGCTCATTTTTGATTTCCAAAAACGCGCAAAATACTCATGCACAAAAATGTTTCAACAGTGCAAATGGCGCTCAGAAGACCGAAGAAGAATAAAACACGTGTTTTGATTGGTTAGCTTTAAACTAGATTGACCAATAGAAGTGTTTTCATGGGTTAGTGGCAAAGCCACGATCGTGGCATTTCGCGTCGAGAGAGTTAACCAAGATAACTGTATTCAGACAGCTTAACTTTGGAAGTCAAAGATCTTGTGCACCTCTTGATTAATTATAGTCTTCAAGATAACATGGCATCATGTTGTTTTTTTTTGTCCTGTCTAGTATCATGTCAGAAATTAACATTTTTATATCAAGTGATCTTGATTCATGTTTGATATTACTGACATTTATTTAATTCCACATGAGTGGAACATCGAATAGGTAAGAGAATTAGAGTAGATAAATTCTCTAAAAGTTCTTGTTGTGGACTATAATATAGCCAGTATATCTGGTAATATTTTTCTCCTTTTACTTTCTTCCTAAAAGACCTTAAGAAATCCTTTAATTCACAAATACTTGCACATATAGAGTGAGAGAGAAAAATGATTAATGCATAAAGAAGATGAGGTCGACATTTTCTCTTCAGTTTGTATCGTTTAGATTTTAACATAAGTGGAATATTTATTCTTTGAAGATGCATAGAAGCATTAGGTGTTTTATAAGGCTGTGGACATCATATTGAGAAGGACAGCTCTGTTTTATATGCAACTACACCGCAACCAGGAGTACTTCTGTGGCAGAACACTACGTAGCTCAGAAAGCAACCTTAGGCATTTTAAATGAGCCAACTTGCTATGTAGAAAACATTCTTAACCAGGAACTGCCTTAAATTTTGGTATGAGTAAGTAAAGGTTTCTCTAAAGAAAATCTTTTTCGAGAAACATGCTTTGTGGTGGAGAGGGGGGTATGGACAGATAGTAATTTTACACAGGCAAGGATTCTCATGGTAAGAGATTTTAAAAGTGATACGATTTTTTATCAGCCATCAGTTTCTAGACAGATTAGTAATGGATCACTATATCTTTTTTTCCAAAGATTATGAAATAGCCCTTAAATACATTGAAACACATCTTTTCCAAACATTTTTAGCAGATTGACTTGTGTATGTATATTTGTGTGTGTTATGCAGTGAACTAGGTGTAATATAAGATATAAGTATATATAAATATAAGTATTCAAAAATTTTCTTTTCTTCCACCAGAGGAAAGTTGGCACTGTTGCTATCACATATTTCCATTTATATGAATTTTAACTGAAGCAAGAAAATAGCTCATACAAATTAAGATAAAGAACTTTTGTGGATTTGTGTGAAGTCAGGTCACTTCTGTTTATCTTTTCATTCCACGAAGATCTGCATGTTGGTGGGAGAGGGTGTGTGTGCATGTGTGAGGGAGGGCGAGAGGTGTGGTAGGAGTCTTGGCATAATACATTTTTTAAATCGGTTCTATTTCTGTTTTGTTATTCTGTGTTAAACATCAGTGGCCAATGGCAAGTCAGTTTTCATTCTTATATGCATACCCATGTATATCTTTGCATGCTTGAATACTTCTGGTTATGTACATGCTATTCATGTCAAAGGTTTTGTATTGAATTTTTGAACACAAAGTACTATTTTCTATTATATCAGAGGTTTGAAGTGAGGTTGGGGGGGGGGAACTATCCTACATTTCTCACTGATGAATTTGTTCAAGATAGTTGACGATCTCAAAAATAGTTACCTAAGTTTTTCTTCTGGCTTGACAGCATGAGACAAGGGGTAGTTCAGCAGGCAGCAATCTCTATGACCTTGCAGCTGTTGTGGTTCACCATGGGTCAGGGTGAGTGTGCTATATAAAACCTTGGGTTTTGAGCTACCATAGTGACGATTTGTAAGAATTGCTGTCTGTCTTGAATGCTTGTATGCTATCATGAAAGTTTGAAAAAAGTGCAAACATTTTTCTGATCAGAGGTTGTTTAGACTACTTTAATAATGAAAGAAAGTTTGTATAATTTTACATTTGTTTGCACAAGAGGTTGTAGTTATTCTCTTTTTTTTACATGGTTTTTACAGATGTTTACACAAGGATGTTTACATAAAACAGTAGGAAATAGTTACAAAGGACAGGAGATAGAATAGGTCCTTCATCAGAAATACTTAATCACTTGGGAAATGTTTGTATTTTTTCGTGTAATGTTTATCCTTGTCCTGCAAGGTGGGTGACAAAGCATTTTTCAACTCAAAAGGCTCCCACATATTAGGCCTTGTCCCACTGTTGTGTCCATCGAAATCAAGAGATCATTTGAACAATGATCAGTTGATTTGGTGGTGCTGTTAATTGTTTATGAATGACTGATCCATGGTGCTGTGTATTCCAGGGATAGAGACTGTAGGAGGGAAACAGCATGCTTAAATTCACTAACAGATTTTACACATGCTTTGTGTATTTTGTCTCTGGTCTGATTCTTTGTACACTGATTAATTTCACTTTTACTATTTTTGTTATGGATTTCAGTGCTGGATCTGGCCACTATACATCATATGCCATCCATGAAGGTATCATTGCATTTCTTTAAAATTTGTTCATTCTATTTTTATCAGTACACTTTTCAATCACCCACCCTTTAATTTTTTTTCCTGTTCCTCCCTTCACCTCATACATTTTGTGCAGATGCAAGCTTTGTTCATTTTGTTTATTACAACATGCTAATTTACAAAATTTGAGTGAGAAGGTCGGATCCTTTCATGATATAACTTTTTATTTGTCAGTCGTAACCTGCAGTTTGGAAAGATGTGAAATGCCTATAGATAGGTTACCTAAAAAAAAAAAAGTGTAAAAAGTCTAAAATTCTAGAGAGAGACTGAGCTGTATTTTAGTTACTGTTGATAACTTGGTTTAATTTCACTGGAATTGGGCTAACCTTTAAGAACTAAGGACCTGAATAATGATTTTTTCAATCATTTCAGACATTTTTATGGCATATAGTGAATATCAGAAATATTTCAGCATAGTTGCCTGTAAATTCTTTAGATCTGTGCCTTCTAAAAGCTTGTATTTGTCCTTAAGTATAAATAATTATTTCAAAAGTATATGCATGGAGATTGAAAGAAAAATGTGCTGCCTTTTCACCCTTTATTTTGAAGAAAAAATGGTATTTGTTGTGTGAGTAAAAAAGGCATATTTAAAACCAGTAAGATGTTAGCTTTAATCTGACAGATCTTGTGTGTGTTTAGACTTCATTGTGCAGATATTGAAGCAGTTGACATTACCTACTATCTCTAATGTGCTTGTATTAGGGGATGATGTTGGTGTGGCAGGTCAGTGGTACCACTTCAATGACAGTTCCGTGACAGCCTGCGAACCGGAAGTGGTTCAACGTTGCAAAGCTTACATCCTCTTCTATGTGCGACGCCAAGTCCGTTTGCCAGACTACCTCACATGTAATGGGGGCTCCGCCAGCAAGGCCAGCTCTAGCAAGCACAAATAGTGACATTGTGTGTTTGCCTGGACTTCACTGCATGTCACAAGACCAATGCCACAAGATTCTCCACAATTTATGTCTTGTTCCTGCTGTTGTCATACATCAACAAGTCTCAGTCATTGCTCTGGGGGTGATGGTAGTGTCTGTGAAAAGTTACTCAGTTCATTTTAGGTAGTTGACAACACTTTCCAGCATGGATGTCGTGCATAAAATTTTATTTTTTTTGGTGGGTGATTAAAATTACATTAAAAAGTCGATTTTTAAAATAGGTATTTGAAGCTAATTAAGGCATGTCTTTCTCATAAAATTAGATCATGCTGTAACCATTTATACTCTGAATTTTTAATTATTTTTATTATTTTGATCAGATAGAAAACTATTGGAACCTTTCGAGCTGCCTGTTGTGTAAAGCATTAAAGGGCATTAAGAAACATCCAAATCTCCTCGACCTCTGCTTTTTAGCAGTTAAAGACCTGATATCTTGCACAAATCAGATGGGATAGTTTTCATGTGTGACAATTGTTCTGACTTGAGTATAATTACAGAGAAGTGCTTCATAATCATTTAGTAGTAGATTATAGTTACACAGAATGTGCGAGCATGCTAGTAAGTTGGTTGCAGAGGTTTCCCATGCTGACATTGGGTGTGGCTTCTTTCCAGGGAAGGCTGCTCATCACAAACATCATTCTCATTCCTAGCTGTTAACAGCTTTGCTCAGAATCACTTTGTATGAATTCCATAAACTGTTTTTTTTTTTTTTTTTTTTGGAATTGATGTTATAACTCCTAGATGGAAGTTGCCAAAATTAAGTAGCATGCAGCTGTGCAGTAGTTTGGATTGTGTATCAGGATGGATTAATGAGGTTGATGGTAACGGATTAACGTGCTGAAATTCATCTTTTGACAGTCTCCTATCGCATAGTGTTCTTTGGCTGCAGAAATGTCCATTTGCTTGTTGAGCTCTACCATAAAAGCTTTCAGCCTTTCAGTATGAGTGTGAAACATATTGAGGACACAAAAAAGGATGACAACAACCTCTTGGAAGGTTTGCATGTTCTTGAGAGACTCAAATTGTAAAACTGCAATTGAAAATATTCAAAATATACAAGAAATGCTTGGTTTTCAGCAAGTTGGATAGGAAGTTGTTTTAACATAAAGGAAAAGTGACTTTGACTGTGAACTGAATTGTGGGATCTTGCAGAATCTTGATCTTGTGAAGACACTGGTTAATTGGTGGCTTGCTACTTAAAACCACTTGGAGAGTCATTGTACATCCTACTTGGTCATTCTTGTATGACAGTGGACCTGTGTGTATATTTTGTTGGTTGATGTGTGGTTCATGCCAGAAGAGAAAGGCTGCCATCTGCCTGAATGATGTACGTCTGCTTTGTATATATACATGGGTGTGGAAGATGTCTTAAGAAGGTGACTGTGCAATTTATCAGAAACAAAAATGAGCCTACAGTCCAAAGTCATAGGTTTGGAAATGAAATATTTTGTCTTGCTTTTTGTGAATGAAATATTTTAGATTGTACCTTTTCACTTAATCATGTTTCTATCATGCAGCAAATGTTATGTATTGGGTTGAAAGATTCAGTAGTTCTATTGACTTGACTGAAGCTTCACCCAGCGTGCAAGGTGATAGCTCTAAAGGAAGTAGGAGTTCCTTTTTTTTTTTTTTTTTTGTTCAGTAATATATTGGGAGAAATTATCATTTCAAGTAAGGATCTCTGTGATCATTAGATAAAAAGGAGACCACTTTGACTCATAAAATGTGAGGATCACTTCTTGTAACAGTGATTTGGTGCATTTCCTACGTTAGGTTGCTTATCTTTGTGGTAGCTTCATACTTGTGTAGTCAATGAAATCATCCTTTGAACTGAAACAAGCACACTTTTTGCTGAAAAAACTTCTCCAGAAGGGGAAAATAAACGTATGTTTGCTTTCTGGCATAATACACCAGTAGCTGTCAAGACACTGAAATTTACAAAATGTGTGTTCATGTATTAGCTGAGTTTCCTCTGGTATTGTTCATACAGATTTTTCACTTTAAGGATTTTGCCTGAATTGAATAGTCTTTATTCTTGTGGGTGCTTAACATAAAGCCAGAATAATGTGAGGATTTAGAATGTCCTTTGTATGTATGTGCAAACTTGGGGGAAAATTAATAACATTTTGATGTCAAGAAAGAGATATATGAGATTAAAACCAGTGGGGTTTTTTTTTAGTTTATTTACACGGTGTTCACTGCTCAGGCACTCTCTTCACCCTTATGTGAACTGCCATTTCTAGTTTTCTTGTATTTCACAACAAAATATTCACAAATCAACATATTTTTACTTGGATCCAGCAGGAACAAAATAGGTTTTCATTTAAATTGATGGTGAAAAAGCTGTTGATTGCTACAGGAATTGTAAGGCTTTTTTTTCACTCATGTAAGCTGTTTAAAAAATTGTAGGTGTTCTAAGGACTTTATGCTTACCATGAGTTGTTTTTGCTGGCCAGTACTTACTTCATAACTGTAATGGCACTCTCTTTGTGATTAAGACAACAAAGCTTTCCCCCTCCCCACCACCTCGTCTGAAGATGTCTTTCCCAGCTTGAGGTCTCTGGTGCTCCTTTATAACCATCACTCTTTTGTGATATTTTTGGAGATGAATAGACATTAGGGTTTCAGGACTGTTTTAGAATTGGCAAAGGGATGAGGGTAAATGTGGTTGTGACAGAATCATGTGGGGAAAGCAGCGGGTGCAGTCCTGAGAATTTGTTGAACCTGGTGCATTTAGCAGCCCAGTTCTGATGGGCTTGATTTGTTAGATTACTTGTCATTTTGTGTGAAAGACATTTCCCTGTAAGTTTAGCTGTGCCGGCTATTTGCTGACATGAAGAATGGAGTTAACATTTAAGACATATCTTTGCATCATGTGAGCCGATCTCTAAGACTTAACGTGTGCTTGTTTATGCATACAATTTTTTGTGCGTGCACGTGAGAGAGAGAGAGAGTAGAACTTTCCATTGGCTTTCACTATTGAAAAAAGGAGAAAATGCACATTCTAGTGCCAAGATTTGGAGAATGTAGATTGACATTGTGATGGATGATGGATACTGAGACAGTGTGCAATCCTCATTCCTGCTGTACAAGAGAGGATGTTGGACATTTGGACATTGAAAACTGCATACTTTGCCTCATCCAACATTTTGAGGTCACCCTGAAGATCTGTTCTTATGCCACACAAATCCAATTTGTCATTTTCAAATTGTTAACACGTGCGATCTTGTTGTGTAAACACTGTTTTTAAAGTTTGTTTTTCTGATATTGGATCCTTTCCCCTTGCAAAAAAACCCTCTTAACACCTGGCTAAAGTCCGCGTAGGACAGTTAAAGAAAAATGCTTTTACTAAAAGTTCAAATGTGTTGCCAAACAGGTGGCTGTGGAGTGCATGGGTTATGTCATGCTGAGCTTTTCTGCAGAATGCTCTTGAATGCCGAGTTGTCTCCGTTTTGTGGTGCATTGCTCACCTTGACTTGCTTGTTGTATGAAATGTCTGTAATGGTGTGCCAAGTGGGACATCATGCTGTACAGTGACAAGCTGACCAAATGTTAAATAAAGAAGAGAGAAGGGTTTGTGCATGTTCATTGGCCAGTATGAACATCCTGTCTTGATGGTATAGCTGTTGATTTATCCACAAGTGAAATAACTTTCTGTTTTTGAGTTGGGTGGTTCGACATGAGCATGTACTTACCACTTTTGCTTCTTAAAATAAACGTCAAATTCAAAGATGATAAGATGCAAAATGTTTCTCAAAAAAAAAAATTTTTTTTCTCCAGGAGCTTAGTTCAGTCTACTGTCCAACTCTTGACAAATTTACTTGTTCTGTTGCCAGTCTTACTTGAATTTGATATCTTCAACGTTCTGGCCATGAATGCAATTCATCCCTGCTTTCCAAACCCAGTGTCTTAAATTGGTAGGGATATAGTCAAATTGTAGCACTGCTCCACACCACAAAGCTTTGACATTGGACACAGGTGCTTTAACCAAAGATGGTCAACAAGAGCCCAGTGAGGCAGGAAAGTGAAGCTACGCTCTCCCACATTCCACCACAGCCACTCCCTCCTTTACTGGCTATCATATATTGCTTGCTTTAGGATTTAAAACAAAAATCCTGTAACATTTACTGCTGTTGTTACACAAATGATATTGTCTGGAAGGAAGAACAGGAGGAATCGAACCACCTGGGGCTTGCACTCTTGCATACAAACCCCCAAAGGCATAAATAAATATTTAGGAAAATTGTTTAAGCTGTCCTCAATAACAACTCTTAAGATAAGTCATGCAAAATGTTACAATTTTCCTGGGGGTTAATAATATTTTGTAGCGTTTGCAGCAAAAAGTCTCGGCTGTCTTGGGAGACTTGCAACGCTATTTCTAAATTACAGAAGTTGCCAATGTGAAAATGTTTTCATGCTCTGTTTCTGACATGTATGCTACCATGTGCTCTTGACTGTGTGTGGGTGTGCTAAACCAAACTTGCCTATATCCACAAACTGTCAGAACTTTGACATTGCACACCCAAGCAGCTAGCAATGTATAGTTTGATAAAGTGGAAGTGGCCCTGTGTGCCATTACCACCGCCTGACTTGAAGATCTCAAATAAGTTGTCTCTCACGTTGACCCTTTTTGCTGTAACCACTGACAATGAGTGATGCCAACAGCTTTAAGGAAAATTGCTGTCAGAGAAGAAGTGGAAGTAAAAGGAGGTACCCTGATCTAGGCGTATCTTCTAAAGCACTCCAACCCAGGAGTTTGAGTAATACATAAAAACAGCAACACTTTTATAGCTCAGCCTTTGTATCATGCTAGTTTTATAGTCCCAGTGCCTATGAACTTTGTCACTAAGCTAGGTGCTATTTCCTAATGCACAATTTGGGTCCATTGAGAAAACTGTCCTGTTTACTAACCCTAATAGTTGTTAAAGAAGCAACTCCTCTTGATCAAACTAAAACTAAACTGCTCACAAGCCAGTTTCATCTGCCATGGTCAATGGGCATAAACTAGACTTCATCATTTAAGATAGGAAATATTTCAGTTTGTTCAAAAGAAACTGTAAGAAGTGTTATGAATATACTTTATTAGCCTTTACTTCATATACATCACATGCATGAGAATATTGTGTGGTGAGAAATATCCATTTTGTTCTCAGTTGTCTATTAACAGCACTCTATCAAATGCCATATGCTGCTTTGTGACTGACAAAAACCTGCCTTAGAAAAATCAGCACAGGGTAGATATGCAGATTTACAATACATATTTAGCACATTCAAAGCACGTGCTGATTAAAATGTGTGCATTTGCAGTCCAAGCATACACACATACATGGCTTCTGTATCTTACAGACACACAATCACAATAATGACTTCACCAATGCAAGTTAGAGCAAAAAGCCTATTCATTCATCTCATTTCACCCTCTGTTGTTTGGAATATCAGATCTTTATGTTTTGGGACAGTTACAGAATCTCAATCAGATCCCCTCATGCTGCTTTCATCCATTTCTCCAACTTTATGGTTAAAGAGCACTTAAATAGCGCATTTCCTCACTTGGCAGCGCTTTACAAAAGAGTGCAACACAAAAGATATAAAATAGGAGGATGTGATGGTCTTGTGGAGTGAAAAGGCAATTGCTGCTCAAAGTTGTACAAGCAGACAGCGAGATGGAGACAAACCAGTAAATATGAAGTGTAAATATGTTTTATTTATGTTTTTGGAGGGAACTGGGGAAGCACCTAGCTACAGCATGGTACATATTTACATAATTAGGAAGTTAATAATTTAAGTAGTATCTCTAAGCGTCACCTGTAAATCACCTCTAGTTGATCGCAACTGATGGCCTGCATTTGGTGTTTGCGAGGAACTAGCACAACTAGTATGCTTGAAGTAGTCCTCTGGCACACAATTCCAATCCCAGAGCACAAGACTAGACAGGGTATGAAATGTCACCTGTCTGTGTCAAATGTCTGTGTCATAAATCTGCCACCTGCCTTGATAACATGTAATGAGGCTAGAATCTTAAAGGCAAAACAACCAGTTCCAGACAGCATTCAAAGGTAAAAAGATTTATGACAAGCATAATAATAATTTCAATAAACATCACCAAAATGAAATGTTGACAACAATGTCGTTTTCAAGAAAGTTCGTCTATTTAGAAAGTTTTTATGACAATGTATTGTCATGAGTAAAGATGTAAACCAGTGTCATTCTGATAAATTTGATCTGAGTGTGAATGACAATAAACAGTGAAAATATACAAAGATAAATGAAATACAGTTTTAATATATTAACATAATAGTGCTTCAATATATTTATATCTGATATGCATTTATAATGGTTTTTTTAAATATACAGGATTGATATATTAATAAAGAGGTTTGCAAACAAAATACTGTATATGGATGGATAACTGACATGTAATATGTTGAAAATTACAACACATTTTCCCAAAGAAATGCATGTGACCACATTTTAGAAAGTCAAAGGGTACGTATGTATATGTATTAAACTTAAAGAGATATTAGGCTGGTCTCTTTACTAATCTTCTAGCTGAAATTGCTATATCCTGACAAGATTTCAGCTCAAATCATCTATTTGATCAATAAAAGAAGTAAAAAATGTTCCATTACTGCATGTGTGAGAGAGAGAGAGAGAGAAAAATAACAAGAAAACTCCAGATTTAAAAGAGTAGTGTGCTAAGGAACAAAGTCTAACATTAGTATACTATATATACATATGCTATAGGTTGTTACATTTGTATTAACATTTAATCTAATTACTTTCAAACCATGAAAATGAAGTCCTGCACTGACTGACTGTTAGCACACTCACCCAATTACAAGCGGCTGGGTTACTGTCCTGTAGTATGTAGTAAGATGCAGTATGCTGTTAAATGTGGCGGCTTCACAAATTTCTACTTTCAACTGCATGTGAGTAAAATAAATGTTAGATTTAGTAAATTCACAGGTAGAATAAAAGCTCAGAGAACTTGCTCTGAGCTAGGTTCTTAAAAAAAAAAAATCAAACAGAAAGTTCCACATTCTGGTATGAGTAATGACAGCGCATCAAACTCCCAACTCATGTACTATATATTTGTACATCAATGGACACTTGGGTAGAGCACTAAAGTAAATCCAAATGCACTTTGCTACTATGTGGACTTCTTTCAAAATATATGTACATCAGCTAATGACTACACTACAGCTCACATATCAGACACACTCTGCACCAATGCTGTTATTCTGCATCCAGCAAAACAGGAAGGTTCCAAGAGAGAACCCCTCTCCCCCAATATATTCTTTATTTTAACAGTACAGTCAAACACTACGTGTCAACTTTCACTTCACCTTTCATGCGGCTGATTTCTTATTTCACTACCTTCTTCTCATCTCCTGTTATTTTATACAAGTCCCCTGTTCCTTTCGTTCAACACAATCTCCTTCATTTCTCATGGAGTTTCCTCCCACCCCACCTGCCCAATACATGCATACATTTTCCACACATATTTCCTTTGCCAATTTTTCCGTTTACTTTTTCATTTTCATACCTTCTTCAAATTTTTCTGTTAGCTCTGCTTAAGTGATTGGCACATGTACAGCTAACACAGTTGTGAGAACTGGAATGACATTTGCCTGTCACAAAGGAAGGAAGACTCAGGTGTTGGCAGGCTGTGTCACTTCCTACCACTGCCACAATATTTTTCTTTGGCAGACCGGGCGCTGGAGGGGTGGTTGGGTTTGCAACATGTTGAGCCAAAGGCTGAACCATGAGCAAATTGAAAGAAAATATCAAAATTCATTTTGTTACGTAAGAATTCCATCCAACTACTCAGATCTTGATGCATTCTGTTCAACAGAAGTTGACACAGACTGCTGGAGTTTGACAATGTATTTTTTGGGCCTTTTGACTGTGATAATGTGTCAGAGTAAAAAAACAAACAAATAACAAAAACAAAAATAGTAACATGAGGTATTGAGACACAGAGATATTGCAGCTATGATTGTTCTGCATGAGGATCAGACATGAGGAAATCTATGTTAGGACCCTGATACAAAGAGCACAGTTATATGTACAGTCATAGACACTGGTTTCTGAGACTGTACATAGTAGCATCACAAGCCAACGATAGACAACAAGTAACTGATGCTGATATCAAAGAGCAGTGTCCTGACAGCAACCATAGCCTCTCATATCTTGGTAAGAAACAAGACTGTGGTAAGTGATAACAGATCAAACATAGCTTGTCAAGTTTTGACAGCAATGAGGTACAGTTTGATACATGACCCAGAGACAAAGAAGCCTAATGTCTCTATGTCAGTCTGATTATTTTGTTTACTGAACATTTCATGAAGCAAAAGGCATCACTTGTTGGTGTGACCTCTTCTTGTACCGATAAGCAGTAATCTCATCAACTCCAGCAGATACAATAATTCATTCTGACTCAAGCAAATAAAGACAAGTAATTACCACCTGGGTGCTGTTCCAGATCACCACCATGCAGTTTCCATCCTAGCACCAAGACTCTAGAACCTCTTGTTTTCCTGACGGTGGAGTGTAGCTGCCAGTGTGCTGATGTCCATGGTAAAAGGCAGATGGGGCAGTCAAACAAAAGTCATTTTATTGCTCACTCCAAAAATGAAAATAATTTCACACAAAGAATCGTTGTCAACATGCAGGACATGAGCTGCACTTTTAAAATGTAAGCCAAAGTGTATTAAACATCAAGTTCTCCTTGAATCTTGCAGTCTATTGAAGAGGAGGTCAGTCTCATCAGCAGCTCTCTTTGGCTTTTGCAGTCCACTGTGCAGAACAGACTCATCTTGTAAAAGCCTCACAAGACTCACCTCCTACAAATTAGCTCTATCCAGTCAACCAACTTTTGTGTTATTTTGTTCCTGACATTTTACCAGCTGGTAATGGTTAAACATCTGTTACATGAAGTAATTTTCTGTTTAATTTAACATTATACTTAATTATAATTTAAGCATACTTACTTGTTTAACAGCGCCAAAACAAGGATCAATATTTAGCCAAGCAGTATTCAAGGAGAATTTCTGGTCTATTATCAGTGATACTAATATAACATCAAGGAAATTCTAAAAAGCATCTATATGGTACAATAAATGCATGGCACAAGAAACGAACAAAAAATCTTCTTATCCTGAGTTTTGAAGATTTTGGCCTCATACCATGCCTGTTTGAACTGTCCACACATAAACACTTTCAGCCTCTTCATGTATGAACCATAAACATATACAGCTTTACCCTTAATGTATTTTCATGAGATTTTCCTGGGTCCAGACAAAGCTCAAGAGTAACATGCACTTTAGCAAGGGAAAGAATTCATCAAATTTAACTCCTTATGCAGATCTTTACACACACTTTGTGTACTGGCCATCTCAAATGAATAAACACAAAATTTGTTGCTTGAATGCATTACATCACAAATCACACTCATACAGCAGAAATTCCAAAGTTCACAACTTTAAAGATGGAGCCTTCCAACTTCTTTTTCTTCATCTGTGAAGACTTTTCCACCAACCCCAACCTTTAGTAACCACTCCAGCAGTATTCATCCTTATATAGTCAATAGTAACATCATATGAATAATGCTGATATACCATATATGCTGAGATATGGGCAATAAATATGTTTAACATCTATAACATACTGGAAATGTGTAGTCTGCTATCTGTCTTGGCATTTAGCAGCATCACATCATAAGAATATTTTTTCAGGATTCAAACAAGTATAGTCTGTATTTCCTGTCACCACCTACAGAGCTAGCCAAAAGCCATCACAGACATAACAATTCTGAGGTTCAAGCATAACACCCTCAGAAACTCTCAAGGCAAAATCACCAAGATATGGTAAAATAGCAACAAACCATTAACAAAACTTCTCAATGTAAACCAACAGATAAAATCCAAACTAGAGCACTTTCTTTCTTCATTTCCCTCACTAAAAGATCCAAATCTGAAATCCACTCCAGAAAAAATGTCTCCTACAACAGATAAACATTACAGAAATGTATTGAAAGCTTATACTCTGGTCAGAAAGATTATATTGCAGCAAAACACCAGAGCTTTCACATGTTCACTGTACTGGTGGTAACAGCAATAAGAAGCTGGACTCCTCAACTGCAGTTTTACAAGTGATCAAGTAGATAATATTGTCATCCACAGAATCTAATTTCTATGACAAGAGACAAATCTGAGCATAGCAATGGTACCCTTTTCAGCAGCAGCAGCAGCACTAAAAATGGTGCTCTTAACCAGAGAACAATGCTTATAAGAGTACTTGAAAAGGCAGCACTCTGTAAACAACCATGCTTAATGGAAACTGCAACACTAGTATTTAAGCTATCCTGTGCATGGTGGACAATTTTACTTGCATAATGTTCATTTGATGGCAAATGATTTGATAACTTACCCCACAGCAGACATCCAAAAAATACACATTCCATATAAGTCCACTGTAGAGTCCCATAGTCTAGTTGCTATGAAAGTGAACTTTCTACATTTCTTTTCCAGGTCAATTTACTTTGAAGCAACAAGGGTTATTTAGCCACTGAAAATATATGACTAGATTTTGTGAAAACACAACTATTTCAAGTTGGCAGCACTACACACTTGAATGTAAAGCTAGACATTTTGCAGACTGGGTCCCTACGTTTCAAGTAAATCTAAAATTTGTGCTTGTGCACAGTTTTTCACATGCTGTCAGTCTGGACAGCAGACTAGTCAAATCACTTCAGACAAGCTATCGTTTCGCTGCTAAAGGAACAGGTGCAAACATGCTGCTCAGAAACTTGTCTCATGTCCAAAGAAGCAGGAATAATCTTGAAATTATGTTTCCATAAACAAACAGTACAGTATCTTTCCCTTGTATCATCAAAAGTCTCGTGACTTCTGTTGTGCACTAAATTATATAATTCTCGTCAGCAAACAGACAAAATGCCCTAATTAAGGCAATGCTCTCTCTAGATGTGAAGATTTCATAGATGTTTACAGTCATTTCTACTCCTTTCATATCTAAACACTTCTTTGCATCTTGACATATTGTATGCGCTATGTGAAAGACAATCAAGCCTTTAAACATTCTAGATTTTTAATACACTTCGGCATTGCATCTAACCCTATTTATAAAAAAATAAAATAAAAACAAATAATTAAATGACAATAGAAAACCAAATGCAAATCTTCTTCTGAAAAACATGTATCACTTTCCAAAGGTGTGTAAAATATCCTGACATATCACTGGAGTCTGAAATGTGTTATCATATCACTGGATTGTTCTGGGCTTTTGAGGTATAATAAAATCAGATGACGTAGCATCAGCAGAGAATAATCATGCTTTATCTTCAAAAGACCACAAAAGAGATACAGATGTATGTGGACTGCCAACACATGCTTGCTAGCTATTGGACTCTTTGCGAATGGAGGCAATAATCTGTTCGTGAAGTTCATACAAGTCTGTAATTTTTGAGCCCAATGCTTCCTGCAGCTGCAGCAGCTCCTGAGAATCCGTGTCTCGAGAACTACAAGACTCCTGCAGCTGGCGTTGAACATCCTGTAGCTTTAGGATCAGGGTGTGATTTTCTTCTTCCAGACTCTGCAATACAATAGATTTTGGAGGTAAGAGGAACCAAGAAGATGACATTTCAAAATATTTGAAAAATACAATCTAAACAAGTGCTCGTATCTTTACAGTACACAATAAAGATAATGATACAATATCTTCAAAATAAATCTCCTGATGGCAGGATACTTGCATGTAAGAAATTAAGCCATCTTGAGAAAACATGATGTAATAAAATCTAAGTTTCAAAATACATGGCAAGAAGAAATCCTTGAGAAATAAAAACAAGCACAATGTAAGAAAAAAAAATCAGACGAACCTAACTTCGTTGTTTCATTAATATGGAAGAAATGTTCAGGTGGAGGTCATTCACAGATATACAAATAAACAATGACAATGACCAACTTTATTTATCCCAGTGGGCAATTTGAATATGGGAATGTGCTCTAGTTCAACAGTGAATGGGAAAAAAAAATAAAAACATATATATATATATAGATTCTTACAGGGAAATCAAGTATACACATACAACATCACATACGCACACACCACTGACAGCTCATCTAAGATTAAGCAGCTGGACTGCAGATGGCACAAATGATTTTAGGTGTCTGTTACTTTTACAGATAGGCATGGCATAACGTTTACCTGAGCTTAATAATAAAAATTCTTTTGTTAATATATGTTCAGGTAATGATAAAATGCATGAGGCTTTCCGTATTATTTGCTGGTCACAAAAAGAAGCTAAATCCCTCTGTCTGATACCAATTATCTTAGAACAGATGTTCACAACACTGTTCAGACTATTCCTATCATGGACAGAGAGATTGTGAAACCAGCAGACAAATGAGAAAGATAGAAGACTCTCAATGAATGACTGGTAAAAACGGCCTAAGATTACTTGACTAACTGAAAAACTCTTTAATTTATGCAAAAGATACATTCTTTGTTGGCCACGTTTAACAATGTGTTCGGTGTTTAAGTTCCATTTGAGCTGGCTATCAAAAATAGTTCCCAGATACCCGAAGGAGTTAACAACTTCAACAGGTTTACTATGAATCACACTGGGAATAACAAAATCTTCTTTGATCTTCCTAAAGTCTATAACTATTTCTTTAGTCTTATCTACATTCAACTCTAAAAAGTTATCATCACACCACTGTACAAAATAACAAAACAAAAAATACACATGAAGTTTTACCTGTATGCGTGCTTGAAATGAAGATGTCAGGGCTTCCCTTGATGTCATTTCCTCTAACTGCTTGGTCAGTCGAACAATCTCCTAGACACAGCACATAGCTCATCATAAACACCAGTGCTACAGACTCCTAGAGAGAAGTACGTAGAAAAGTGATCCTCAGGTATGAGTAACACCTGCTTTTCAGGACCACAATCCACACATAGGCATCTATTTTTGGGCTAAAAGATTTAATGTAAGCATGAAAGCAACGTCAGCTGACACAGGCCACATACTGGACTGAGTACCTTACCTGCTGATGCAGTATGTTGTCTCCCTGTAGACGAGTTGCTTCCTCCCCAAGAGCCTGCACTTCTCGCTGCAAAGCCAGAGAATCTGAATCCAGCACATTTCCTTCTTGCTCTTTTTCCAATACCTGTTTTAAAAGTTCAAAAATTTGTTTTATGCTAACAGACTACAAAGCTTTTTCAGGAGACTTTGCAAAAGTACATGCATCATAAATTTTTTTCACTTTGCTAAAGCAAAGCTGATGCAATGAGCCTGCTAGTATCATTCTACTGAGAGACCTTCTTTAAAGGCCCTTTTTCTGACATTGGTACTTCATTTATGTCATCTAAAGAAAATCACAATATAGGCTCTGAAGCAATGGGATCTCCCCTTCATCTCACAAAATGGTTTCAACATCTGCTCTCTAAGGACTGCCCCTTTCTTCAAGCTGATGTGTAGTACATACTCTTGAAAATGTCTTTTGAAATATGGTATGCTTGCATGGAAAAAAACCCATTACAGTATTAGTCTTTCTTTCAAACCAACTGCTATATGGGGGAAAACATAAGCAATTTGTGATTAAGGTGAATGTATCTTTCAATGCAAGTTAAACTGTATCAAATCCTTGTATAATCTACATGAAATAAAAACATTAGCCAACAACATAAGCTGTAAGAATTTCCCCCCTTGCCATTACTCATAAACACCATCTGACACTTACAAAGAAAGAAGAGCCACATGTAACATGACCTTTGTCACTGCTTGTAACTGGTCTGGCCAACATGAAAAGACTATCAAATATTTCAAGGTAACACTCCCAATCAGAGAGTTTCACACTGATGCTGTATAAAGCACAGACCTCCTTTCATAACATTTGTTTTTTCATTGTCTGTATCATCACTTTAATGACAGCTGTAAGATCTAAGCAGCATTTTACCAGCGACAGCTGACTGTCATTGTTTCGATCCTCCAGTGGCATGCTTAACTATCAGTAACTCATAACATCTGTAAAAAAATGATGCAGCCAAAAGAGTACTTGGCACATCCAGCCATGCATATAAACACAGAGTGAGTGACAAGATTACACTTGCTGTTGTGTAACACAGGCTATTTGTTTACTATGAAACAATCCAAGTCCCACCTGACAATCAATGAACCTGCCTCCTGACACTTAACTGCAAGCCAAGCATCTATGTCAACAAGAGGTGTGACATTTCCCGACACTGCCTGGCCCTCCCACAATGTCCTCCTCTTTTCAACCTTTTTTGGGGGTGAGTGGGGGGGGGGTGGCCAGGTAAATTTGAAGTCAGTGCCATCAAAAAGGTGTGTCTGAAAAGTCAACAAACAAGGAGCTAGGGAGCAACAGGCAAGTGGACAATGCTCCACCTCCAAACCACAGCAGAACTGTTCTCATAATGCAGTCAACAGTGAATCTGATAGACTGCAATAGGAATGATTTGTTCCTAAATGTTTTCACTTGGGAAGAGAACAATGAGACAATGTGCCCACATTTCATTGCTGTACAAACACAAATGCTAACAAGGACATTTTAGACACACACACACACACACACCGAAAGTTGGTGGAAGGTGGCAGCTGGACATAAAAGACTTTTGCAAAGAATGAAGTACTAAACAGTGAATTGTCTTTGAGGCAGCAAATACATATTTTCTTGGAGAGCCCATATGTAGACTTAAATAACACGAAATCAATGCTTCAGCTGATAAATAGATAAATAAGTGAAAGAACTAAGAAATAACAAAGAAAAGAAAGAAAAGCCACTGATACTCTAATACTCTGATATTTTCCAAACCTCTTTTTAATATTCTGCACCAAACAAATCATACAAGAAATGGTGCACAAAGCAGGACAAAAAAAAAAAAAGCGAAGAAGGAGAGCACTGTGAAAAAGAGGAAGAGGCAAAATGTTTCTCAGTTTTCAGCCTCATGTCATGCTACTCATCTACTGCAGTATTTCCCATATTGAAACAATGGATTCTTCAACAGTCATGAGATATTATTCACAGTGTAATAAACAGACAGTGCTGAAATCATGACAAACAAGAAAACTTATTTCTTTCTCTTAAAAGAAAGGAAAATATATAATCATTTCCCAACTGGAAAAACTTTTCTATAACCAATGAAATGACTAAAAACTTTCACAACTAAACTATGATCTAGATATGACCCTAAATCTTCTTACAAATATTCAGATGACAAGGATGTTTCAAATCATGATTGATGCTCATCTGGCAGTCACAACACATACTGTGCTGCTTACAGTCTTAATCTGGCCATGGCTCTAACATCATCCCTACCTTTGGCAAACAAAAGGAAACAGCCACACATTTCCCATTGTTAAGTAAAGGCCTATTAGTCAGTCTCAACAGGAAAAAAGCTGAGTTATTGCTATCTAACTCTCAGATACCTTGACAGTATTCCACTCCAAATAATTTGCTATTGTTACAAAAATGTTGTAAGTAAATAAATAGTAAAGAGACAAATATGTTTTGTTGGCAGAGTAGTGGTTAATGTAGCACTTCCAATTCAAGAAAAGAGGTAACACCATTTGATAATGGATCAAAGATCAAAGGGGCAGAAGGATAATTATTCTTCCTTCATGCATTTGATTAAGAATGTCAACTTTTTGCAAAAAGAAAGTGCTTTTTAAACAGTTGTCCCCACCTCCCCCTCACACACATGCACAAAATAAAGATTTCTTCCTTTTGTATTGATTTGTACTGTTGTGTTCCCTTTGGTTACCAGGTAGGTCACTTCCACTTAACTATACCATAAGAGTATCTGTACCTTCATCACAACCTTTAAAGTAAACAGTGCCGTAGAGACATGTAAATTTATAAAACCAACAAAGAAACAAAGATATATGAATGCTCATGCAATCTGTGGCATGACAATTCATGGGACATTGAACATACTTTACAGAAAATGCTGAAAGAAAAATATCTCAGTGACAGCAATAATAAAAAGGTGAATCAAAAAGATGCATATTTAAAGAACTTCTGACTATTCCACATTGTTAACACAACACTACAAATTCACATGAAATTAAGAAATCTCCATATGGGAAGAGCTTGAATTCAATCTTGACTGGTTTTTTATTTTTTTTGGATCCACCTATGGTATAATGCACTGAAGAAAGAATCCACAATAAGACAAATAGTTATTTCAGGTTCTGTTTTGGATTGTGCTTTAATTTTTTCACGTTTCACAGGAATTCAAAAATTTAATAAAATATGGCATGTTTGACTTGCTGAAACAGCTTCTTACTTTTTTTCTGAGCCGAGCATTCTCTTCTTTGTAGGTGGCCAGCTGCTTCTTCCACTCTTCTACATTGGCAGTGCTCTCTTGAAGAGCCGCCGTGAGCCGAGCATTATTGTTCTTTAGAGTTGTCAGCTCAACCTCCCACTTCTTTGCATTGGCCGAACTTTAAAAAACAATATACCTTTTAATACAGCTACCTAGACAAATAACTCAGATAAGAAGAATTTATTTGCCAAGTATCATTACACTAGGAATTTGACTTAATGATGGCCACCACTTAATCAACAAATACCAACCACACTCACACTCACAGACGCCACTAGCCGCACTATTATTTGTACACCCAAAAAATTATTTTCTCCGTGTATACATGCAAAGACACAATCTCTCTTTATTGCTCTCTCACCCTCACTTCTTTTCTTTCACATACACTATGCACACTACCCACACATTTCAGAGTCACCATAGATACCAAAAATTATATGTCAGCAGGCACATATGGATGATTGCTCACACAATTGCACTATCTATCCCCAGAGACTACGAGACGACAATTCAGCTATTATTAATCCTGACACAGCTATGGCGGAGTTCAAGTAGGCTACTGCTTCAGCAAAGAAACTGTCTCTCAGCTGGGAAGTTCTGGCCTGGACATATCTATACCTGACCCCAGAGGGCATCAGACAAAGCAGGACATTGGCCAGGTGGAATGCATCAGCCATGATCTTGCACACTCTACACAGACTGGACTGGGTGTAGATTGTGTTTGCAGGGGGTAGGTCTAAGCCAATAGTTCTGTTAGCTGAATGCACCACCCGGTCGAGTCAGACTTTCTGAGTGGTGTTGCCATACCAGTCAGCACACTCTCGATCACTGCCCAGTAAAACCGGACCAGAATGACCCTTCTTGGGCCAAATGTTTTCGGCTGGCACAGAGTGTAAAGACGTTGTGCCTTCTTGATAATGGACACCACAATGTTTTATCAGCTGAAATCATTTGAGATGGTGGATCCCACAAACAGGACCTCTTTTTCTGTGGAAGTCAGCTATCATCTCCTTGGTTTCAGAAAATTTTTCACTGCACCAAGCTGCCAGGTGATCCACTTCCTGGTGGTATGAAGACTCATCGCTGTTCCAGATGACACCAGCCACTGTGGCGTCATCTGAAAACTTCACCATCCAAATGATCCATGAGCTGAGAAACAGTAATTGGTAAAAAGGCAGAACAGGAATGGAGAAAGGACACAACCTTGTGGTGTGCCTGTGCTGAGCACCAGAATGCTGGAGAGGTGATTGTTGACTCTCTGGGGACAATGCAAAAGGAAGTCAAGGATCCAAAAGCAAACTGACTGGGAGAAACCAAACGCTGAGAGTTTATCAGAGAGTTTCTGTGGAATGATGGTGCTGAAGGTGAAGCTATAGTCTACAAAGAGGAGGCATGTGTAGAAGCCAGGGAATTCAAGGTGCTGGAGGATGAAGTGAAGAGCTAGACAGACAGCATCATCCACCGATCGATTGGCCTGATAGACAATTCAAAGAGATTCCAGTTTGCCTCTCAGGTGGAGCATAAAAGATATCTGAGGGCCAGTTTTGCCAAAACTTTCACCATGACAGATGTCAATGCCACTGGTCTATAGTCCTTAAGCAATGTCATCCTAGTCTTCTTTGGGATAAGGATGATGACTGATGCTTTGAAACAGTGGGGGACGACAGAAAGCTGAAGGAATACATTTAAGATGTCAGTGAAGACGATGAGAGCTGGTTGGCAATGTGGCTCAGTGTGGAAGCAGATGTCATCAGGGCCTGCTGCTTTCCTGCAGCTTTGTTGCTGGAATAAGTTGCACACCTAGTGTTCTATTATAACAAAGGGAGCTGATAGTGGGACTGTTGCAACTTTCCTGGTCAAATTGCTTGTTTCATAGGCTTGCTTCATAAACCATATCACATTCCAAGTCTACCGCAGGCTGAACTGTGGGGTAATATGTATGCTCAAGCATTGGGTACATGTGTTCAGCTAGCAAATCTCTTAACATGTTAAGTAAACAAATATCGTTAAACAAAGAAAATAAGGAAAAAATGAAATTTAAATGATATAAACTATTATTACATATATCAAAAGTCTACAGACTGCTTAGGCACAATGGCTATAAATTTTCATCAAGGACCCTCAAAGAAAAAAGCAAAGGAGAAAACTTGAGCACACCTTTGAGCGAGAGCTAATTTAAGCCGGTCATTCTCATATTTGAGCTGTGCCTCAGAGTGATTGGACGGAAGACCATTGCTGCCTTGGGTGAATGAATTGCGACGCTGCTGGAGGTTTGTGGTGTCAGTCTGATAAACACAGACACTCTTACAGTACTTGTAGTTTTACAACACAATAACAAGACTTTCTAGGTAACAAAAATAAAAAAGAACACTGTAAAAAAATTAGTTTTAGCTTTAATATAAACATTCTTAGTGTTTTCATCATTTTAAATAAATTCTAGTATTACTGAAGGCACTGCTGGACAAACAAATCCCACTTCACACACACACACACACACTCCTTCTCACACTCTCTCTCTTAGTACACTAACCCATTTCACCAGGCCCTTCCACATGAAGCATGCATGAACATAAAGGTCAACATACACATCTGTATAACCCACACAAAACCACAAGCAGGACATAACTACCTGCATTACACTGTGAATGCAAACATGCATGCACAACCATACCTCTTCCCCATCCACACACACCTGCATATTATTACCTGTATGGAAGACAGGCTGTTGGTTCGTTGATGAAGTGATGTGCGTGCAGGTGTTGGTTGAGGTGAACCATCAATTCCTCCATTAACTTCAATGCTAGGCTTCTCTGCAGGAACTGCTCGGCGTGTCAGTTCTTTCACCTCTTTAAATTTTTCTATGAACTGCAAGTAAATAAAAATAAAATAATGGGGATATCCATCTAACATTTAAGTAGTTTTTCTTCTTATGATTAAGAAGATATCACGGTATTTTTGCATGATGAGAGCATGATGGAATCCTGGAATTCTCACCTTCGCAAGCTCTGCTTCAGTGTTGAAGCCAAGTCCATACACAGTGTTTGCACGCGCATCTGACCACTGACCAAACTTCTGAGATGTCTTTGTGAATGTCATGTTGGGAGTAATAGTGCTGTTGATGATAGCCTGTTGGAGGTAAGCAACAAAGTTTCAGAGAATGTTGGATGGTCATGTTCGCTTCATCCATATGTCCCATACAATGACTTCTTAGACACATCAAAGCACAGTAAGATTAACAAAACCATTTAACATTGTACAGAGCATTAGCTCAATATACACTGTCTAAGCTGCATGAAAACATCAGTTAAACAGGGGGAAAAAGATCTGGCAAAACATTAGGCTGAATGAGCACAAGTAAAGTATCAAATACAGCACATCATCATCATCATCATCATCATCAGCTACACTGAAAATATATTGAAATAAAACTGCTGAAACACTATCTATGCCTTGATAATTCAAGTGAGGAAATGAGCATTAGTCACCACACACAAAAAAGGTATTATTCTCTACCTCAATTCTGAATTTAAAAATAATTAAAGTATAATGGCTGTCTCCACAATCTGAATAACATGTTACCTCAGATAACAATTTTCTTGTAATCCACAGTGTCTGCTGATCTAATTGTTAATTTATCCAGTGAATCAATTACTTGAATGTGAAGCGTCAATTAAAAGAGTGAAAATTTAAAACCTTGTAGTCTAGTTAATACCTTTGATCCATCCACACTGATGATTCGATAGGTATTACGTGTGCTGTCATAATAATAGGAGACACTGACAGCCACTTTGCTGGCAGGAATCCAGTTTTTTTTAGTCTCTGGGTCAATCTGGAATACATGTGCCTTGGTGGAAAAGATGGGTTGTTCCCTACAACAAAAACAACATGGAACATTAAAGTATATTTGCTCACACACACACACACACACACACACACACACACACACACACATGCAGACATGCTTGCAGACACACACACACACACACACACATTACCCTACATGCTAAAATCTGGCTTTTCAGTCTAAGATGAAATCCAAACTGTATAAGCAGACACCTCACAAAATTTTTTTTCTACCATCGACTTTTCAGGTTTCCATCAAAGCAGAAGGAGTGTTTGGATTCAGTTCAGACACAGGTAGAACACCAAAGAAACCCACGAAATGTATGCTAAAGGCAGCTTCCAAAACAAATAAATATCTGGCTTTTCCTCAAGCTTTATTATCTATCTCTCCTTTTTCTTCCAAGATATTTTCCCATCCCCTCCTTGCCTCTACTCTTGACTATTATTTATGAGCGAACATGTCAAATGTAACTCTATGCTCAGCATGGCTGATAAATCTTCATTAGTAATTGCTTTCTTTGAAGATGTTTCTCCTCTATCACAGTTGTTCATTCATACAAAATCTTTTTTTATTGCTCTTTTTTAAAACCAGAAATGAGGTAAAATATGTTAATATGATTTTCATGTTAATACAAGTTAGATCACTGCTGAAGTTCTCTCTGCACAAATGTCATGACAATCGCTAACTGGAATGTGTAGTAAACTGTTAATTTCAGTGCATCTATTGCATGAAGAGTTAGTACATATAGCGCAAACACATCAGCAAATGGAAAATGTTAAAATATCAAAACAGGTCCTTAAATATATTTGCTTGAAAAAAAAATAAGACGTACTGACTGAATGTAGAAGAGTGAAATGCCTTCAGTGAATACTAATCCCTTCATAAATGAGTAGACAGCTCTGTTCTTTCATAAGCACCTATGTCAATTCCAGGCGACTGGGAATATGATAAAAAGGTTTTTCCTTGGGATTTTGCTTCAGTACTGCCCTGTGGAGGCCTTTTCCAAAACAGGCACCCCCTCTTATCTCTAATGTCCTCACAATCTCACAAGGTCTTCAAATCTCCCCTCAGCCTAGTCTTCCCACCCTGTGCCACCACCACCAGCAGCTTCACTGTATGAATAGTAAGAAGGGTGCAGAGGGAAGCCTAGGAGCAGATAATGAAAGTGCAGGCTTCCAGTTTCTGCTAAGTCTTGCCTATGATGTGTACCCAGCAGTGGCATCTTCTTCTGTCATTAAGTTATAGAGCTTGTTAAATAATAGTTTAAATAGGCAGTCATAATCAAATGCCTGTTTTGACATTGCACATATTGTATATTGGTATGGCTTAAAACAATTGAAATGAAAATTTAGCATGCTTAAAGACAAAAGATGCTGCATTTCGCCTTTGACTGGGAGAATCTGGTGACAATAAAACTGTTGTGGGCCCATAAAGTGACTTGTTACAGCCATGTAAAGAGCAACTGATGGCTGGAAAACTGCTGTGGAGATTTAAAAGCAACTCTTGAAAGCTCTGTGGTGAGTATATAGCCTTCTGAAGTCCATCAACCACTCTCACAAAGAGCAATACATCTGCCCATTCATCATCAGTAAAACTTAGCTGCACCTTGTCACTGTTAGACTGCCCTTGTATGTCATCATCAGAAGCTAAAAGTGGGGCGGATGAAATATGGTTTACAAATACAACCACTATACACTTCAATGCTCTCCTTTCGTGAAACAGACCAGAGGAGAGATTCTGCAGTCTTCAGGCTAGAATTCTCAGCTTCTGAACAGTTTCAGAGGTTAAACACCAGGTGGGTACCTGATTTAAGAAGGTAAAACTAAGGTAGTGGAAAGAGAGACTGGTTACCACCTTCTGCATGCACGATAAACTAGCTACAATTATTTACAAAGCTGGCTTCTAGGCTGAGTTCCATTCCATTTTTTTCTTACAACCTTAGGCCAGAGACAGACAGACATAAGTTATCATCAAGAACTGAACTTGCTACTGATTCATTTGTGATGTTAATCTGAATCAAAAATAGCAGGAAGCTCTCAGTGCATGATACTCATTTTACTTAAGGTTTGAACATGACACTGGGTGACCAGCTTTGTGTGCACCATTGTGAAACTGAAAACTGCCAGCAAGGTAATCAGTCATTAACTATCGTCAGTCAGTGCTTGACAATCTGTAATTTTAAATATCAATAAGAACAAAGTCCTCGCGAAAATACTGGTAATATATTGAGAGCTTTTTGTTTTAGTTACTCTCTTTATCTATAACAATGAATGAGTGGTAAAAAGTCCTGCAATCCACTGTCTCAATGCTGCAGCGTACTGCCCACATCAGCAAAGATGTCTAGCTAACTGCAAGGGACTGAGGTCTATTGTCTCCAGTTTTGGGGATCTTCAATGGAAAACAAAAATCAATAAAGCAAGCTGCATTGGGATTGTTGCCTCAATCAATCATCTGCCTTAAACTGCAGGGAAAGACACAGCAGGTGTGATGGAAAAATCAGAGAGCTCCCAGTACTTCTGTGTGGCTTGTGAAAAAGTTCTGTTACATCTGAATAGTCTTTGCATTGAGTTAATAATTATTGTGCATTTTGTTAACTTAGAATGTAAACGTTCACAGGAAACTACAAATAGCATTTAGGTTTAAAGAATCAGTCAACAGTAAGAAAGCTCCTTAAAATTATATGTAATGGTTACTAGCACAAAAAACAGAAACAGGATACAGTAACGAGCAAGCTCATAACGCCTGAATATGTTCCTATGGCTACATCTTTCACAGCTACAACTTATGTATAAAACTGGACATTAACCCAGCCATTCTTTCTGGTAGCTTAATTCACATGAAACTGATCAGTATGTTAAAATAGCTCTCCACTTCAAGCAACAGTCTGCCTTTGAAAGAAAAGGCTTTCACTGGCATAGGGATTCCTCCAAGTACGCAGACCCAGCTTTTTTTTTTAAGCATGAGTGAAAAGGCTTTGTGGCAGACCTGTCCTGATCACAGGCTACTGCTCAGCATTCTCACCACAGAAGGTGGCTGATGATGAGCTGAACAGCAAATATCGAATCAATGAGGTCCCAGCCTCCCTGTCAACAGTGAAAATGTCAGTTGACTGTTGACTGTCTGTACAAACATATCACTGGAAAGATTGTGGACATGAAAACCTTATCTGATGTGGCTGGGTCTAGGGTCAAAGTGATAAAAGTACCCACTTTAAAAAAGGTTTTAATTTCTTAAGTATGACAGGAATAATGTGAATAAGCAGGGATTAACAATACATTTTTTATAAGACTATACTAATGTCAGATTGTATCAGCAGTGTAATCATATGTTTCGGAAAGAAAACTTGAAAAATAAATGAGCAGATGTAAGCAAAATAGTCTCCGCACTATTCTGGAATGAAAGAAGGTTGCTGAGGTTAAAATGTACAGCTCATTAACAGGACGAAGGATTTATACTACTTACACTCAGAAATAGGGGAGGGACAAAAAGGAGGGAGCCTTTAGCAGAAATAGCTCCAAAGAAACACAAGACCCTTTAAGATTTTCTTGACACTAATTACAAAGAGCTGAAAATATGGAATACAGCTCACTACAAAAGCATTATACTAAACACTCTTGTGTGTGTAGGGGTGGGTGCGAGGAGGGGAGTTTCAACTATATTTGGCAACATTAATGTTACTGCTATTCTTACGAGGGTTGATATGTGATGATGTCTACATTTGCCAATAGTATTTAAGAACAGTAACATTATTCTGACAAAACAAAAAATAGCATGCTTTTTGCATCATGCACGACTATGCTTACATAAAACATAAAACTTACAAGCTCTGGTTACTGAGTTGTTTATAAAGTACCACACTATTTTTTTTTATCTGGTATCATAAGTTTCCAAAATACTGTAAGAAGACTTATGCTATCCTCCTTTGTTTGGCTCTGGTTATATGCACACCAAAAGAAGCTCATTATGGGTACGTGCAGATACCCATATTTATAAACTTGAATGAGTGCATTCCGCAGCTCTATATTCACACCAGCTTTTTAATCTCTTAAAGATAAAATGGCAAACAACCAAGCCATGGAATGAGCAGGTGGACCTTCAAAGAACTGAAGTACAAAACTCACTTTTCCACCTTCTTTCCTTCCTTTAACAGTTGGATGGGGGAAGGGTCTGCCGCTTAGCATGATGAGCACAATAAACATTATTCTCGGATTCTTTGCCTTGCCTGTTGGGCGGCTTGCAAATACTTGCTCACAGGAGATGAGTTTTAAAGCTGTAATTGAATGTCAATAGCAAATTGCCCTTGATCTACACAAATCATTGTTTGATGTCATTACTGGGTAGAAAATCTTTGGAGAGCCACACTATTAAAGAACATTCTCTAGAAGCTAAGAATAGAAATACTTTTTCAAGCACAAGTTCCTCCCATTTTATTCTGGTCATAATGACTGCAGATGCAGTTTCAAGAAGAGTTTTGAGATACTCTGAATCAGCTCATTCTCAGTTGAAGGTGTAGAAGACAATCTAACTGCTAAATACTGCCTTATGTTGATAATTCACAGCAAGATGTGAGAAGATTTTGCCATCTCTGTTTTGATCAACACAACAGATACATAAATACATTTTATGTTTGAAAGGTCTTTAACTACAGTCTAACAATTTTAAACTTAACTATGCCTCTTGAACAAAATATTTACATCAAAATATTGTAATGAATCTGTTTATAGATGATAGTAATGCTTGGTGCAGACCTTGTGACAAATGGCAGACATCAGCGCGCTCAAGCAGAAATACTAGAACCCAATTTCTTATCCACTCAAAGCAAAATGGAATTAGTCAGAGCAACGTGAAACATGCGCCACACTTAAGATCCAAGATCCCCTTCACCCACAAACAACAAAGCCAGTAGAGTGAAAGTCAAATATGATTCATGTAGCAACAGTAGAATTTCTAATGAGATTTGGAGAAAGTGATGCTTATGATCATGTGGACCTGTATCGACACGATGGTACAATCAATCTCATTTACATCAAAGTGCACAATGTCTCATTGTTTCACTGCTCAAGAAAAGTAAATGTCTGAGATATTACCATCCATTAACAGGCAAGCAGGAACCCATAAGCCATAATTCATCTTCTACAAAGCCCGTCATGCTCATGGGAAGCTACACACTTCCACTTACAACACACTGCACAAGTTTCAAGACCAACAGTTGTTAGATCATGGGAACCAAGGATTTGTACAGGTTCTCAATGTTTGGTGATGAAAAGAAAAGAAAAGAATCTTGTTATGGACTTTCATCCATTAGTGTAACCAACTCTCTCTCTCACTCACCTCCCTTTCTTTTTTTAAACATATTAATAGTTAACATCGTCAAATTTCATGTATACTCATTATATTTTTTACTTGCTAATAGTTAACAACCAAATTACATGTGTATTCATTTTTCTTACTTGTAAATAGTTAACATAACCAAATTACGTGTATTCATTGTTGTTTTTTTTTAATGTAGAGTTAATGACCAGTATTGTGTGACAGGCACTGCTTTAATATACTAAGCATAAAACTTCAATGCACAACTTAAGGGAACAGTACTTGCCTAATTTGCCGGAACTGGTCACTGGCAGTGGTGTTGCCGTATTCGGTGCCATAGCTATTGGTGGTCCAGTTTGGGTCAACTGGGACACCGAAACTACTAGTGCTTGCCCCTAGCTCCCGCCAGCTGCTAGCTCTTCGAATGATGAGAGGTGTGTTCAGTCTCTCCCCTTCAGACCACATTGTCAAGCTTGAGTCCCTTATTCAGTAGAGGTTAAGCCATACGCTTGCTACATCAGTGAATCCTTACTGTCATCACTGCACTTAAAGAGTCCAGTCTTGACAGACACTTTCAGCTTTACTATGGTCCATGGTCCACCCAATATGTAGAATTGTTTTGTTTTGCTGAAAGTCACACAATTCAAGGTGCTGCTTTCATGTTCATTTCATTAGTGTGTGAGACCTTAGCTGTACTCATAGTTTCCTAAAAGTTTATTTGTTGAGGTCTAAAAATTTCTGTTGCTTCTCCCCCTGCCAAATCATGCATCCTAAACATGTGTGTGCATGTGCGTGCATGCGAGTATGTGTGTGTCCAGTTTTCTTGTAAAGTTTTAGTTAAGTTCAGTAAAATGGACCATAAAAGCCCAAAAAAATCTCTGGCATCAGTAAGGTTCCAGCACAAAGCATTGAGAGTGGTGATGTTTCACCTCTCTGCTTGTCCACCTCGGGAAATATTTGAACAGTTTCCAACACCTTCTCACTTCTCTGGGAAGCAACTGATGCCTGACTGCAGTAAAAGAACTCTTCCTCAAATTTCGGTTGAAACAGCGTCACAGTGTTTCTAGGGCACTAACTCCTCATGCGTCCTATACATCCCTGCTAGTGTTGGGATGGGTGTGGGGACTTTAGAGCGTTCTCCGTGATGCCGCCTCCCCCGGCTATAGATCCTCTCTCAGGCCGTCAATGCTCATCGATACTTATCACTGCGTACCTGTCACCTGTGTAACCACGGCGCTTCAGGGAGCGACCATGCGCTGCCGAGGTTTATCTACATCATACTCCACTCGGGTCTCTGGCACCAACTCAGGTAACCCGGACTGCGGGTGGCTTGTTGCCAGATTCACTCTCTAGAAACCGATGATAAAACAAAAAAAAGAACGAAAAAAAACTCGAAATAGCTCCTGACTGAAATATCCTGCCACATCCAAGGAAGGTGGAGAGAAGACAACAATAAACAAGAAAATCGTGCGGTGGAAGCTAAACAAACTGTTCTGGATTGAAGTCGTTCGTCGATGCTTATGACGAGGTGAGCACGATGACAGGCGTCTAGAAACCGTTTTGTAGCTGTCGATCACTCAACTAGCAAGTCCACTTTTTGGGCGGGGGAGGGGGGTAGTTTCCACTCGGGCACACGCTCTGGAATTCTTTTCAGACCGAAGACTAGCCAGGCAAACACATTCCGATCTGCGGATGATACAACCTGTTTGCCGACGCAAATCTCTGTGCTGACATCTCCGTGCTGTTCACCCACACACACACAGACTCTCTCTCTCTCCCGCCAACCCTGGCCTGTACCTACGCCCCCCCCCCATACCCCGCCGCAGACGGCCAGCGTAACGTTACGACCCCGTTATGCACGCCCGGCAGCTCAAAATAGATCATACACGAACGCCCATGCAGGGGAGGGGTGACAGGAAAGTGCACGAGGCGGCGGAGTGTGATTAACCTCTTTGCACTTCGGGTGAACGATAATTAACACTTCCTTTCCGTGCTCTAAAAACCTGCGGCGGAAATGAAGCCATTATTACAGACAGTTTTGTAAGGTGAGCACATCCTTCTCTAGTCGCAAGACCACGCTGACATCAACACTGAGGGGGGTGGGAGGGACTAAGGAAATCCGTGTCTGGTGGGGGAGGGGGGTCGCACACAGTCGAGAAATGACTATATACGTGCTAGTTCCTGTTACCAAAATAAACGACCATTGAAGTATAAGAGATGGAAGGGGGAATGCGTGTGAGTGTGTGTGTGGGGGGGGGGAGGGGAAATCCACGCTTGTTACCGTCGTCAGCACTTTACGAGGTCAGGTGAGTTCACCTCACCTCACATTGCCTTGCTGTACTACGAATAAAAGCACCGCCAACTCTGATGGTCAACAAACTTGGTGCCGTACATAAAGCTCAAGAGGCTGAGGTTGTCAGTGGTGTGGCGTCGCCTTGCTGCCTGCACCAGGCCCTCACCACCTTCTCTTCTTCCGCCATCAACATCATCAGCGCCGCTGGTGTCGACAGGTGAGGACCGTTCCTGCAGATCTGAACCTTGTCTCACGAGTGTACCATTAAAAAAAATGAATAAATCAATAGAAAAAGTAGTTAAAGAGCGATAACATGGGATGTTTGGGAGTGCTCACGTAACTCCGGATCGTTTGCTTGTTGAGATCTCAGCACGGGGATTGCTGCACACGGCCTGTTGCCAACAACCTGCTGCGGATTCCCCCACACGCTTTGCACCCACTCCCTCAAGCGCAATCCCCCCCCAACTCCCAAGAGTTCTTCCCCTTCTACGAGGTCTCCCCCCCCCTCCACTACTTAGCCGTAAGCACCGCTGGCAGATTGGCACGATGCTGCACGCGATGACAAGACCGATGAAAGTGCCAGGCGCCGCATGGAGGGGGAAACAGGCAGGTGACGGGGCAGTTGGGTGGAACGACTGCATGAACGTATCACCCAGCGTTCTGCCAGAGTCGAGACGTGCGCACAGAAACATGTCTTCTGCTGGCCCAACTCTTCACTGGACACATGAGCTGATGGTGTTATAAATATATATATATATATATTAAAAAAGAGGGAGCAGATTATGGTCACATCCCACTAGATGTGTCCGTCCTCAAAAAGCACTGTGATTCTTGATTCCCAGATCTTCCTACCATTGCTGTGTTTCTGTAAGAATTAGCAGCTGTTAGCGAACCTTAACTGCCAGCTGACGGTGGTAGGAAGCTCTTCTTGTCCTCTCCCCCCCCCCGCCCCCACAGGTCACTACGTACACCTCGACATACAGGTGTTTTATGAGCTTAATGATCTTTTCGGGACCGAATCCATATCTAAACAAAAGGTAACCGTTTGCTAATTCTAGATAACAGGCAGTACTCGTCCCGAAAGAGCGACTGAAGTGTCTTTTGAAATCAAAGGCACATCTCGCCGACTCCCTAGGTTTGTGGGGACAAGACAACACCGCGTGCCGTGTGGACCTCTGTCCACTTTGAGATCCTTCAGCTGAAATAGTCAGCACCCCCCACCTCTCTCTCGTGTCAAAGAAGGAATGGGAGGAAAAAAGAAGGGATTTACCTCTACATTTACTATTAATTTAAAAACCGACAGTAACGTTTCTATCATTAAATTTGTTCACAGCAGAATACAATGGAGGAAAAATTTTAATACGTAGACAAAATTAAAAAAAACTCCTTATGAAATCAATATTAAAAAATTATTAAGACTAGAAAGAATAATTTTCAAAGATAAGGAAAAAAAGTTAAATAGTTTAAAACTCATCAAAGCTTGTATATGGCGGGTGGCATGTAAATTGCCAGCAGCCGGATGACTACTAGGTTTACGGTAAAAGGATCGCAGTGTTGAGAACACAAACGAGATCACCGGTCTAGACAAACATAGATGGACAAGACGGGCCTAGAACTGAACACTATCTGATTTCAGATCATCGTTTGAAATCCCTTATCCGAAATGTGGCCTTCAGAAAATCTCATCGGTGTTTCCCCTTGATCTCTTCCCTACTCCCACCATCCTCTCTCGCTGTATCTCAAGAGTAGAGTGTTTAGAGTTAACTGCATGAGGTGCTTGTCAAATGTAACTCTCAGATGATGTTGTCGATTTCCTTAATTTATTTCACTCGATTTTCTAATATAAGACTTGATCCACAATGATTTTATACAGCTTGTATTACTTGTTCTTTCAAAGGAGACTTGTCCAACTAATAACTTTCGACGTCCCTCTCGTTTTCTTTCTCTCTCTCTCTCTCACACACACAGACACACACATACACACTGCGAAAAAAAATGTAAGGTGGGTGGAGGGATATGAGCGGACAGGGCAGGTGGTGTGGAGAGGTAGATGAATGAGACTAACACACTCCATGGACGTTCGTTGTGATAATGTTCAGCCATCCTCATCAGGCAATCTCCCAGCGGACCCAAGCGTCGCCTCTGTAATTAGGAAATGTATCTGGACTGTGACGAGGCTCGTTGTTATATCGCCATCACCCACATTACTATTATTACTATTTCAGCTCCAGCTTTACACACATTACACTCATTTCCGGTCGGCTGACGCTAATTCTTCAATAAGTTTAAAGCACTTCGCGGCATCCACCTCAATAAACCAGATCTCATTGCACGTGCAGTGTGTGTGTGTTTTTTTTTTTTGGTACGAACACTACATACATCAAGTTAAATAGCTCTCATTTTCTTGGCACTTGAGAAGGATAATCCTCTTTTACTTCACCTGATCTCCCTAGCTAAATTTGCAGATTCGAGCACACACACACACACACACACACACACACACACACACACACACACACACACACACACAAATAAATCGATTGACTACAGATAAAATGGGAAGAAATCCTCTACCTTAACTTGGTTAGGAAATACTTGGCTTGAAAATTCTCGTGCAGCTAATAAAGGCAGTCCAAGACCTAATCATTCTCTTACGGTCAAGGGATAGCAAGGGACTTGTGCACAATACACACGAGTTCCGGGGTCCAGACGACAGCCGCACGAACAAGCGGTAGCCGATCTTTTCACTCAAAAGGCTGGGTTATCCGATAATGTGCAGCCACCCTTAGAAGCATGGTCGCTCCATATCGCATATGTAGCCCTAAAAATGAACGAAATTCTATCATGGCAGCGCAAGTTAACCGTGCGCTAATTCTAGATAACAGGAAGAACTCGCTCCGAGAGAGCGACTGATATGACTCTTAGACATCCGTCCGGAAAGGCACATTGTGTGTGTGGTGGTGGTGGTGGTGCAGGTATCGTTTGTGGCTGAGTTGTAACACCATCGTCATAAACTGATGAAGAAAGTATGAGAAGTATTAAGTATGGGAAGTATAAAACACCTCAAGAAAGACTTCTCCTGCCGAGTAATCTCTTCCCAAAGCAAACAAGCGGTCTGGCCGCTCTAAGGAATCTACGAGTGGCACAATCGCTAGATAGACGGACTATCTTCAAGTCGAGATAATACCCAAGCCAACTTGGAACAGGTCCAGAAAGCTCAAACTCAAGCTGTTAGCTCGGGGCCATCAAATATCCCTGTGCGTGTCATATTTTCCAGATCAGTTTTCGATTTATGCCGCTCGTTATGCCCCTCTTCCACCCTCATCACATTCTGTGAAGCTGACTTATTGTAAGAAGCCGACTTTTGTACACAAAGCGGGCAGAGGAGATATGTCCTTGAGAACTTATCCGGTACCTAAAGGGAGTCTGGAAGGTCCACATCACATGCTAATCGGAAGATAAGCATGTGCAGATAGGTATTCTCCTGGATTACTGGCTCTTCCGCGCTGTTTTATCTCGTAAGCGCTTCCAGGACCAGTCCAATGGCGGGAAGAGTACAAAGAAAGTCAAAGAAAATAACCTATGGCTTTACAAAACTATGTCCGCCTGCTGACAGCGTGTCCATGCTTTGAGTGTACGTCATTGATTATAATTACTAACAAGTCCTATACTTGACTCCACTACTCAAAAATTATAAATCTTCAACTAGAAAAAAATTAGTTTCCAGCAAATTATCAATCAGTCAACAAGAACCAGAAACAACATTGCACTTAAATGTCGTTTTAATGGTGGTAGCTAGTGGAAATGTCTAAAAAGGGCATTTCAATACTGACCAAGCAGAATGTCAAAAATTTTCACTTGGGCCACGTGGTTGGAGGTTCTTGAAGGCTTGGAACCTAGTACTGTGCAGTTCCAAGAGTCATGCATAAACTACAATAGCTCCAGAATGTAAAATGTAATGAGGACGCACTTTTCATAAGTCATGGAATTACAAAGGCCGTCTTTATCTAATGTCAATGTTTGTGTCATAGCAATTTTCACCATGGCAGCTGCAGTCATAGCAATAAATAAAGTAGTAAACAAAATTAATCAGAACCGAAAAAGTCTGGACGCAGACTGCTTTCTTCACGATGCCAAACATAAAACTGTCAACGTCCCAAGGCTTATGACAAAAGTTTTGAAATGTGTCACAGAGGTGCACCATCCAGTCCACGTGTGATAAGCCCGCGACCAAAACATACAGGCTTGTCAGATTCTTTTTTTAATATAGGGGTTTCAGTTCGTGATTACTGTCCAAGACGAAGGTATGTCGTCGTAGCAGAGACAGAAAGAGGCGCCATTGTGATTATTCGGCAGCTAACCATTTGATAATTAAATTGTCTCGATTTCTAGTGAATTTAATGACAAGACCATGAGCATCCGGCAGTTTCTGGAAGAGAAGAACATCGCCTTACTAGAACAACCTCCCTAATCTCCTGATCTTGCTCCGTGTGACTTTTTTCTTTTCCCCAACGGGGCCTGTTTTGAAGGCGTGGAGACCATCAGGAGGGCCACAATGACGGAGCTGAGGGGCATCACAGAAGAATCCTTCCGCCAGTGCATGGAAGAATGGAAGAGAAGGATGGAAAAGTGCATTAGACTCGATGGGGATTGATTTGAAAGGGAATTTTTTGGAATTGAAATAAATTGTTTGCACCACCAGTCCTGTAACTTTTGAGGCACACTCTGTATGCCTTGCTGACCATTTTTCATGGCTCTCGCAGGGACTGCAGGGCTGATAGTACCCAGTTCCGATAGTGCCTTAATCTGGTGTGTGTGTGTGTGTGTGCGCGCGCGCGCAAAACGCAATGTTACAAAACTTGCCATTCTTGCATTTGTTTTATGCACCCAACAAAATAAGATATAAATATATATCTAGCTGTACAATGGCATCAAAGAGACATGGCTACCACTAGAATGCACAAGAATGAAATGATCACATGTCCAAAAACGAAATGACGGCTCCATTACCCAAACTGCAAGTTTTCAGACACCTGAAGGCAGACGTATTCACGGGAGATCGAGAGGAAGAAGTAGAGACGAAATACGTAAATCGAAAGGAGGGGGCTAAGGGATTCTGAAAAGGGTAGTCGAGGACAGACAAGGGAAAGTTTGGTGCTGCCCACCTCAAAAGATCGCGACTTTGGTGATAACGATTGCATAGACAACGCTTCTACAGAACCCATTCTCCCTTCACCTTTTCAAAACAAAAACAAAAAACAACAACAATAACAACAACAACAAAACAGCCTATCGAAAGCAGGTGGAATACACAACTTAACGTCCAATATACTTCGAATGTTACATGTTCAATGTTTTCACTCTCAGAGAATTTTATAACACCCATCAGATTTTTCGATTTTTTTTAAAATTCGTGAATACGGGGGGAAAACCTAAAGAGAAAGTTAGAAAAACAAGAGATGAGGTTTTTCGGGTGATTGTTTAAATAGGTCTCTTTGCTCTTTCGAAGGATGACTTGCCTTTATCTCTTTCTCTCTCCCCCACACCCGCCTGTCTATCTCTCGCTTACACCCACTTTTCCAAACGCTTTTTGCTTATGACAATTGTTAGACAGCAGACAGTGATATAAGGTCTGACATGCACAAAAAGGAAACGACAAAGAGACGCTAAGTTAGCCATGTGGAAACAATATCACATCCTTGCCCCCACACAACCAGAAGCGCCAAAGATGGCAGCTCCAAGACGCTACGTAAGAACTGCTGAGTAACTTACATGGGCAAGTCGCAGACGCCGCAGCACAAGACAGTGTCCATGATAATCCTACTCCCAAAGGCCACAGTAATGGCATCCCCTCTAACGGCTGCTTACCGGTTGACAGTGGCCCCGACTAAGGTCCAAGAACACCGGATGGTGGTGGAGGACACTTTCTGTGATGGCGACGGTGCGTACAGAGCTGTTGGCGACAGCTGGGGTTGGTGGGTGGGGGAGAGAGGGAAGCATTGTCCGAGCTGTCCTTGGCGACTTCTTCTGGTAGGCGACAGCGTGCTGGGGTGGGGGGAGAGACGGGAAACCGTCCGCGGGGGTTAATGTGATGGCCCTGTTTGTCATCAAAATTTAAACAGACTGCTGTTTTGTCGGGCGATAACAAAATGGCCTCTGCCGTCAAGATCGGGCATAGGAAGAACACTATGTGCCATGGACAGGTGTTTGGGCAGAGGGAGGGGCTAGCTGAGAGCTGAAAAACTAAAGGCTGGGGACAAATGAGAGCAAGGAGAAGAGCCAACCAAGGTGCTGGTGGGACAGGCTTGTGGGAACAACTGACAATCAGAATGCAACACACATGGATACCCACCAATTTTAGAGGGGACCAACCCCCTCCAGTGCCTTTAGGTCTCAACCAGTGCCTATCTCAGACAGCATAAGGTAGTGTTGGAAAATGAAACAGAAGATGCTGCCATACCAAGAGCTCAACCCAGAAGGCTGCAGGTGTAGAAGTGTCTTCTTTTATGCTACTCTTCAGTACATGTGCAGGTGTGGGCATTTGTTGTTGTTGATTTTTTTTTGTTGTTGGTAGCTGACACCATTTGTTTCATGTGAGCCAGAGATTTACTCCACTTGGTTATTTGTACCTGGGTGGACCCTACAATATTTGATGAGATGTGCAGGCTTCTCTTTACCACTCCAATAAGACTAATGTGAGGTGACAATCTAGCTAGGCAATATAGACATTACGAGTGCTTATATGTACTACAAGTAAGCTAAACTTTCTTTGCCCCACCATCTCGGCTCCCTGTGTTATTTTGTTTGGTTGAGTGTGGTGGAGAAAATTTTACACACCAAATCTTGTAACAATCAATTTGGCACTTCACGGCAATCATGGAGATTCCAAAACTTTATATCATTATCTATTAATATTTAATATTCCTCACCATTTATATGTGTTTTATTTATTTCTCCAACTCTATTTCCCTTGAAGCATTTGTGTCATCATCACATAGAGGTCGGTAAAATTTATTAATTCTGTTATTATTATTGAACTGAAACCTACAGAAATTTGAAACAAATTAATTTCAAAGAAAATGCACATTTTTCTAGCCTGTCTGAGAGGGTTTTTATTGTTTACATCACCAACAGAACTTCCTTCAGTGAAACTAGCAATAAATTCTCAGAGAAAAATTCTGAACTATTTGCAATGCAATTCTGTGTCTGGTATACTGGATTATGAAAATACATGTGTAAAAAGTAAAAACTGTTGTGTTGCAAAAACTTAATAAACCACAACTACCAGTAACGAATTAAAATCAACAACTTTTTTTCACCAAACTTTCTTTTATGCATTACAAATTGTATTGTGTTATCAAGTTTTCCTCAGAGGCTCTGAAGATTACTTATCTATTGGTTTGTCAAAAGGGGTCTGATGGGCACATCTTATAACAAAAAAGAATAGTTTGCATACAGTACAAATTGTAGTACTGCATAAAAGAAAGTTCAGTGCAAAGGAATGTCGTGATGTACTTGTAGTGATGACATTCCTTTTTTTGAAAAATACAAATACCAGTATATAACTCAAATATTTGGATGTAACTTTTGGTGCTAGATTCCTCCAAAGTTATTGAATACCTTTGTTCTAAGGGAATTAATATAAACTTGGATGTGTAATTCAATCAAAATATTTGAGTGACACTGAGCATCACCTCTGTTTTGAAATAATAAATTATATTACATTTGAAGTGCAATGATATCTGTCCATTTAAATCATACTCAATATTAGAGTCAGCAGTCTGTATGATTTAGCTGCAGAATGGTTACTTTGTGTAACAGAGGGTTGTTTTGTAACAATCACTTTTAAAGCAGTGTTAAAACATGTATAAGTTTTGCAAGTTTTTATACTGTTACAAATATTAAATAAACTGACAAAAAAATGAAGCAAACAAGTGCTTTGATGGTTCATAAATAATTTTATGTCTAATATTATGATGTTACCAATAAACCTCTAGTTTTGATGGACGCTAACATAAATAAATCGTTTGCGAGTTTGTCTCTACTCTCAAACGTAATGTTTGTTGCAAATTAGTGTTCTTAATAACTTTCAAAAGTTTAAAATTTCTAGGACGGTTAACTCCAGCGATCGATTGCAAAAGCGTTGGTTATTCATGTTACAACAGGCAGCTGGTACTGATACATATAGGTCTACTGACATCACTCCTCTCATCGTGTGATTCCCACAATCTATAATTACAAGTATTATCAAAGATTGTTAATCACCATAATGAGAAATATTTATCGGGTTTGATGGGAGAAGACGTTAACAATGACTGTTATAAAGAAAGTTTTTTTCTACATTAAAAATCGTTGCAGACGATCCATGTTTCACACAAATTGATATGTTGTAGAATGTAAATTCTAGTTGCAATCGATAGGAAAACCAATGATGAACTGTTTCTCACTCACCCGGCACTCATTGTGATTATTTCTTCATTGCTCGAGTTGTAGCTTTCTATACTTTCCACGATAACTTTGCCGATATTTCTCTGAACTTGCGTTTTGCTGTGGTCAAGTCAAGCGGAAGTGAGGTGCCTGCTGGGAAAAATTTCGTCTCGTCAAGTCTCGGGGCGCCTCATGAAGCTTTTGTCTGCCATTGGGCTCTGTTTACATTTGGCCAAGTTTCTAGTAAATCTACAACGATTGATCCCACGTACGGAGTCGACATAAATCCAGGGTTCGTTATGGCAGCGGCGACGTTGTCACCAGGCCCGTCTGGTTCAGGTACACCACACAAAATATCGTCTGATACTATAGTATAGTTACTAAGGTTCCAGCCATCCCGGGTAAAAGATCCTATCATTTTTTGCTTTTGCCCCATATTGCTTGAGCCTGATGGGGAGCCGTAAGCTTCACCTTCTTGTTGTGTTTTATGTTTTTTCCACTTAGGGTCTCATTTTTCACCTGTAAGAGTTGAAATTATTTAGTTAGTCGTATGTGAAACTATGTCCTGTTCGATGTTTGTGTATTACGGCTCAGCTTGGAAAGCTAGAGACTTTGCAGCTTTCATCATATTTGATAATTAGTTCGTCAACAGCCTATTTAGATGTGGAATATTTAGTATATCTAAACATTAAAGCTCGGTTTGCGAAGTTGGTAATCCTGTGGGGGCACTGCCTGTACGAAATCTCGTACTTGTTCTCAGTTCTCAGAATAAAATTGGATCTAATGAATAGTGATACAATATTAATGTAAAGAATGGATATTTTGCAGGAGTTGTCAAAGAAATAGTAGTGGCTAACAATAACTAAACATAGACAACATATAAATGCTTATAAACTATAAATGTGTTATTTTTGAAAATATTTTTTGCATATGCTAATATAGACTTTTTGTAACTTTAGAGTTTGTGGTGTGTGTGTATGTGGGTGTGCATATTTGTCCATTCGTGTTCACACTTGGGGACTGTGCAAATCCACACTGTCTAATCCTAACGAACACACACACACACACAGAGTTGCACTCTGCTCCCCTCACTCCACCCACACACTTGTACCCATATATCGTAGCCCTCTTAGCCCAGGATAAAAATATTTCTATGTTCAAAAACATGGGCTTAAAATTTGTGATTTTGAAGACAATAGTGAAACTGCAGAGCCACGCTCGTGGAGCACGAGCCACGATAGTAAGCGTATCGTTGCTCATTGTGCTCTGCCAGTAGGGCCACAATCGTGCAAAGAGAGAATCACGATTGTGAATCATCGCTCTCTGCCGGGTAAGCCAGTAAACTGGCTCTTTGGGCTCAGCGGGTTTTAATGGGCAGCAGTCCTTACAGCATGTTCTTTATACATAATGGAGTATTTAAGCTGTAATAGAGTCTTTAAACGACTGATATTTACTGAATGTATACATATGTTTTTAAGAAGGATTTTGTAACACTATCATGTATAAGAAAGCAGAGTGTAGTGATGTGTGGTGTATGTGTGTGTGTGTGGGAAGGGGGCAGGGAGTGGGAAGCTCTCCACACCAGTTGTCCAAACTGTTTACTCCTTTCATCTGCCAGACATTACATTATTTTGACAGAGTACTCTATGAGAGAATGATAATGAGGCAAGTGGTTGTGGAGAAAGGTAAATTTCCAATATTCTCTTTGTCTAGTGAAAGGTCAATAAATCCATTCGGTCAGTGGCTGGCTAAAGTAATTACAATGAATTGAAAATGAGCATCAACTTCAGAAGGTAAATCAAAAGCAAACACATTAAACTGCAGCAGTTCTTGATGTGAATCACATTTTTGGAAAATGTATTTCACTGTTGTTTCACTGTTTTGATATACAATGCATGTCAATTGTTGACTTAAATAACATTTACTCAAATCAAGTGGTAGGCGCAAAGTTGAGCATTAAATTCCTGTTGGAAGAGTTTGTGATAGAAATTATTTTGGGCAGTGCTAGGTGCCCCTAATAGATCATAAAAGTAGTTAATTTGTGAGGAATAAACTGAATGATATTTTATTGCTTGTGTGCTACTGTAACTGCATGCCTTTGCAGTTAATGCAGTTCTCAATGTTTGCATTGGTTTTTATTTATTTGTTTAGTGGAAATTTATTTTGTAATTAGAATTTCAAAGAAACTGAAAACTGACCTTTTCAGGAATGTTAGTTTTGTCTTGACTCCATCCATCAACTGCCTGTTTGGTTCTAATCTATTACAGATGCAGAATAAGATTTATTTGACATAATAAGAAAAGTGTTTATTAACCCTTCCTTTTGTTTCTAAAAAATTTGTCACATTTAAGCATAGACAGGATGGACTGATTCAGTGGAGTAAATTTGTACTTATAACATGTCAAATTTAGGTTCGTAAGATGTGTTTAGTGCTTAAACCCTGTTACATGAAAAGATGTTTTTGTAAGTGTTTAGTACAGAAGATATTAATTGTTGACCTTTTTAAAATTGGTTTTGGCTTTTTAAAAGAAATAGTTTTTGATGTCCTCTCAGTAATGTGCCCGAAAATAACATTACTAAAAATAACATTGTATTACTTAATCTTGTCAATTTTTTGGCATCTTCAGTTATGTCTGATTATTTAGAAGATTAATAAGCATTCACCTAGTGACATTGCTACTGTTATGTAAAATTATTTCTATGTTAACTAGCCTTAATTAGTTTGCTTGATTATATATGGTTTACCTCAGTTCGTAATCAGCATAAAGTGTTGACAGCTGGTTTTTTTTCATTCAGTGTTCAGTACAAGGGAGGTAAATAAGCTGAGCAGGATGGTTGTGGCTGCACACCTCACACATCTGTAATATAAGTATTTCTGCTGTGCTGCAGATTGCAAAGACTGCTTTCAGACTTAGATACTTGGATGTGGGCATGCATATGTATTGACCTCATTAAGGGATTGAAGTGGTTCAGACTTTCAGCAAAATGCATCAAGTAATTAAAGATGTTAACAATGAAATACAGTCCAAAAGAGTTCAAGAATAAACTTATGCACTTACATCATGTGCATTGTGACTGTGTGCATGTGTGATCTCAATGCCCTATGATATTACATATTTACTCTAATATGGTGGCAGGTTTAAGGCCAGGAAATTCGTTCAGTGATTTCACTGATTATGTTCTTGTAATCTTGGTGGGGATGTTATTATCAGACTATTTCACTGCAATAAGGCAAGTAGTTTCCAATTTGGCTGCCCATCGAGATTAATTTCTTGTCAAAATTAAGATATGATAGTCCATGAATGCTGATGTACAAGCAGCTCAAGGATTCAAGACAAGAGAATTTTAGTACCTTAAAATCATTATCATGAAGTGTTCTAATAATATTAGTAATATAGAGGAATAGTTTTAGAAGTCAAAGAGCACCTAGTCTGTAAAACAGAGAACTTTTGGACAGATACGATTGGTTATGTTCTAAACAAAGCAATGTCAGCCACAACAGCTGCAGGACACTGAGTTGGTTTAGTTACATGGCGCCGTACTAAGAGTTTTTTTTACTAATTTGTTATGTTGTACATATGTTCTGGCTTTGCTATATTGTCAGTTCATGCTTTTATTCTAAGTGCAGGTTGCTTTTGTAGTAATAGTTGAAGATTCGTTGATCTAGGAAATAAAAGATTTACTTATCATTTGTCACTTTCCTTGTGTTTCAGTAACTGTAGTTCGCTTGACATCTATTGCTGAAAATATTGTGGGAAAAAAATTCAGTATTTATGGCAAAAATATATATATATATATATGAAAGACTGTGCAGAATTTAAAAAATATATATTTTGTGTTTGAATCTTTCAGGGCATTCATTGCATTTATGTAATGTAGAGTTGTTGGCAACATTTATTTCTAGCTTGTCTCTCATTGTGCATTTTGTTCTGTGTTTGTTCTGTAGTTGTGTTATGTCAAAAAAAAAAAAAAAGGAGGCAGAGTTTGCAGAAATCAATAATTTGGCATCACGATTCATGGTCACTGTTCTTTAATCATTGTGCACTGCTAGCACACATCAGATGATCTGGTCAAAATAATTGCACAACTGAAAAGGCGAATTGTTGCTAATGTGGCATTAGATCTTCACAGGAGAGTATGTTCTGGTATGGATCAGGTGAATCGGATTTATTTTATGGAGGTGAGAATAGTGGTGGTATGTTGAACAGGTGCACAGATGTCTGGATCAATGTTTATGTTGCCTGTTTTAAAAAAAAAATCCTCCGAATTTTTGGGTTTCTCTGATAAAATGTGACGAAGCTGCAATCAAAGCATAATTCAGTGAATGCATAGAGTATATTCGCTAGGTCGGTAAGCAGAGTTTTTTTTTCTCCAAAATAATGTTCCTTTTTATTCATTCACTATTCAGTCATATTAACATTGAGACTGGGGTACAGTGTGCCGTAGGTAGTGATAATGATGATAATTGATAGTTTTTGTTTTTGTTTTCTTCAGGAACACCAGATGGGAAATCGAGGAAGAGAAAAACAGGAAGAGAGTAAGGATGGCTTGACTTTTATCCACATTATGCCTGCAAGTCTTAAAGGATTATGTAATGTTGAAACGGTCAGATGCTACAAGCATTTTTATAGGTTTAAAATTTAAAAAAATGTAAAGTGTAGTTAGTACAAAGAGGAAGCATAACGAATGGTTGCAGCACCAGTGTCCTAGGCCTAGGGTATGCTCACTTTTCACAGGTATAGAGTTTCAAATTGGTGTTTTATCATTGAAGATTTTGTACACACACACACACACACACACCTTTTTCTGTATGATTATTATATTGTAACTGTATCATATTTATTTGTTTTATTTCATAGGTTGGTTTTCTTTTGAAACTTTAAGTCTCAGAATTTTCAGTACATTATATTTATGTTGACATACATTTTTTCACGCGTCAGTTCTGATGACGAGGACAGTCAAGGTGGCTCATATGGGCATGGAAATGAAGCAGCAGATAAAGAGCGTTTTGCCAGGTTAGTGAAATATAACTAAGAGTGTTGGGAAATATGTAGGTATCTTCATAGTCTAGTAGAAAATAAAACATAGGTTTTCTGCAAAAAACTAAAGCTGCATTTAAAGTGAGAAAGTGACATGGAAAGGAGCAACGAAATTAATGGTGGCAATGATATGGTCTTGTAGTTTTTCAAATGGAAGAAATTCTGTCATTTATGCTAGTCCCCCAACTATAACAAGAACAAAGTAAACAAGTACTGTCCCTTAACTGCTGTTTACTGTTGGAGTGTCAGCTAATTTTGCAAATGTTCTTATTGTAATGTTTTATATTTGATACAGAAAACAAGTAACTATATACATGTTTACAGCTTTTTTAGAAATGTCAACTTCAAAATTCATGAAATTCTTAAGATAATAAGAACTGTGAACGATATGTTAAATTTAATGTTGAGAAAATGACAAGTAGAACATTAAGTACCTGTTATAGAGAAGTTTGATTTATGAGACAGATGATGTTGACAGCACATATAAAATACATTTTTACTAAGTCAAAATAAAAGAGTAAATGGTATGCATATGCCTTTTTAAAAATGTCATAGAAAAGTTATGTTATTCAAGCTTCAAAATCTGTTCATGCTGGAAAAATACAAATACCAAATTTCTGCTGTGTGCAGTCTGTCATCTTTTATTCAGTGCTTCTGTTCACTAAGCAAAGTTTTTGCCTCAGTTTAAGCATCACAACAGTGTTTTTTACACCACTATATTATCAGCGCTTTAAAAAAAAAGGTTCTTCTGTTTACATTTATTACTAAGTCAAAAGAAGGTAAACTAGAAATGGAAGCTGTATTCATGTGACAGTTTCATTGTCATTTCAACTTCTCCATGTTAAAAATTGTGTGCTGGTTTTAGTATCTCTAATTACTTATTTTGCCTGTCTAAGATTTAGGCTTGTGCTTATTTTGTTAAAAATAACAATATAATTCCAAATGACAACTTGTTTCTAATTTTATATGAGTGAATGCTTGGCTTGTATATTTGTATGATTTATGCATGGTATATGTACAGCAGGGAGAGTGTTTCTGGTATCTCTTTGTGTATCTAGCATAAGTCAGGATGCCTTGCTGTCTTCCAGGGAGAGCCACTGTGAGATAGAGCGCCGGCGCCGCAACAAGATGACAGCCTACATCAACGAACTGTGCGATATGGTGCCTACATGCAGCACACTGGCCCGCAAGCCTGACAAGCTGACCATCCTTAGAATGGCTGTGTCTCACATGAAGACCTTGAGAGGTGCTGCACATTTTGTGTGTGTGTGTGTGCACATATAAATCTTACATATTTTTGGACTTGCTTTTAAAAGTGACAAGTCTTATTTAAAAGGTCTTCAGAATATTATGCTACTTCAGTTTCATCAGCTGTGATTTAAATAGATATGAATTCTCTTTCATAGCATCATGTTTCTTATACACTTTGGATAAAGATTTCAGTCATCAGAAACTCTCCACATTGTTTTCTTTACAGGCACAGGCAACACTACATCAGATGGCTCCTATAGGCCATCATTTCTCACAGATCAAGAGCTTAAACATCTTATTCTTGAGGTCAGCTAGATTCTTACTAGCACAATCTTTCTCAATTTTTGTAAAAATGAGAATTTGTAAATCTTTTTTCCTCAAAAGTTTCTCTACCCAACACTAGCTTCCCTTCAAACTCATCTTCCCATAACTTTCCACACCTTAAGATTACTTATTACCTCTGTGTATTTCAGAAAAGATTTGAAAAGAAAAACTTGAAGTATCAGCTGAATCTTGTGTCATAGAGTGTGGATTATTGACAGCCTCTTTAGTTTGGATCACAAAGGCTTATGATTGTCTTGCTTGCCAGAATGTTGTCTTCTAATGCAACTACTTCCAGTCAGATGCACTTGCAAATTGCTTGGTATTTCATTGCTACTTGCAGGCCGCTGATGGCTTCCTGTTTGTGGTACAAGCTGATACAGGCCGGTTAATATATGTATCAGACTCAATAACACCTGTCCTAAATCAAAGTCAGGTAAGACATTTGTATTGGATCTATTCTGTTTAAGATTTATGCTTGAAAAGTTTTGCATAATAATAGATATTTCTATTGCTTTGCATTATTTAGAGGAAATTTCTTATTAGAAATAGTGAAAATGTACAAATTGTTTAAGAATTTTTATTGAAATTGAAATTTATTTTGAAATTTTACTTCCGTGTAGGCGGACCTTTTTGGTACAACGCTGTATGATCTAGTACATCCAGATGATGTGGACAAAGTTCGTGATCAGCTTTCCACCACAGAGTCACAGAACACAGGTCGCATTCTGGATCTGAAAAGTAAGTAGCACCCTGTCTCTAGTTTTTATTTCTTTTCTTGCACTTAATTTTTTCTGCCATCAAACAAAATATGTATGTTTATGTGCATGTTTGTGTTAAAAAAGCTCATTCATGGCTTTTTTGATAGATGAAGTAAAGATGTTGCTGCAAATGGTAATGAGTACTCAGGAAATACTGTAAAAAAAAAAAAAGAAATATTAAAACTATAAAGAGTACTTAAATTTGGTGTAAAATCAGAAGGCCAGACAGTTAATGTTATGGTTTGCTTTTACTGTTCCTTTCTTTTGGTGATTTGTTCAGTTTTGCTGGATGATATTTTGCTGTTATTTATAATAGGAAACAGAACATGTAACTTAAGTGTTTGAAAGTGGGAGTTAAATCAGGGAATCTGTTTAATTTCTTTTCTTTAGCTGGTACTGTCAAAAAGGAAGGACACCAGTGTGAGTAAAAATTTCTTTCTTGTATCAAATCTTGTTTTGTCTGTTTCAAGGTAAAGGTTTACATAAACTGGAGATTTTTAAGGCTTTCTTTTTTACAGATGCACATCATCATTCTCAACTCATTTGACTGATATTGGCAATTCAATCAATGTCTTTAAGATTTTTGCATAGCCTTATGCTCCTACTTTTGGGATTAAAAACGCAAATCTGACATGAAGTTATGTAAATTTTTCTGATGTACCGATGATATGTTTTTGCTGTGCATTGTCTGTGATTACCTGAATATATACCACTGAAGAGAGGTAACTTTTGATTCCAACTTTGTTGTTAACTTAGCTGAATACTTCTACCAATATGCTTGCTTTCAATGGTGGTCACGGATCGGTGATTTTGTTCTCCTATAGCCTCTATACGCCTGTGTATGGGATCTCGAAGAGGTTTCATTTGTCGAATGCGAATGGGTAACACACATGTAGACCCCATGACTGCCAACCACACAGTTCGGATCAGGCAGCGAAATACCCTGGGGCCAGCGTCAGATGGAAACCACTACGCTGTGGTGCATGTGACAGGGTATATCAAAAACTGGCCTCCTGCTGGTAAAGGTACACTTAACTTCTTGGCACATTATAACACTAAAATCATGAGTGAAATTTCAGAAGATGCAATGTTGACAGTTCCACAGACATTTAGAATAGCCATCAATAGCTTACATTTTTACAATTTGTAGGCTTAACATTAACATATATTTTTCTTGCATGACACAAGTTACAAATCATTGACCATGATGCACTTTTCTTGTTTCCCAGTCTTTGTGTTTTTTTATGCAATCGCAGGTGTTCAGATGGATAGAGGAGAGGGCGAAGACTCAGGCAGTCATTGTTGTTTGGTTGCTATTGGACGCCTGCAGGTGACTAACACACCAAACTGCAGTGACTTAATGGGACCAAATGCTTCTTCAGAGTTCATTTCTCGCCACAGTATTGATGGAAAGTTCACTTTTGTTGACCAGAGGTAGGAGATGTGACAACTCCAGCTCCTTTCTGTTGCATGCATTATATTAAAGGGATGGTATGCTATGCTTACATATCAGTCCAGCCATTAAAGGCAAGCAGTAAGGTATAGAGTATTGTAAGAACATCTCACCACAAGATGTGAAGTTCTGCATTCCATTCAGGAATGATCAGGCTGCTTGCATCAACAAAGGCTGTGGTTCCCCACAGTGACTTTCATGGTTACAACATTCAGTCATGAATAGGGGACTGGGGGGAAAAGGAGATATGTCACTTTGAGCTGGTAGAGCCTGGTGGCTAGTGCATTTGATTAGGGAGTAGTAGGTCACTAGTTCACCTGGGGCTTTAACTGGAACTCTGCCCACCTTTGATTTATAAGGGAAGGTAAACAGATGGAGAGGGATGGGCTATGCATTCCACAGGCCATGCCATACCTTTGACACAGTGTATAGTGTATGGCTAGTAGGGACCCTTTACCTTGTGGATACATTGATAGTTGATTAGAAGGAGAAAATCTGAATAAGCCTGTCACCGAGTATAACATTATTGCTAACTACAGTTTTTGAACATGACGTTACTTCTGGACATATTCATTCCTTTTCTGCATTCCCATTCAAACACATGCACATTTGTATTGCTGCATAATAGTTGCTAATGCTGCGTGTTGCAGGGTAAAAACTGTGCTTGGCTACCAGCCACAGGAGCTGCTGGGTAAAGTGGCCTTTGAATATTATCATCCTGAAGATCAGACACACATGAAGGACACATTTGAACAGGGTCAGTTCTCATTTTTGTTTCCCTCATAATTTGTCATCATAGTTTCATTTACTTGCTCTCAAACTTCTGTGGTACGTATTTTCAAGAGTGAATAGATGAAGGATCAGTAATAAAAAATGTTTGACAGGTGAACCATGTTATTATTGTAACCGTGTTTTGTGCTTCAGTCCTCAAGTTGAAAGGACAGGTGATGTCCATCATGTACCGTTTCCGTGCATCTAACCGCGAGTGGGTATGGCTGCGTACTTCTAGTTTTAGTTTCCAGAACCCATATACTGATGAAGTGGAGTATATCGTCTGTACCAACACATCAGCCAAGTAAGTTCTTCAGACACCTGCCCCTCTTGTTTTAAGCTTCCTTTTTACTTTTGTTTCTTTTGTTGGTCTGAAAAAGATTATTAATTGGGATTTTGTTGTTGCTTTTGAGCTCAGAGTCCTCAGAGAAAAGGCTTGTTTTCTGTTCCAGGAATTCACAACAAGGTCCAGTAGCAGCAATGGGAGGCGAACAGATGCCGGACGTTGTACCATCCCTCACATCATATCCCTCCTCAGCCCCACGGGCCATGCAAGGAGCTGACCACATAGGCTTGACCGGTTCAGCAGCCAAAACTGACTATCGTGATGCAGGAGGCTATGCAGCAGACCTCTATCACATGGGAAACCGTGCAATACAGCAAGACATGTACTCCCCGTACACCCAGGCTGCTGCAGCAGCTGCGGCGATCAAGTACCCGGCACACACAAGCCCCTCTGGCATGGGGCTGAGCCAGCAATCCCCAGCCCCAGCTATTGGCCCTCTTGGTCTGCGCCGCAGTCCTGCCACTCAGACTGGAACACCCAGTGGGTGGGTGGGACCGCAGGGTGGCTATGGTCGTAATGATGTAAGTACTAGACATTTATTATTAATTTTAAAAACATGTTGAGACGTTTCTGGATTATTTAGAAAGCAGAAAATTGGCTGATGAAAATATTTCAAGAAATGTTCAGCTTACCACAAATATTTAATGTCATTGAAAAATGAAGTTTGTGCGGTAACTGCTAATAATTGTTGTAGAGTTGACCATCATTTTATTTTTCTGTTGTGGGTTTCAGGCTGGGGGTGAGTTTGGTGGGTCAGCAGCAGGCCATGGGCACTACAGCCATTTAAACCCTAGCGCCACATCACCAGGTATGCAAGTTTGCCAGAAGAACTCTTCTCCCATTCCAGCCACAGCATGACTTCACAGTCCTGCATGTTAATATACATGAGAACGTCTTAAGTTCATATTAGTTCCAGGACAACTGATTGCACAGATTAGCCTCTTGCACAGAATGAATTTATATTTTCTGTTCCTGGATTGTTTTACGAAACCTTTTGCTGTAAAGTCTTGAGATAAAGGCGACCTTCTTTAACAGGAAGTGAAATGATTATTAATGACTTTTAAAATCAAGTTTACTCTAATTTGAAGGTGTATGTGCATACATGTTAATTTTATGGTGTTTAAGAGTGTGCAGATAATTTGGGGTTTTACTAGTTTATTTTTTCCACACTGAACTAAATTATGGCTATGACAACATCTTACACATAATTAGTGACTAACTTGAAACCCTAACATAAAAACCCAATCACGTAACATCCCATTGGCACAGTAAAGTTAAATAGGAAGGACTTGCATATATTGTGTTATAACTAAGGAGCCCTAGAGCCTTGGGCGGAAGTGAATGCTCTACAAAGCTTTAAATGCCATTTCTGACTAAACATGGTTATGCATGATATCCAGGCATCTACATAGGGATATAACCTTGGTTACTTTGCTGCAGGAGGAGCTGGCATGTGGGGCCAGTGGTCTCAAGGCTCATCTGATAGCAGCGCACATCAGCAGGCAGCAGGGCAACAAGCACCACAGCAGCAAGAGGAGTTTGGAGACATGTTTGGCATGCTCAGTCAGCCAGCCCCAGAGTTCAACGACTTGTCGGGCATGTTCACCAATTTCACAGAATAACTATGGCACGTTTCCATATGGCACATTTGAAAACTAGGGGAGAGGGACCAATAAGTTGTGCTGTGTCCCCAACAGGTCTGTGTACTCCTTGATGACAGAATGGGAATAGGGCATGTGCAGAAATACGGTCGGGCAGTGGATGGATATCTGTGGCTTGGAGGGCCACCCTTCGCTAATACTGCTCTTCCAATATCAAAGTCTCTAGAGCATCTGACTGCTAGAAGGATTGTTGTGCACAGCTTTTCACCATAAATGTGAAAGATTTTTATGAAGAGCAAAATGAAATGGCTGACTCCTGACTTAGGTCTCATTTCCTTCAGTCTGTGCAGATTTCGGATTTTGGGCTCTTAGTTTTTTTTTAAATTAATTAGTTTAATTTTTCTTCTCTTTTAGAGACCTCTTCAGCTTTGCTCATTTTATTGAAACTGCCTGAAGGGGTGTGCATTTATCATGATAAATTTTAAAAGTGCTGCTTAGTGGGGGGGAAAAGTGCATGAAAGGATTTACATTCATCATGATAAATTTAAAAAGTACTGTTTAGTGAAAGAAAACCCTTGGGTTTTCCTCAGTCTCTTTTATCTATCATCTTTATTACTAAATCATTTTCAAAACTAACAGCAGTGCAATAGACTTTACGATTTCTGTGGTCTTTGCAGGAACTGGGGTACATAGCAAGTGTTTTTTTGTTTTTTTGTTGTATTTTTGGTTGGAGGGTTCTTGTATGTGCTCATCATCTTCTGCTTTGCTATCTGCTTAGAAAAATCTGGGTTTTATTCTCAGTTGGGTGGCATTTTTTACTCCACAAAACTAACTGAGTACAAGGAGTAGCCATTTGTCTGGTCCTGTTGATATATAAATGAAGCCAGCGAATGTACTCCAGAACTTTTGTGCTGAAGTTGGTCAAGGATTTTTTTTTTAAGCTCAGCATAGTGTTGGTGGCTTGGAAGTTGCCATTTACAAAGCATAATTGATAACTATAGAAAACTCTGGGGAAAAAAGATGTGATGGTGGAATAAAATCTAGATGCATGAAACTTGTAAGTCATATACAAGATTTCTTTTTTATTTTTGAAGAACACTGTGGCATGGCATTGATTTCTGTGCTTCCTTCTTCTCATTCTTTTTAAGGTAATTAATCATAGTAAGTGTTTACAGAGATGTCTAATAGTCAGTTTTATTTTTTGTCTTTGTTTTTTTTTAACATTTGTAAAATGTCAGTTTTGTTTTCTCCTGGTGTCATATGTACTAAACTTTGATGCTTCCAGAAGTTTATTAGCACGTGTACATATTAACACCAATTTCACATTACTAAGGCCTATTTTATTATTATAAACAACATATCTCTGAATCTTAATCAGTGAAAGGCAATAAAATAAGTGGATGGATTTGCTTTCTGAAGTTAATGAAGGGCTTTCCTGATAAACATGGCAGAACACACTACACATGCATTTGTATGCTTATGCTGAGGTATACAATGGTCAGAGAAAAGCATATAGAGATTAGGACAAGAGAGACAGGTCTGAAGGCTTTACTTTGAAGAAATGTAAATGTGATAAGAAATCTTTTGCAGGATTCTGGATCTCCACCTACTCATTTTGCATTGTGATGATAGAGCTGTAAATGAGATTGGCTAAATGGGTGCATCATTTCCAAACTGAAATGGTCTTGAAATATTTAGCATAAGACCCAATCAGTGTAAAATTAAGCATCAAATTTAATATATTAATACTATGTTGAAGGATTTTATTTAGAAGACATCAGATTTAACTGACACAGTGAAGACAAATTGCAATGTGCTCCTTACAAGTCTTTGCAATGTAGAGGTGACAGCAAGCTTATGGTGTTTACGTGCCTTGTTTAGTCTGTGAGACTGTTCACCTGCAGTAAACTGTTGTTGTCGTTTGTGAATCTGTAGCTCTGACTCTTAATATTTGGCATTTCTGTTGATTGATGTGTGTCAGTGTGTATGCATCTATGTGTTCTTTGAGGGAACTTGTGTTGGTCTTAGTCATTATCCATCTGAAATTGTCATGGATCTTATGGTGAGCATCCAGCTTTGTTTTATTATAAATACCAGGAAACTTTGGTAACCAGGTGAAAAATTTTCCTTCAGGATTACTTTGAAAGTTACATAAATAATTGGATGAAAATAGTTCCAAGGGGATTTTAATAGCTTGTAAAATGATGAAGTGATATGGTAAGAAAATTTCTATGATGCATACTGACAGCCTTTGGAAAACTCTGAGAGCCACTTACAAAGAAACAAGGTGGCATTAATCCATCTGTCGCTTTGAGTTTGTTTTTTTTTGTGGTACAGCTTTTCTGTTACATATTATTGGTGTGTCTTCCAACAGATTTTAGAAACATACGATCTGTTGCACAGTGTCTAAGAACAAAGAAGGCCTTTTGTCATGGGAGTGAATGATGACCTAGGTGGATTGGGACTTTTATTGGTATGTTTTGTATAATTATAGTTTAAGCTCATTGCTTCTTCCTCCAGGCATTTTGGGTAAATCTGGCATATACATAAGTAGAGAAATAGGTATTCAATACACATTACATGAGTGTTTTTGCATATGCATACATCTATATTTTAATCAGAAACAGTTTAGGTAGGTTTGATATGCTTATGCTAAATTCATTTACCTCACCTAAAATGAAACATAAATTTGCAGGCTTTAAAGTGTAAGAAAAAGGAGGTACATGTAATGTTCATTGACCCTTGCACGAAGTCTAGACAACAGAGCCTGAAGTGAGTTTTGATTACACAAACATGCTGGGGGACTAACTTGATATTTAAATCACACATCACTTTTCAATCCATAGTCATAGATGTATGGCTGTGAACATTTCAGTCCATCCCATTATCGCAACCTTAGGACAAAAACCCTTGAGAACAGAGCCTGGGCGATAACAGAAAAGTTGAAACAACAGACAGATCTGGTGTTTCTGACGTTCACCTGATGTTTCAATACTGCTTCATACAGCAGGAGAGTTTTTTTTTTTTTTTTATCACGTCATATATGCCCAGTGCCTGTTTCTCACTGGTATTGTTGGGGGAACAGGGTATAAGTGTTAACTTCCCCAAAGTTCTCAAAGCAGCATTAAGATTTTTCTTACACAAGGTGGGCATAATGTCATAGTCATAATACAGGTGAACATCAGCAAAAATATGTTTTTACCTTCCAGTAGTTGTTAACTTTCTAGTCATGTAGTTTTATTTATCACCATTGAGCTTTGTTAACAACCTGTTCCAGAGATCTCCAACGTGTAGTTAGATTTGTTAAAACCTTTTGTGGCTCATCTAATTTACGACCTCTTAGACTGTCACTGACAAATCAGTGGTGTAGAATTTAATGTAGATGTGATTGTAGTTTGCAAGGGTGCAACTAGCTTTCTGCCTGACCTAAACACCAACCTCTGTGGGTACACAACAGGTTTCCTTCACCTTTACTGTCTATTTAGCTCTGCTCAGAAGTTCCAGATAGGTCAGTTGCACACCAGGGAATTTGCCTAAAGTTGATCCAGAGAGTTAAGCACACTTTTTCAACAGTCATTCTCTACAATTTCTGTTGAAAGATGTCCATACCTCTAGCATTATATAAAAATTGGCAGATCACTGTGTAATCTTGCAAGAACATTCTCACTTGTTGGATCACATGACCAGACTTGGCTATCAAGTCTGTGTGTAAATCCATTTCTGTAAATACTTTTTATGTTATGGGAATAAACAAATTGTCAGGTGTCATTCATTTGTTTGGATCATTCTTCTATCCTCTATAGAAAAATCCTGTCAAGTAGATTCCCTGAAATTTTGATGTTAGCAGACTACAGTGTGCAAATGCTGTCTCCATTTCATTGTGTTTTGTAACAATATACATTTAAAGGTTACATTTTAATGTGATGATTTTTATAATAAATAAACATAAACTGTGAAAGTCCTTCTGGTGATTTTGGAAACATTTACTCTAGATTTGTTCTGCTGTGGGTTTTTTATGCATTCTTAGCATCTCATCTTTATTTGAAAACTGTGTCCAATGCCACCTAACTGTACAACAGAGCAATGCAACATAGAGAAACAAAGCTTTCTGCAGGAACTTGTCTTTCTCTCCTTTTTTCTTTATTTTGCTTTTTTTTCTTTTAAAACAATGACCTTTATAGAGCCAGTTTAAAGGCAAGCTTTGACCAGCTCAGCATAGTTTGGGTGCAATTTATATTTTAGATGAAGGTTTAATCTATCTGTTAAATTGTTTTTTTAATTATTAATAATTTAATTTAAGCTTATGCTATTTTCAAAGGATTGTGTTATGTGTTACTGTATATTGATACATTGATCTATAGAAGACCCTCAGCTCGGTTTTTCTTAAAATCTTTTGTTCAACCATCCAAAGTCTGTGAGCCTTGATAATCATTTCATTTATCATTCTAGTTCATTAAGAAAGAGGAACACACATGAACAGTGCCTTTTGTTATTGCCTTGTCATGGTCAAGTCATCATCACTGAAATGATAGCGTTGTCATCTTTCAGTTGTTCCTTGTGTACCCAAGTCAGATGTTTTATATCCATAATCTGTAACACTTTTTCTGTACATTGAGAAAGGCATGTATTGGATAGATTTGCATTTTTCATGTTTTTTGTTTTAATTCAGCTATTTTGGGGGTAATGGAGTGTGAGTCTAAAAGTTTAAAAGCTTGTGTCATTAGATCTTGCATTTTAAATATGTACAGATTATTTTATTTGTTTCTGATATCTTTTTGCACAATATTATTCCAGCTTGTGCTTCCATTACTTGATTAAGATTTATGTGTGTGATTGTTGAAAATTGTGGTTTGGTCTCATCAGGCTGTGGTGGATTTTTTTTCTGTACAGGTATTTAGTTTTGACATTTTAAAAAAAAAGGACATTTTAGTAAGTCCTTCATTCTCACTTTAGTGTGTGGCCAAGAGAAAGAAAAGATTTGCTTACAGATATTTTGTTGTGAATTACATGCCCTTTTTGCCCTCCTGGCTGGAACTCATACTCTGTGAATCTTAAAAATAACGGGGATTTTATACAAAAGTTAAGAGACACTTCTTCCTTTACTTCCTTGCTTTTAAATCCAGCAATGCTCAGACAAAAATTAAGATCCTAGTTCAAAACAGAAATTTAAATCATGACCTTGTGTCTGTGCAATACATGTTTGATTACAGTCTTAAAGACACAGGCATCTTGTTCAGAATATGCTGTTCAGCAGTAGCTCTGATTTTTTTTTCATGCCCAAGAAATGTCCTGCATTTTTGTGGTTGTGATTAAATGTGTACAACTTAACATCTTAATACATCAGTTTAGCAGACCTAATGATGCGTACATTTCCCTACAAAGTATTTTTCACTTTTGATTTCAGTCTATGTTTGTTGCAGTTTTGTATAATAGTTGGAAGTTCTGTTTTGGTGGTAGTTAGCAGACTCTGCTTTAATGGTACATGTACATAGAGTCTTCACCCAAGAAACAAGGCTGTGGTGAGCCACTACAGAGTAGCAGAGGAGGTGTTCTTTTGTATCTCACCTCCCCAGATTTTAACGGTTGTAAAAAAAAAAAACACCAAAAACCAAGGATTTATCATTAACTGACCATCACTGTGCATTTCTCAACAAATCAAGAAAACAAAAAGAGGGTAAAAACAGGAAAATCTAGGTCTCGCAAAGTACCAGTTTTGCAGTAATCACTTAACGCTATTTCTGACTTGGTAGAAGGGCTGTGGAGAGCCACGATCAGTCAGTACTCTGTTTTAAGCATACCAGGATGCCACAAAATAAAAGCATTTTAGTTCTGAAATTAACTAATAGCACCAGCTAGATACCAGTCTGTTATTTTTTCCCCTCCATAGTTTTATGGACAACCAAATTAGTGCATATATGAGCAAATGAAGTTGGAAGGAAATTTTGATTGTCAGTTAACAATTCATTGCAAGCCTTATTAGGACTATCAATCATTGTATTATTAGTAGTAGCAGTATTTTGTAAACTTTTGCCATCAGGTCTCTGAAAATTGGTCACAAGTTTTCATTATAATCCAGCTGAAATATCTTTGTGGGTAAACCTGAATGATGTTCTGCTGAAGACATCAAAAGCATTTATTGAATGTTTCTGTAACAGTTGCTGTGTATGATTATCGTGTTCATGTGACTTGTGTCATGTGCATTTGTTGCATGTGTCTGACATTCATATAGACTTGTGGTTGATGTAGGTCAATGCGATCAATAATGTTGATGCGTGACACTATGGTTAATATGAATCTATAACATGAAACAACCTTCACTGGCCTGCCTTTGCGGTGTGGGTGCCTGTGATGTAATCGGGCTAGTTTACACTAGAAGTGTTTGATGTGATCAGTCGAAGCCTTGGTGATGGCGTATGGTACGTGAGCACATTTGCATGGAGGAGGAAAGTGTCACACACAAGGTGGTGAGTTATGTTCAATTTTATCAAATTGCACCTCTGGACACCATTGATTTCAAGTCAGCGGTTTCTAAACTTCTGTTTAGAGCAAAATCTCCATTTATCTTTTAAACTTCAGCATATATTAGAAAAAAAATTTGTGCACATGCATACATCATTAGGGGCACAGCCTTGACCTAGCAGAGACTTTAGAGAAACGGTTGGTGGAGTAAAAGGTTAAAAGATTGCAGTGGGGGAGGGGTTTAAAGGGTTATCCACCTTTCAACATCCGTGCTGCGCCATATGCTGATTTGGTGTTTGTGTTTTGGGGACTAGAGATGTCAGGGCCTGCATGTTGTTTGAATTTACTGCACAAACTTTACGGCCTTCCCATGAAATATTTAGTCACTAAATTCTATATACCCGAGATTACGCGTGTGTTTCTTAGTAATAAAAATGGCGGTCTGCACTCTCGAGGTCAAAAGTTGCCTTCCTGGAACCAGGGAAAGGCGCGAGGCATGCACGTGAGGTTATGGAGGGTTCCGTATGTGGAGAAGGACGTATGACCTTGATTCCGCTCTGCACGCATGGCGTCTTGCGAGCCCATGGAAGGGTCTTCAGGAAAGTAGTTGAAGGGAAGCAGCAGAATGGAGGTCTTCGTTCCTACGGTGGGTGTGTTGGGGATGTCCTCGGTGTGCGGAATGTGGTAAAAACCCAGTGTCACCCATGCCACCAGGTCCTGAAAAATACGATGCAAATTTTTCTTTGCAAGTAAAAACAAAAAATTACCACTCTTGTCTCACCTGCACATGCAGTTTACTCCTGATTATCTCGTTATCTCTTTTTATTGTTCTCCAACTTCCTGGTATAAGACTCTTCAAAGAGACGAAGAAAAGTGAAAAATTGACTGGCTTCATCAGACCACAGTAGTCAAGCATCCCCACTAGCTTTTCTCTAACACTAAATCTTTTTTTCTCTCTCTCACTCATTTGTCCATTCTTCTGACCTATCATTTATCATTCTCTGCAGCTGCAAGGTGGCCAAATTGCTGTTGTCTGCCTTTAACTACTCGCCAGACTTTACCTGGTCGACGATGTCATCGTTGTCCAAGATGTAGCTCTCGAAGTCACGCACAGGGTCGTTGGCGTCAAACATGGAGAAGATGGAGCTGCTTCGATCCTCCTCCTCCTTCCGCTTTGTCACTCCCATCGGGTAGTTCGCCCATTTCCGGCTGCGCAAGGCCGGATGTGCGTCGGGAAGAATCTGCCCAGAATATCCGCGAGCTTCGAGACGATATGCACGTGGGTTCCCAAATTTATTTTTGTTCTGATCGTTGTAGAAGATGTGGTACATTGGCCTATCGACGTCACTGTGCTTCACCGCTTCTCGCTCCGTCCTCCGAATATTGTGACGGAAGGAGATTTGTTGGAGTGATGCTGCCGACGATGATGAAGAGCTGTGTGGAGTGGGCAGCAGTCCTGCCAACCAGGGCCACTGTCTCTCGTCTACGGTCATATCTAAAGTCTCGTACCTGTTGCTGGGGCCGCCGACGTCCATGTCCAGCTTGAAGTGAAAGAGGTGGTGGTGCAGCAGACCGACTATGTCATCGTGGACCCGGAAGCCAAAGGGATCCTCGCCGTAGTGGAACCACTCAGACATTATGTAACCTGTGGCATACGCCCTCGTTTCCAACGCTCCGTTGGAGTGGAAGACGAAGTCGAAGATATAGTCGTAATTGAACTCGACAATGATAGTTCTCATTATCAATGCGTAGTCCACGAGACCTCCGTAGTAGGATTTGCCAGCTGCATCTCTCCTGCACACGTGACAATCGTAGAATACATTTTTAAAAAAATAACTGACGGCGATTGCCGCAGGGTGGGCGAGGAGGCTGAGAAGTAGGAGGTAGCGCCCAACACGTCCACGCACATACATCAGCATCCACTCATATATGTACGCACTCACAAACGTGTTTCACAGCATTGTTGAAGGGTAGCTGGTCCCACTGTCTTACAGGTAATCTTGGGACGATACAGTCTAAGGGAGTAAACCCTCTTGCACATCGCGATGCTAACGCGGCATCACTGGACAAAGGTTTTTCCCGAAGAATGCAACGGCCAGAGTTCAGGGCCAGCGTTTTCGTGACATTCAATAAAGGGTGTTTGCTGTGGTCTCGCTTGGATAGGAGATGGGCGCCACCAAGTGTATAACCCGGAGAAAGGACTAGGCATAATCCACGCAGGAAGAGCCATGCCTGATCGGTTAAGGCGCGGATCAACAACGATCGCGCGTCCCACCAAGGCGACAGCAAAAAGTGGGGACTACTGGAGCCAAACTACCACTACGAGTGAGAAAAATAATTTCCACTGGTTCATGGAACATTCGGGAATTACACCAGTCTGGCAAAGTGAAAGAACTCACCTATGAGCTAGAAAGATACCCGTGGGATACTGGGGGACTGGCAGAGGTCAGATGGCCAGGCTTTGGGGAGACAGTAACTGACGAAGGTCACGTGCTCCGGTACTATTGCCGAAAGAACGCATCAGACGTCAACCCCTTCAACTGTACAACTAGAAGCAAAAAGGAGCTGCTATCTAACGGATGCAGACTAACAACTAAGGTAGAAGGGGGTATGTGGATGGATGGGTGCATGAATGGAGAAAGAAAGTGTATATAAAAGAGAAAGATGGAGACTGTATGGAAGGAAGGAAAAAAGGCGAAGGACAAAAGAAAATGCAGGTAGGCTGTTATCGAAGATAACTAACTGACCTGTGTCGTCGAAGCGGCACGCCTGTGTTGTGCTCAAAGATGCATAAAGCGTTAGGAAGCTCTGATGTGTATGGTGAGTCTCGAGCCCTTTGGTTGAAGATGCTGACGGGTAGATAGGTAGCGTGGTCTGGACAATCTACCCCGGGTACCAGCCCTCGGGTGGCGTCCCCCAACCCGAAGGCGCTGTCCGACAGCTTCAGCAGAGAAGCGGTAGGGTTAGCGCCGGCGTACAGCACAGCCACCTCCTGTAGGCTCAACTCGTACACCACCCGCTCCTCGCCCCACCGCACGTCCCACACCTGAGGCCCGGAGGCGACCGACATGCGGACGTTGAAGGACCACTGCAGGTACCTGCGGAACGAACAATTCATTCTCTCAACAATCGCTTCCATCTTATCTGATGTGAAGTCTGTTGTTACACGTATTGGTGCCCTCAATGATAAGTAAACATCTGGAGTAGGTTTGGTATAGTTACTCGCCTGACATGCTGATTCTGTACGCTGTAGCGCGGGCCTTGAGGTTCATACTGCCTGGGAGGAGCGTGAGGAACGTAGGGGAATGTGTCTCCTCGCAGGTTCATAGAGCCTGGGATGGAGCCGTGTGCGGGATCGACAGATGGGGGTGTCCTGTGAACCTTCCGGATGACACCCTGGGTGTACTTCATCACCAGCTCCTGCAGGGAATCAAAGGTCACGCCCCCATAGTAGACGGCGTGGATGCTGAGCTCGTCCGGGGCTTTTTCTGAAACGATCAGCTGGAAGGGCACGGGGTGGATGGTGGGGAATTCCACACTGTAACAGGTGCTCATGGTAAAAGTCGTCCTGTTTGCTTTGTGAAACAAGACAAAAAAATTCTCATACAAAAATCAAACTTTCTGAACGGTCAAGATTAACAATTTCAACAACGATGGCCAGAAATGCCGATTCCTACTGTAGTCTACATAATGTGTCATCTGTCAGAAAACTCACTCCTGTATAAAAAGATGTAAAAGTTTCGGTAAATGTATCATCTGCGTTGTTTTAATTATTTCCCTTTCTTTTATTTTGTTTGTCTTATACGCATACACAAACGCGCGCGCTTTTCCAGAAAAAAAGAAAGATATACATGCAACCTGAAAGACAGGAAACAAAACGATTGATTTGATTTAATTTTGCAACATGTTACATTATGTGCATCTAATGGCCAAAGCGAAAGTATGGCGTAATGGCGACGTACCAAATCCAAAGCTGACTTTCTGGGTGAGGAAAACCAAACAAATGCCGGCGGAATTCTTGTCGCAGTCATCGACGGACACCCCGAAGCTTTCCCGCAGCACCTGGTGCACCTGGTCGGTCATCTGGCTGCGCACGTACTGGTAAACCTCTGGCATTTTTATGTGAGTGAGCATGTCCAGGGGCACGTGTTTGCGCATGCGTGGGTTGGGGAGGTGGTAGGTCGGGTGAGGCAGGGGTCCCACGACGAATTCCTTCACCACACGGGGTGTCTCTCGGTGAAACTCGATCGTGACGAGCGCTTCTCGAACTGGAGGTGCTTCTCGGTTATCAAGAAAACCCACTGCTGATTTCTTTTCGGGTACATGCAGTTCGATTCCAAAAATCTTGTTCCCATTCCTGTCTTTATGGTTGATGTTCAGGGAAGGGTTTCTCAAAAGGTACTCGGAGACGGCGGAGATTTCGGCCGACGACAGGTCTTGGAAAATATTAAAGTAGCTATTGTCTCTAGGAGGCTGCACTTGGTTGGGTCCCGAACCGCAGACGACAGGTGAGGTTGAATTTGTAAGGTTCTCCCTGAACCTCGACTGGGCAGCAGCGCTGATTAGCCATGATGGAGTAGACACCCCGTGAGTGAGTAACTGATCGTTGTATGGAGACATCGCCGAGAGTTTGTTTTGGTGGGGACCCCCTGATGGGGGTGAAATCTTTGAAGACGAAAAAAAAAAAAGTGTCGTCAGAGCATGAACTACTTTCTGTCAACCAGTCTGTGCATCCATATGTGTGTGTGGACTGCAAAACTAAACCCACGAGAGTGAGCTACCGGTTTTATTGATGATAAAGTAAATTATCAAAAGGAGAGAGAGAGAGAAATAGTCCCATAGCCAAGCATAAAAAACTGTAAATGGTCCATCGTGTTTAGGGTTGGAGTTCAGCTGTCACACCGCGGCCCTTTTATTTTTCCTGATCAATCTGGTATCCTTTATGTAGGGTGGGCAGAGGAGGTCTGTGTATGGGGTGGGGGGAGAGGGTGAGTTTTCTACTCACGCGCCTGCGCGAACCTGCAATCTTGTTGGCGATACTGTCATGCACTAACCGCCACACTTCGGCGCTCCCCCCATCCCCATTTCCCCGAAAGCACACTGATACCTCTTGTGGCAAAAACCTGTAGATGTGGTGACGTAACAGCGGTGTGTGTGTGTGTGTTGGGGGGGGGATTGGTGTTTTACGTCGAGCCAGCAGCTAAGGCTATATCACGGCAAGGCAGCCAGCCCTACGTGCGCGAGACGAGAGCTGAACCCAGGACATTCAACCTTCACTGTATTGGTGACAGGCGCCAATAGTGGTGCCACCGGACCGCCCAGGAGACTGTGGGACGGACACGACAAAACAAGTGGGTAAAAACCACCGGAGAATTACTTCCCCATCCCTTTCAGCATGGACGCCGCAGATTACAAAAAAAAAAAAAAAAAATACCTGTCCTCTGCAATAATGTATCCCATTATCTAAAATCAGTTCTGGTTTATTTTGCGCCCTAGGCAAAGGACACATGTTGCTCTATACCCCCCTCCCACGCCCCAAACCAGCCAATAAAAACAGAAAGTAATAACTCAGTTCATTTCATCCAGTTTAAGGTTAAAATCTGACCCTATTCGTGCTTTTCGCTGTACAAAGAGAGCTTCTTAGTTCCTTGAAATTTAGTCCTGACTACAGTTTATGTTCAGTGAACACACAGAGGATCTGTAAGTAGGGGGTAACGCTGGGTGGTGGTAGGGGGAATCCGTATAACCCCCGAGATAACGGGGGTGGGGGTGGTGCAAGATAACAAAGATACATACAGCCTCAGGTGGCTGCACCAGCAACAGCAGCAAGAACAACAGCAACGTTAGCCTAATAGATTAGTAGTCGTTCCAAATGAAGGACGAACACAACGACGCTGAAAATGAAGTATAAAAAGATCGGAGAAGGAATGAAACGAAGTACGAGCTTCGGTTTTGGCAGAAGCTTACTTCGGTGCTGGGCGGTGTGTGCAGGTCGTAGATGAGGAGGATGGCGACAAAGATGAGGTTGAGCACCAGCGACATGATGAGCAGAGGTGGCAGGAGGCGCCATGAAGGAGTCAGACAACTCGGGCAGGTGACACAAATCGGACAGGTGACACGTCTTTTGCGGTTGGGCCGCTGGGAAAAAAAACAAGAAACAAAACACGTATTTGCTCATGGTGCAGAGTATACACGTACGCCTGTCTTTTGTTAGAACTGTAGAGCTTGGCGCCCAGGAGCGAGTAGGTTAATACAGGTTTTAATGCAATCGACGCGTTGATATGGAGTTTTGTCAACTCTCTACCTCAGGTACCCCCCCCCTCCACGCTTCATGTCATCGTTGAACATTTGATGTTAGTTCGCTGAGCCCATCCCTCTTTTTCTACCGTCTTTACTTTCCCTGCAAATTGGGTACTCATTTGTGTGCTTCACAAACAATTCCTTCACACACACACACACACACACACACACACACACACACACAAATTGTTTTTTGTTTTTACTTACAGACGATAACCTTCTGAAATTCCCGAGTGGATCAATTTCTTCTAATTCTGTCTCTGAATCCATCAAGGAGCGGGTTTCTTCTCCATCCATTGTGATTACCTGCAACAGTTGGCTACCGGTTTTACTCCCCAAACGTCTCTCTGGTCGAAATGTCTTGCCATGAGTATTACCACCCGTGCCTTGCCATTGGTGCTACCAGCAATACCATAATACCATGCCATTTGCATGACAAGCAATTCCTTGCTGTTGGTACCACCCGAATTGCTTCGACATTGGTATAATAAGTAATACCTCTAGTTTTTTCTGGCAATGTTTTGTCATTGTGTTACCCGCAATGCCTTGCCCTTGGTATTACGAGCAGTTCCTAAACCTCTTCACTGTTAGTACAGTGCATGTTACATGTATATTACAATAATACTCTACTGGCAATAGCTGCTCTACAATATTAGCTGAAATACCCCCCTTTTTGTCTAAGGCATTAATGCATTCAAATAAACATCTCTCTCCAGTCACATCGCTGTTGAAGTTTACACGTGTGCAAATAAATTAAAGAATCTGTTGCATTGTCAAAAAATTTGAATAATTACAAATGATTAGACATGAAAAGTGTGAAAACCTTCAATGAAGCAAACAACAAACAAATCCCGAACGGAATGAGTATAACCCCACATTGTCACTTCTGTCCATACTCTCCTTGCTGGCCGCTCGTACAATCGTTCCCATTGTACTCTGCAGTATGGCGGTCGTTTCTGATCTCTGCAATATCGTAATAAGGAACACCACAGGAAGATAGAAGAAGTAAGAAGAGAAGGAGAAAAAAAAAAGATGGAAGGAAGGAGATGAAAGAACAGACAGACTGTTTCCGTCAATCAGCAGACAGCCAATAGCGATGGCGAAATAACGAAAACCAACAGTTAGTGGTGCGCAACGCGCAGTTCTGTCAAAGTGACGACGACGACGACGATGATGATGATGATGATGATGATGATGATGATGATGATGATGATGATGATGATGATGATGATGCATCCCCAGAGCATTTACTGCAGTCCAAGTCTCTCGTGTAGGGGGAGTTTGGAGGATCGGGTGGGGTGGGAGTTAGGGAAAGGTTCAATCTGAAATATCTGTCGATCATTTAGAGGGGGACAGCAAGCGTGACACCTGCCGCGCACTGCCGCTTATTGCTGATAACTGGTGACTGCAGGACTCTGCTAAATTGAGCTGCTCGTCTACATAACAATATAATCTCGTGGTTCTATCGCGTCACACAGCTTGTCCAAAGAACCGTCAATGCAGAGCGCGTGCTGTGTGAATGTCGTTCAGCTTAGTCCAAACAAAAAGAAAACTTTTCGCTCAACCTCATTTACTTCGTGGAGTCTCCCTACCCCGGTATATCCCCCCCCACCACCACCATGTAATTAAAGAGAACAAAGTGACGACAACGGGTGTACGTTATTTCAGAAGCGCGCTCTCTCTCTCTCTCTCTCACACACACACACACACACACACACACACACACACACACACACACACACACACACACACACACACACACACATTTACTGACAGATGACTTGCGTGGCGTTGGTTATTTAACATACCAACACATAAGTAAATTTAAGCTATTGACAGAAAAAAGGGAGAAAAATTATAGTTACGATTTCTTTAAAATACGTTTATATGTGCATGATAGAGAGAGAGAGAGGAGAGAGAGAGACGGGGGGAGAGGGTAAGGAAAGGGGGCAGGCGAGAAAGAGACAAAAGCCGTTTTCTAAACTAAATTTTCCTCTGAATCTGACTACACCCGTTTACTTATATGGGTAAAGAACACAAGGAAAAAGCAAGTACTGACTAACCGTTCCTCTGATCCGTGAGTACTCCAGCAGGAGGAGCCAGCACAGGCACAGTACTGACGACGTGCAGCGACAAATAGACAGCGACCGCCGCTGCGGTGATGATGAGCCAGACGTTTGCTGATGCGTGTCGGCCTCCCATGTACTATTTGATTGACAGGAACATTTGTTTATTCACAGTTGTCCACGTTTGTAGACCAGTATTACCTTGCTCCCTCCTTTTATCTTTCTCGCCTCAGTCGCTCGCTCTTTCGCTCTCTAAAGTCCCTCCCCCGCACTTTTTTTCCATACTTTTTCTTAAAGTCTTTTCTTATACCAGGGGCCGTAGTCATAGACCAGAGGTAATCCGCTGGTAAGCTACAACCGCAGCAAGCCTTTTGTAAGAGTAGCTGAAGATCTTCCTCAGGACGGGATCCTCTAGAGTATGATCCGATATCTCTGGTCTGAGACTGTTTCCAGTCACAGTACACTAAAACACTACCTGGTAACCCATCTACCTGTTGGGTACGGCTACCTCTGCTTTATGAATACAGCCCCCGGTGAGTACGTGTATAATCCTACTCGCAAGTAGCCTTGTGTATGGCCATCACCCATCCCCCGTCTTGGATGCTTGTAGACGTAATTATGTAGATCCCAACAGATACCTTATTATTAAACTACATATTACATTTCAATTAGTAATTTAATGAAATCGCCTTACGTAGTGCATAGTGTAACTACTTTGGCCGAGCAGCTCCATATAGCAACAGCTGACATCTTCGGATCGAGGATGATCTTGTAGGTCTGTGTGTGAGATACCTGTTGCCACTGGTTTCGCCGAACAGTATTTACTCACAAGTCAGATGGACGTGCGAAGCCAGTGTTTGGCGATCCTCCCGCAGTTGGATGCATCTGGATCCCGTGGCTAATGGCCATCTCACACCTGCCAAGAGTCTTCACTCCCGGTAACCTCCGACACACAGCTGTCAGGATTTTCCACGACTGGTCAGAACAGATATGCGTACGGCTGTGGGGTTTTTTCTGCTAACAGTATATCCCTCTCCCCACCAGGCGATCTCGGACATACCACTCATCACTCCTAGTAATATCCCACATCTGTACAGTAATCCTTTACGTTTGCTTACCTCAGACACAAAACTGTCAGAATTTTACACTCGTAACATCCGTGTGTCTGAGATCAATAGGAGTAAAAGAAATCCTTTCTCCGCTCCTGCTCATTTCGAACCTACTCCGACAGTCCTGTAACATCCGACAGTATTATTTTTTAAAGGGAGAAACGAACACTGGTGGGTTGAAACTGGCAAACGCTAATTGACAGTGACAGAATTTAAGCTATGTGAAGCCGGAAAATGTTGCACAAAACTAACCAAAGTATCGTGATCCTGACACAGAGTTAATGTGAACTGCTCTAAGTTACAAGTTGAACATTGTGAGAGTTGTTGTAATAGTTGCTTATTGTGAAAAGTGTTGTTTTAGTTGCTCATTATGAGAAGAGTTATGGTTGGTCATTGTTAGAAGTGTGTACGTTGTGTTATATTTGCATGCATGCTCGTGCATGAGTGCGTGTGTGTGTGTGTGTGTGCGCGCGTTCGTGTGTTGTATGTATATGTGAGCTGAACCCAAGAAGCATGCAGTAGAGGTGGTAAGTAAACACCTGCCAGGTACATGACAGGCTTCAGTGTACCGTTCCTTCACCTGAACTTTAGACATGAAAAGAGATGAAGGGGCGGTACAGATCCTTGTGTAAAGCAACGTGAAGAAGAAGAAGAAGAACAGCTGAGAAAAGGAACAAGGAGAATCACAAAGGAGGAAGACAGACAGAGACTGCGCCATTCATAGTTGTCAAGGTGGGATGGCGGACAGATATAGCTATCTATATATATATATTATAATGTAGACGATTACAAAGTAGGTAAATAAATATAAAATGCTTAAAGTCCTTAAATTTCGACAAAATGAAACGCACCAAACCACTATGATTAAAAAGTGTTCTAACTTCTCAAATGATAAATGAACATCAATACTAGTCAACAAATTCGCATCATGTGCCCATAGCGCAGTCGTCTGAAAGATGTCAACTACTGGGTGCTTTTAACCCCATTACTGTTAAAATGCTGTTAAGGTGAACAATGTTCATTCAAAAATTTTATAAACATAAATACAGCAGTTATTTTCAAATCAAGAAAATACTCATAATTTTAAATCATTTCAACATAGGACCTTCTGCATTGGATGTAATCTAGCTCCCAGCACGAATAATACATAACTCCGAAAAGGGTCAAAAGTCCTGTAGGTTAAACGTCAGCGATCTGAAGCTAGCTGCAAAATGTTAACCAGCTTGATTGTTTTTCCTGTGGTATTTCAACCTGCTCTCACAATAACAGCACCCGGGTGCCAGTTCTCCCCCTCCCGATTGTCTAGACTCTAGAGGATCTGGCAAGAGAAGGTGATAAAATCCGATATTGATGTTACAGTTGTCACTAAGGGGAAGTAACTCTATGTCGTTTGCAACACGGGTAGGAGCAACACAGGCTGGCGATGGAAGAAATAACGATGACAGAGCCCAAGGATCAAAGCTCGGTGAGCTTCTCAGATATAAAAGAAGCTTTAAGCAGAACACAGTGTTATCGAAAAAAGATGGACCTTTTAAAACTCGCCACGGCAAATTTACAAGACAGCTGTGGACGAAATGTATTTTGGGGAATGCCGTCCTCGGATGTTTCACTTCTTTTGGACCAAATTATCGACATCGCAGTTCCTGCGCAGTTCCCAGAGTGTGAGCAGTTTACCTATGAAGAGAAAGACTTTGATCGGCTGAGTGATAAAACAGAAGGCGTCTTAAAGTTTGTAAATGTATTCGTGGATATTTGCATAAAAAACGGCGAAATAGAAAAAAAGTGGGTAGGGCGATGCTTGCCCAAACTTTTGGTAGTGATAACAAGCAATATGCGGAAGAACCTTTGGTCGACAGAAGTTATACAAAGTTATTGTTTACTGGTGCTTGACGGGTTACGACACCTGTACAAGGTAGATTCTTTGTCAGATCTTCTGCTTATAGATGTGAAAACAGGGAAAAGAGACACGGTAACCCCTGCAAATAACCTATGCGGCCGTTACCTTCAAGTTCTTAAACAAAAGCTGACAAGGGACAACTGGCACAAAAATCCTACGTTTATTGAATCCTTCTACTGGATGCTTACTCAGATGATAAAATTTCCATACCTGAGTGCCTATCTCGATTCAGTGTTGCCGCCAGCGCTAAACTTTGTAGACAGCCATCTTGTCCAGTACAGGGTGTTAGGGATTCAGTGTCTTCACCACATCATAACTAACGTGTCACAGGATGAGCTGAGGTGGTACGGAAGAGCAAATGTGGTATTTTCTGCATTGAAGCATCAGATCTATTCAAGAGAACCAGATGTTATTCACTGTTTGCACCCAGCACTGCTAGCCATTCTTCCTGTTGTGGATAAAGATCCTGCCAAACCATTAGAACCAACCCAGGCTAGACAAGTGGATGTCTTACTGTCTATTCTCATTACAAATGCCCGTGCTGAGAATGGCATTGTTCTCAGGAGATTATTCACTCAGTGCATTGCAGACTTCATTGATATCATGGAAGTGAGTGCTGTACGTCATCTGGGAACACTTGTGAGTTTGATATCAGAATACCTTGAAGTGTTTGATGGACCAGAAGAAAGGTCGAGAATAAATGCACTGAGGATTTTAAAGTCACTTTTAAAAAATGTTTGGCCACGCATCTTTCGTCATGCACATACTATTCTGACCAGTCTGTTGAAGCTGCTCCAAGACATGGAATGCGACAAGACCACAACTCCATGTAGTGTCAAGAAAAAATTAAAAGATGATGCCATAGTTTGCTTGCTTCTCCTCAGAGAGCTGTGTCCAGATGTTTGGTCATGTTTGCAGGCTGTTTGTCAAGAAAAGGAGCTGTCATATATTGCCAGTATTGTTAGTGATTTTATGTAAGAGATCTGCTTTTCTTTAATTTTTGCTATTAAGAAAACGTCTAAAATGTTCGACTGTTTGAAACTAAATCTAGCATTTTTCAAGACTTAGGCATTCTTTAAGACATTTCTGCTGTTTTTACTGCATAAGATTGTATCCACTGTTTGTACTATACATTTTGTTTGTACATAAGCATCATAATTGTTCTTGAAATTGGGTCTTTAAAATATGAATCCATTATTCAAAGTTTAATTATACCAATGTAAAATGAATAATACATTCAGGACAAACATTTTTAACTTTGCCTGTGCTGAATGTATGATATCAGTCTGCCACTATTAAACCACGAGATTAGTATGGATTTTCTGAGTACTATGAGCATGTAAGGATCAAGTGGAAATAATACAAAGTGTCAAAGAATTGCTTCCCGTATCTTTTCAGGTCCATAATAAATCAAGCTGTTAATTATCTGCAAGTAGATAATAAGAAGCATGTAAAGAATCTAAAAAGGAATTGATTGTTGATGTATTTTGGCTAAACAAAAAAATTCAATTGGAACTAAATTACTACCACTGAGAATATCAGTGCAAAAGTTTTGCTTCTAAATTTTATTTTCTAAATCTTGTTGAAAAAAGTTAAAGTTCTTGTAGAACAGTAAGCAAATCAGAGATTAGTAACAGTCACAGAAGATTTAGATCCCTTCAATAACACATACTAACAATAACTAACATTTTCAAAATCATAGACATTGTTAGCAAGTCATTTATTTGTGCAAACAGGTTTTTTTTTTAAATCTCCAAATGGCTTGTGCAAATAGAAGAGGTCAGTAAATTGAAAAGAAAGCCAGCAGGGGAGTAACACTCTGTATGATACAGTCAGTTTATGCTTTAGTACATTAATGCTGCAATGTACAACTTTATATTTCAGTAACCATCAAGTTGCATCCCCTCCTGCTTCTCTTTCTTTCTTTTTCCCATTCATGCTATGCACATTTTTAAGCTATGTACACATTTATGTGTGCAGTTGTATAAGAATCTACAAATTTATATGATATATATATATATACACACACACATAAAATTTGCATATTGATTTAACAAAGAAACTGGCCACTTACACAGATCTGAGTAAAATACAAAAACTTGATAATGTGAGGAAGCATTTCCTATATAGTACTAACAGGATGATAAAACTGACAAATCAGGTAAGAGCATATAACAGTAATAAATTATGCATTACTATTCTACATGCATACCATGGTAGTGTGTGATAAAAACTCATATAGAACTCTCAAGAATTAAAAGGCTACTGAGCATTCCAGCAATAACAACTGCAATATGCCAGTCAAAACATATTGCACTTAAATGTAAAATCCATTATATATCACAAAGCAGAAACAGCAGTTAAGGCACAATTGGACATTTGGACTCAAATAGTTCTATATATCAGTTTCAATCTACATGATGATTGCCATGTGAAAAAAATCAGATTTCACTGGAAACAACATTATGAAATAAAATATTGTACATTAATAGAGTGCATCTATCAAAAATACCAGAAATTCAGATCCAAATGATCTTAATGTAAAAGCTAGAACAGCACTGTAAAATGGGAAAACATTAAGTGACTAATCTCATTACTAATCATTACTTATGATTACAAACTTGCTAATGCAGTACCAGCCAAACTACTCAGTCCTTATGTATTGAAACACTTTCAACAAGTGCAACCATTGCTGGAATTACAGTCATTCAAAAGTGTTTTTTTTTTTAAATTCAAGAACTATTTACCATTTGAAGGATGGAACTACTGTATTCTATTTTAAAAGCAGAATATCTGTATAGTTATATCCCTTAAAATCTTCTTCTATATGATGTCAGAACTGAATAAGAAGCTAACTTGATAAAATTTACCTCTTGGACTCTAAGAAGGCAGCTGGCATCATATACGAGTCATATTATTATGACTACAACATTTAGAAGTGAGGCATTACCCTTTCCCAGTGTCGGTTTTATTACAAAAGTGCTTCGTGACATCATTACTAAAAAATAGAATTCCACTAACTATCCCATAGCCAACTATCAAGAAGATAAGCTTTAAAAGCCTGTCACGTGGAGAGTTAAATTCAGAAGGAAGAACTTCAAAAAATGTCACATACAAAAATGTACCAGATGCAACTCCTTGCAAGATTCCATCAACCAGACTTGACAGGACCGATTCCCATAAATTTGTGATGAGTATCCCTATGGCAATACCAATAGGCGAGGTTAGTGAAAAGAAAAGAATGGAACGGATACAAATTTTGGTTGACAGACGACTCTGCACAAGATTCATGCCAAGGCTAAAGCTCAAAATACTCTTGTGAACAACCAGAGCTGCAAAGATGCCCAAAACATCTGCAACATTGGGCTGTAGGCCAACTGCCAATCCCTCAAAGATGGAATGAATCGAGAGTGCTATCAGCATTAGAAGTGCTCGAAGAGGTGAATGGTTCTGAAAGGTGTAGTTATGATGATGACCATAATGATGTTCCTCACTGTCTTCATGGCTGGCCTCTATGGTTGTACTGCTGGGGAGCAGGGAGCTATGTTCCTCTTGAGAATGCTCTTCATCTCTACCCAGAGGCTTATCACTGATTCCATCATAAGGCTGACTGTCTTTCAGGAAGTCATCCTCACTGCTTTTCTGACACGAAGCAGTGCCATTTGCACTGGACTTTGATGACAGTGTTTGTTCGATGCCTTTTTTTGCTGTGTGTCGCTCCTTCACTGTTAATACAATTTGTTCCACAATCAGTATTATAAATAATCCAATGGAAAGGATAAATTCTGCCAGAGGAAACCCTGTGTTCATGTTCATTGATATCATGGCAGTGTTCAAGTGTCTCCGTACTCCAGGAAGCAGATCTAGAAGACAAGTGGACAGAAAAACACCTGCCGCAAAACAGCTAAGGAAACTCAGCACTCGTTTGTACATGAATGCTCTTGACCGTCGTGGATCATCTGTGTAGGGGACAGTGGCTGATCTCCTTTGTATTACGGTCATCAATTTCACGGGAATCATACCCAGACCGAAGTTCATCAGCAACAGCACCACAAGCACTACACTTTTCGTAGCCTCTGCCGACAACATTATAATATTGCTGTTGCTTCGTCTCTGGAGTAGTTCCTTAAGCACGTAGGGTTATAGAATTTTTCTAATCACACGTGGTCATGTTCGTTGAATAACTGCATCAAGGATACACATATATACTTACTGCTCTTGTTAGTGTTAGCATGTTGCAGAACATAACATGAAGTGTCACATGAAAGTGAAATACAGCAGAATGATGTTGACCTTCGGTGATAAAATACTTTAAATATAACTCACGCAAGAGGTCATTTCCAAGTGTTCAATTTAAGCATGTATTAATTCATAGATTATAAATGACCACCCAACATCTGTTGTTGTCTCGATAAACAAACGTCAGCACTTGTTCTAAGACTTCGCGAATACGTGCCATATGTCAAGGGAGATCACTAATGGGACCGTTTTGCACAGTTAAGGTTATTAGTATCTAGTTTGCGAATGTTCAGAATAACGTCTGTTTGATACACACAGTTCTCGTGTATCTTGCACAGCATACGCCCTTCAACTCCATATGTTTCTATGTTATTAGTTTCATGCACGGTCATGTATCGATCATGGACAACTACATATTACGCACGTGGCTGAGCGCTGGACCTGTCCGCTGTTTGGCAGCAGATCTGATGGACAAATTGTGAGAGCAGCAGAAATAAACGAGAAAGAACCGCCTCGTTCATTAAATACAAATTCTAGTGATAACCATGGCCACACCAACATTGTCCTCTACCACTGTCAGCGTCTGCCACACACACACACACACACCTGATGACACGTACTTTTGGGACAAATAGCGATTGTACGCAACAAGTAAAGATATTAAATATTTTCACAAAATGCCATGTGACAGAACAAGACACCAGGTGAGATAAATTTGACAGAATGCAGGCCCATCGGGTTGTTAGTCCGTTCCCAAGTATTTCATCATCACCATCAGTCCTCCTTGTGCCAGTGGCGTAGGAACCAGGTGGGTGGGCAGCGGGGGCAGCCGCCCCCTCAATGAAAATACAGGAGGGGCAGGAATATATCTGTTTGCTCCCCACCTCCCAATATTTGAGACGTAACCCCTCACAAAGAGCAAAATAAGTAAAGAAGAGAGAGTCAAGGGTGATAACTGGAATCATAACTGCTGCTGTGGGAGAGGGACTGAAATTAATGTCTCCCTGGCTTTGGCTATATATAGTGACCTGGCAGGGAGGTGCTCATAAAGCGCGGCTGTCTTTTACCTTTCCTTGCTTTCCTCTCCGGTGCTCTGGTCATCCTGGGGGCAGGTGCCCTATAATCATCTCAGCTATCACTCTGCTTCCCATCACCAGTTCACAAGAAACAGTATCCCAACCTCCCCCCCCCACACACACACACAGTTTAAAAAATACAAATTGGCAACTACAAATTTTTTCGGAGGCATCAAAGACAAGGGTTAGGTTTTATTGTAAGTTTACTGTTAAGTTTATTAACATATTTAAAAGACATTTTAAAGACATTTTACTTTTGAGGTCATAAGATACGTGCTTAGTATTAAGGGGGAGCAGATAGCTAATAGTTACTAGAACTTAATCCGAACGCAAAGCCGCGCATGCTACCTGTTTCTGTATCAGTGACCGTAAAAGGTAGGGGAACATAGAGAGGAGACGGTCATCACCGTCACAAAAGATTACTCTGAGGTAAGAGGAGGCGATCAGATCAGGGACAGTCTCTTGGTATTGTTTGCCATGCTAATTGCAGGCTGTGTTGATACCTGAGCGAAGAAAGACTAGCCGGACAGTACATCGGTACATCGAGTGTGGTCTTCTGACCCCCTCCTCCCTATTGCGACCCCTTTTCTTTGGCTGCGTCGTTTGACCAAAGATAGTAAATGCTAGAAGTTTCGTTTCTAAACATTAAAAATTTATCAGCTATCGCTTACAACCTGGTAGCTAAAGGGGCCACACTGCCCATCGTGAACAGAGAAGCCAGTAACGAATTAGTTGCATACCAATACCCAGTCTTGCCAACCAGACAGGAACTCTTACACTTTGTGAAAAGCTAGAAAAGCACGAGGACGTCCGTCTGTCTCACTAGACACCAACGGTTTAGTGCGAATTGGCGGCTGTGACTACAGCTAAGTAAGGCAGAGACTCTCAGAGTCCCTTTATTGGTATTTTGTGAGTTGCTCAAACATGAATGAAGATCTTCAAGAGGGTCGCGTCATACTTTTCTTTAGAGAGAGACTGGTATTATTGCTATCTACGACTCAGTGGGAAGTGCATAAGTAAAACAACACAAAGGCGCTCTTTTATCATCAACGACTGTCGGTGGTAACATACATTATATTGGATATATGGGGGAATTTTCAGGGAGCAGCTGGAGACATCTGTAAGTGTTCCATGTGAAGGCTGCGCCATGTAGTTAAGTAAAATCTCAATTTATTGTAGCCATTCGGGCCAGGATTATTCGCACACAACACTATCCCTCTTTGTGTGTTGCATAATATCTCTCATATCAGTTTTATTTTACGTTCCAGCTTATTCGTATCCCTTATTAAGAATATGTAATTGTTGTATTATACTCAACATGATTAGTTATCTGTGTTACACTGCTTGGTCTGTATATATGTATCTGTGTTTTGGTAGATGGCCATAGAAATCACCGAAGACGCAGTTTGGCACGCTGACTTGCAAACCTTGATTATTATGATTAATAATTATTATTATAACGTTTTTCGCATTTCTTGTGATTGTGTTAGCTGGGGGAGTCATTATTCAATTTGTTTTTTCTTGTTTAATGCTGCTTTGCCTTAAGACTAGAACAATGTGTGTTGTGATGTTACCACCGTGTACTTAAGTGCGTGCACCTACCCCCTCCTTTTTTTACGTAATGTGCGAGTGGGAGTTTTGCCCTCCCCCCCTCCAGAGCCGAACATCTTCCCTCACCACTGTCACGTGAGACGGCAGCAAGGGACCTCCATCTGGTTCTGTCTGCTGCTGTTCTGTGGGCTGTCTCGAGTGATAGACCTCTGTTCTTGAGGTCCTTTTCGATGGATCGCCTCCACGTCTCTTTGGGCCTCCCTCTGTTCCTCTTTCCCTGTGGTGTCCATCGCAGGGCTGTTCTGGGGATTGAGTCTGGAGGCATGCGGCACACGTGACCTAACCATCGCCAGCGCCGCAGTTGGATCGCTTCTGCCAAGGTGCACCCTCTCGCGCAGTTTTTCATTTGAGATGGTGTTGGACTAGATCTTTTGTATGCGCCGCAGACACTTGGTTTGAAACACTTCTAGCTTTTTCTTAATGGAGGCTGTGGTCTTCCAGCACTCTGACCCATATAGGAGGACACTGAGGACGTTGCTCTTGAAGATCCTGATCTTTGTATGGCTGCTGAGGCCAGTGAATCTCCAGATGGGCTTAAGCATTGCAAAAGTTTGGTTGGCTTTGTTGATCCTGGTGTTGACCTGTTCACAGTCACCATCTGCTGTCACCTTGCTGCCTAGTATTTCAAGGTATCTAAAATCCAAGTTGCACCCCCACCCCTCCAATTTACTCCATTCAAATCAACGAATATGTGGCTGGTAGAGAAACTGTGATCGTGAACACGTTGATGCCCATTGTTTTCCGTTCTTATATTGACAATTCAGCTCCAACTTTCTGTTATGGGGCAAAGCTCTTTGCATTATTCAATGACAAAAATTTAAATATTCAAAATAAAAATATGAATAAACTACGATCTAATAATGGCTTGCTATATCCGTGAATATTGACTAAATGGAGCTTGACACAAATGTCTGACATTAGTCTTCCATAAAGTTTATTAGCTTGCACGTTTTATAAAACGCTACACACCGGGGAATATACAGTTTCATCTTTATTGAAGCGCAGTAGCGCAGCTCATTAACATCAACGACTCAGGATACGAAATTGCCACATGAAACAGGTGGCCAATCAGGTTTAGGTAAGGTTCCTATATAACTTCTTTAGCAATAATAAAGTCACCGTTAGTGTAGTAGTCACTACTATTGCGAGGCCTGGGGTTTAGATCCCGTCTTGGGACACTCTTCTCTGAGTACTCCCCCGTACATCATTCCTCTCCTTTATGTGCAAATTCACCTAAAGGTGGAACCAGATTCCTAACCAGCTGGACAATGGAACACATACCACCATCTGAAATTTTCTTCTTCTATAGTTGTTTGCAAGGTCGGTGTTCTTCACTAAAATGTTTAGTCTCCTTATTGCAGCAGACAGCTATGTTACTGGCTTTCGATTATTTTTACAAACCTCTTCAATGTTGCTCAGTGACATGCAGTTGCATAAATATTTCTTCTTAAATTGCTCTTAGCAACAAGAAACAGTGTCATTTGTTACGTGTCCATCCGGAAGCTTTTCTTTCAGATCAGCTGCAATTCTCGTTTGTGACTATTGTTGTAGGTACACACATTCTACAATGCCAACGTAAGGTAAGCTAATAGTCTGTACAATCCTGTCTTAATTTTATACTACTCATGTTATTACAGTAGGTTTAAACACAATCCTTGGTTTACGTTTCTTGTTTTGAAATACATTTTCGTTTCATGGAGAGATTTTTTGACTTGCAGACAGCAGAGGATGTGTTATTAGTAATCATTCTGATAGCATTGTCTCAAGCACTAGCTCCCCACAAGGCTGTTGTCTATCACTCGTTATTTATCATGTACACCGACAGCTGCAGAAGCACAAAGGAGAAAAGCTACGTCATTAAGTTCTCTGATGATAATGTTGACAAAACTAAAGAAATAATTGACTTCAGGATCTTGTTAATCCCAGTGTGATACACAGTAAACCTGTTGAACCTTCAGGTATCTGGGAACTGTTTTTGCACACAATGTAAAACATGGCCAACAAATAATGTACCTTCTGCGCAAGTTAAATAGCCTTTCAGTCAAGCAATTTTAGACCGTTTCTACCAGTCATTTATCTTTCTGTACAGGTTAGGAACAGTATTGTGAACATCTGTTGAGGATAATCGGTATCAAACAGAGGGATTTAGCTTCTTTCTGTGACCAACAAATAGTAAAGAAAGCTTCATGCATTCTATCACCACCTGAACATGCATTAACAAAGAATTTGTATTAAGCTCAGGCTTAATCTAAGATGACCTGTCAATGGTGTGTGTATTCCATCTGAAATTCATCAAGATTTCGGCATGTTTTTTTAAATCTTGGAAGGGGTGCAATTTGTGGTTGCATCCACTCCTTGCACTTCTAGACCATGCAAATATAATTCGTATGCTTCATGCGCAGATTGCTATACAAAAAACAAGTTTGTTCCCTTTAAACACCTTTATTACAGGATGACAAGGTTTGGTTTTCATATCTAGTCCCGCTGCATCATTTTTTGTCTTTTCAACTTCTTTTGAGAAACTTTTTTCTTAACTGGCTCATCATCACCCCCACTGGTTGGGCGGAGGACAGCTTGTTCCTTCTCTGTAAGAATGACTTCAATGTGGCATGGACTGCTCAAGTAAGCTGTTGACAAAAAAAAAAGAGAAAAAAAGTTGAAATTATCTGTTATTTAAAAGGACTGGATTCTTTTCAGGTCAAACAATGCTACCCAACACAAATTCCATTAAATTTGTTGTTGCACAACTGCAGAAATAAGATTCTTGTCATCTAACAAAAACTACTAAACAATAACCTTCAAAACTGTAACAATATACTAGAAAAAGTATACATACGATTGATTCGACCATGGGCTCTGTAGGTGCGTCGTCTCATCTTTGGGGCTGCATTGACTTGGATATGTTCAATGACAAGGTGATCTGTGTCCAGGCCCTGCAGACATATACATGCTAAGTATCATGATATCCTTCAACAGTAATTCTAAAATAACAGTAATTTATGTAGTCAAATAGTCTTAAATGACAGCTGAGATTTTCTCTTATAACCTATATTATACAGGGTACCAACACACTGCATATAATGTGCCAAATGACAAAAAAAAGCACAAAAATAAAAATCACCTTGAACTCAGCATTGCTTTCAGCATTCTTTAGAAGCTGCAGAAGAAACTCAGCACTCTTTTTGGGCCATCGTCCCTGTGTGCACTTGAACTGCTTGGCCTATGGGTAAAAAATGCAAATGGTATATAAGTACTTAGACTAAGAAAATAGATAATACTTACATTACACATGATTTTCAGACTAACAAAGTTATTTTTAAAAACATGCTCTGTACCACGATCATTTCTGGAGTATGGGAATGCTTATCAGCAAAAAGAAACAATGCATCAGATAAATGCTACTAAAATGAAGGGGGCTGTAAAGTAAAAAAAGTTACAAACCTGTGCCTTGCGTCCAGCACACCCATTGAAGCGGCGGAATGGCACAATCTCTTTCTTGGCGATGACATTCTTCAAATAGCGAGTAGCACGCTTCAGATGCATACGTTTGATAGCCTGTGCTGTCTCACGAGTATTCTGCATTCAAATAAAGCATTATTTATAAACATTACTCAGTAGCATCACAAAAAATATTTAAGCCATCACAGCATACTGTATGAGCAAGGAACTCTTGTGGCATTCAAACTGTAAAAATCACTAACCTTGAAATGCACTCGCAAGTATGATCCTCGTGCCTTTGCAGCTGAAACATTAGTAGGCAATGTTTAAATTGAAACATTAGTAGGCAATGCTTAATTTGCATTAATAATTCACAACAGGAATGTTTTACATATCTTACACTTCTAAACCAAATGTATTATTGGCCACGAAGTTTTAAATATAAGAAAAAATGAAAACAGGGCATAAGAGAAACCATTACTCTAAAAGCCTTAGTACACTTTGTTGTTATGCGTGTTTATCATTAAGTCTCGCTTAATCCGTTGATCGTAATAATTGGAACAGTGTCTGTCATGTAGACAGAATACTTCGAAACTTTGTTCCTTTTCATCAATTTTAAGTTTGTTACGTCGACTTCACTAGCTCTGGTACGTACATATAAGAACAGGCACCGTGAACATGAGTTACGATACTACTATAGTATTATTAACAGCACAACATCGTAATGCTACACTCACATTTTGAGGCATTCTCGGGATCCGCTGCGTAACGAACCATGTCTGGTTCTGAAAAAGAAAAGTGAAAATTTATTCAATTATTGAAATACCACCTTGATGATTTTAGGACCAACAAGCGTACACACTTGTGAAGTGTATACTGAATTAACAAAACAGCGTGGGAATAAATACTATTTGTATTAACACTTGGCATACATTGTAGTTTCGTTTTCAAAAATATTTTTGGGTATGTAATTACTGAAGAAGCTGATGATGATAAGATTTTTAAGTGTAACCAAAACCTCACGACGGCACTTACCTTTTCAGACCGGAAAAGGAAGTTCAGCTTGTTTACGCAGTGGATCATGGACCCACGTTCTTTCACGTTAAAGAGCGTGAATGTACGAGAATTTGGACTCCTTCATGAATATTCATAATTATTTTCGCAACTTCCGACTATTATGGGAAATATGTGTATGTACACTTACATCTTGTCTGTGATGTTTTCAGCAGGTCTGACAGCAAGCTCTTGATTTTCAGAACCGAGATTGGAACACCCAGATGTACACTCGGCTTCTACTCATGATATAATTTGTGGGGAGTCGTTTAAACCGACCGTATGATGCCAATCGGCAAGAATAAGTTGAACCTGACAATTTCTGTTGGGGAGCCGGGGCAGCAGGACGGAAACACTGAGTGAGTTGGAAAGCTTGTCACCAGCTACACCAAAGCCTGTAGCTTTCAGTAGCATTAAATAAAACGTTTGTGCAGTTGCTGTATGCAGTAAATTTTCTTTTACTTTATTTGGATGTCATTTGCTTTAATATGCGTAAATAGTAACGTTGAAATATCTGTGTAATGGAAATATTTGTGTTGTTTACCTATGTGCCGTCTATTCTATTTCTGGTTGTGGCTGTATAGACCTTTATAGATTTGCAGAAACAAATAGTCTACCGCCTGCAAGACAAGAAGAGAACGTTAAGACTCATTTTCGTGCAGGAGAAAATTCGATTTGGAGGAGAAGTCGCAGCTGTCTTGCATTGTGATTTGGGTGGTTCATGTCTTCTTATATAGATCATCCCAAAACGCGTACAGACAAATACAACGCCATTCCTGGCATTCTTATCGAGCCTGAGATTTTCCTTAAATAGCGCGGTCGTGATTAGTTGGAGAACACACCTTAGAAATAATGCTTTCTGGGGTAATATAGTATGGATGTAACGTCTAAACATCTTCAGTGTGCAATTTTATAAACGGTCTTTCTAATTTTGTTCTTATTCGAAAACATTCTAGATATTATTTAAACACACACAGCTGCACTTTTGTTGTAAGAAGATTGCTAAGGTGTCATAAGTGTTGTGTGTGGTTATCAGGTATTGTGAACTGTTTGAAGTATGTTTTTATTTTCTTGCTGGTTGGATCATGCTGATTTGAAAAAAAATTCTATTCATCCTAGATCAATACTAAGGACACAGTATATTTATAAAATCTCAATACATTGATCTTTCAGCTACCAACTGTAACTAAAAGAACGACAATTTTGATATGATCTTTTAAATGGTATGTGGTTATGCTCTTGACAATATTTGTTCTATCTAAGCCAGTTGTTTCACATCTTTGACAGTAATAAAATGATTTAGATTTTGAAGCTGATACATATTAGCCATGTCAGAATTAGCTTGCATGGAGTTGGATCTGCAACAGTTCGTGCTGTTTTTGTAGCAGGCATGGCAACACAAAGCTATTTCTGCAGAGTACAACCTTGATAAGAATTGCTCTTTATCTTCTGACATAGCAACACATTTGGTTGGCCAGCTATACTCTACATCCATTTCCATTTTGTTTTTGGTTAATGAAACCTCCTTTATGCAGTAGTGATGAAAAATGCAGAAAATCACTAACAAAAAAAAAAAATGTCATGAATTAAGATATGTTGGACTGAAACTTGGTCTTTCTGCTTTTATTCTAACTGGTGTTTACCTTTCTGTTTTGAATAGATTGCTTTTGCATGGTTGTAAAATAATATAAAATGGTAAAATATGTATTATTTTTGTGTAATTTGGATGCATTAAGATTATAAAAAAGCGGACTGATTTGAACCAGAGTTCATGTAGTATTTGATTCAAGAAATAGAGCTCTTATATTTTATTTATGGAATAATGTTTGCAAGTTCAGCACTGTTTCTAAGTGCATACCTTATAAATCTTGTTAGAGTAGGGGAAGAGGTGTGATCTGAAAGTCCTGCACTATAGAGCAAATGATTGCTGGGATGATGCCTAGGTTAGTGATGTCCACCCAAAACATGGATACCTCATTTATCAGGAAAAGAAGGTTGGGCTTTGGCTTCCACCTTGTATAATGTTTGTGCTCAGTAGCACATCATTCATACAATTATTTTAAAAATTGTTTTAAACAGCCGGCAGAATGGGGCTCAGGCCAGTTTAGAAGCATTGCAGCAAAAGCTGAAAGAGCTGGACATTGATGACCAGCAGAGGGAACGACTGGAAGAGTTTTTGTCCCAAAAGCAGAAGGTAGGAGAGCTTCTGGAAGAGGACTTCGAAAAGCTTGGGGAACTAGGGGCAGGCAATGGAGGAGTTGTCACTAAAGTATTGCACAAGCCAACAGGCCTGATTATGGCCAGGAAGGTGAGTATTTCATTTGGATGATACAGATTGCTGTTTTTTTGTAACCAGATAGCAGCTGTAGGGGCTGTGTATTAACCCTGTGTGCATTTTACATTTGCAACCATTCTTTGTTTTGGGGACAATCTTTAAAAGTATGATGTTAATTTTTCACAATGTATCCCGTGATCACACATGAGTGTCCACTTACTGTGACCTAGTTTGCTCATTAGTCATTAGTCTGGCTTGAAGACTGTATCTAAAAGGAACTACATTTGTAACATATTTATTTTTGAGAAACAGAGGTGCCGTAAATGTTTAATAGTCTACAAAATTAAAAAAAATATACTGTTAACTGTAAGCTCAGTGTGTAAGGACTTTGCATTTTAAGATAATAGTTTAAATGAGAATGTGTTAAAGCTATTTGATTTTTATAGTAGCATTAAGCAATGGTTTTAGTGTGTGTTGGATGTTCAAGATAAATGATGACACAACAGAGAGCATGCAAATTGCATCTGAGAGCCTTCCTATCCAAGACTTTGCAAGTCTTCTTGAGCTACTCAGAATTAGGAATATCAGACCTTACTTGACAACTGAACTGACTGGAAATTTTGTGTTGCATTATTTTTTTTATATTGCTGATTGAATTGTAAGTCCTTGTTTGATATCCATTCCATCAAATCTGCCTTCTTGATAAGCTCTAAGAGACCCAAACAATGCTGCTTGCATTGTTATTCTTTAGCAAGAAAGATCATGCTGGCTCACTGTGTGCAGCACTGGTTGCCTTTGAACTAAAAGAGGGTTCACTGTGAAACCGTTTCCTTCATTACCTTGCTCTTGTCTGTCTTTTTGAAGTGTTGTAACTCTCCTATCCCTTGAGGTTTCTTCCTGTTTTGATCCCCTTTCTGCCCTGTATAAGGTGTTGACATTTGGGCATCACTTATTTTCTTTTGTGGATCTTACTATTTGGAAATTCTTGCATGTCTCCCTATATCATGTGTATTTATATTCAACATTCAATTCAGGTTTAAAATCATTTCTTCAATAATTTCTCGTACAACTTATGTGCTGGTGGTGTCTTCCCACTGCCAGATCCTGCCTGCTTTGTCATCTTGCATGGTCTTGTTCTTTGCCATTGTACTGTGCCTGGAGCTTATATTGTGAGAAACAGGCATGTGTTATTATTATTAATTCTTGGCTGGTAGAGAGATTTGTATGACAGAAGGATTTGTTAGCACCAGTGCTATCTTCTGTTTGTACAGCTCATTCATCTAGAGATCAAGCCAGCTGTGCGAAATCAGATCATCCGTGAACTTAAGGTGTTACATGAATGTAATTCACCGGACATAGTGGGCTACTATGGTGCCTTCTACAGTGATGGGGAAATTAGCATATGCATGGAGTATATGGTAATTAAAGTGCTTTTGTTATTTCCATCAACGTCATTGTAATTAAATGACACTTTTCTTGCTTTTTATTACGTTAGAACATAACTTGTTAACAGATGTGTGATGTTAACAGTTTTTATCCCCAAAAATGCCCAGCTTGAGACACAAGTCTTGCCCACAAAGTACTGTAGTAAGAGCAGCACTAAAGAGCCAGAGAGGATTTGTAAAACATGCATTTGAATTAAGCAGGTTTTCTTTCCTGTAGATGTGTTAATGGACATATGTTTAACATTGGGTGTTTTCTCTGGAAAGTACATTTAGTAGCAATTCTTTGTGTGGGATTTAAACTTTCAAAGAAAAATATAGTATTAGCAACATTGAATTTATTATTGACATTAATAATATTAATTAAGTCATCTGGAAATGTTAGGAACCTAAATTAATTTTCTAAGCATTGAAACAGTCTAATTGATTCCAGTATGCTTTTATTTTCCTCAAACATTGTTTCTAACCATGGAACAGTTTTAACCACTTATGCACACTGTTTCTTGTGGTGATTTTTTGAGTTATTTTGAGTTGAAAGTGCATGAAGAAATTGTAAAAAGTGCAATCTCTTTGCACTTACACAAGTAAGGCCATCACACACATCTATTATGTCATGTTTATATTCCAGTTTTCTTTTTCTTTTTCAAAGGATGGGGGTTCTTTAGATCTAATTTTGAAGAAAGCAGGGAGGATTCCAGAACCAGTTCTTGGTGTCATCAACATTTCTGTGAGTGACAAATGTCATTTGTCCTCTTTGAAAAATTGTTTATATTTTTATTGAGACTATTTTTGATAATATAAAAAATATGATTGTCACTTGCTTTATGTGTTGAGGTTACGAACATTCTCTAAAATTTACAGTTGAAAATAGTTTTTAGATGCATCTTGGTGCTATGAACAGCTGCTGTTACTATGTTACAAGGTCTAGAATTCCCACCTCTTCTTGCATTTAGTTGGGGGTACTTTAGAGTGTGCTGCTTTATGCTATTGACATGTTCACATGGAGGGAATGGATGCATAGGTGCCTAGGTGATTGCTTTTTAATGTTCAAAAGCTTACCTTATAATTGCAGGTGCTCAAGGGATTGTCCTATCTGCGGGAAAAACATCAAATCATTCACAGAGGTATGCATATCCCAAAGATTTTCTCACTTTTCAGATGTTTTCTTATCAGACCAAATCATGATTTGGAAAACTTGTTGATCTTTTCTTAAGCAGATGTGAATGCTTGGAATTAAATTTTGTTTTAAAGAAAAACATTATTTCAAATTTAATTTTCTTTCTTTGTCTTATGAGTCTTTTTTCTTTATTTTCTTTTGGATGTTTAACACGCATAATTTAGACAAGTATGATATAAATTATGCAGGATTTAAGATGTAAATGCCATTGCACGTTTTTTTTGTCAGATGTTAAGCCTTCCAACATTTTGGTAAACTCACGAGGAGAAATCAAAATCTGTGATTTTGGAGTCAGTGGACAGTTGATTGACTCCATGGCCAATTCCTTTGTGGGAACACGCTCCTACATGGCAGTACGTGCGTTGTATATTTTCTGTTTTCATATTTCTCATGCATTTTTTTAAGGTTTTTTTTTTGTATAAAAGAATTGTAGTGTAGGAAGTTGAGTTATAACAAGATGATGGCTTAAGGTTGGAACAGTTTCCTCTAATTGCCCTCTGGGATAAATAAAGTCTTATCAAAGTTTATTTGCCTGATTTATTCTCCATCGCCTCTCCATTCTTCTTATATAGATCTTCCCTTAACTCCTTTAGGCCAGTTTTGTAAAATTCCAGAAATTTTGATTAGGCTTAGCAATTTATTTCTTTTAAATATTTCAGCCAGAGCGACTGCAGGGCACACACTACTCAGTGCAGTCAGACATCTGGAGTCTTGGATTGTCAATGGTGGAGATGGCGATCGGTCGCTACCCTGTGCCACCTCCTGATGCCAAAGATCTTGCATCCATATTTGGTGAAAATGTGATGGAAGAGCACATGGAAGCAGCACGAACAGGAAAGCCACTTAAAGGTGAAGGTCACAAGCCGTGGGTTGCCCAGCAGTGGGTTAATGGGATGGAGGGTAGTGTTTGAAGTGATTGTGCCTGTTGTGAGATTGAGGGTGTTGGGGTGCCTGTATGCATGTATGTGTGAATTGAGATTGAGTGAAGGAATGAATGAAAGTAGATCAGCAAAGATAAATGCTTTATGTTGTATAGTGCAAGTAATTTTTGTTAATTTGCCCTTTCTTTATGGTCTGAAAAGTATACAGGTTATTCTCTAGATCTTGTTTTATGCAAGATCAATAGGAAGATAAAGAGAGTCTGTCTAGAGAGTGGCCTCTGGAACATCAGTAAGTGGTTTCTGTAACCACGTTTTCCACCTGTGACAACTTTGCAGACAGCAGTCATTGTGGGTTGGCTGTTATAAGTCTCAATTTACAATTTGCAGAGTTTAGTTGGGGGAAGACATAGTTTTAATGTGTATTAAGTCATTTGAAGCAATCACTGGAAAGGCTTTGTAAAAATTGTTTTGCCGCAATACTGCATGATCAGTCAGGGTGGAGCCTCAGTAGAGAATGGAAAATGGCCAAAACATTTTATCAACAGGCTTGAGGCTTTTTTTCTTACTAGAGAAGATAGGGCATTTGAACTGCTGAATGTAAATGGTTATATCTGAAGTTGTGATGCTGGCAGATCATTCAGCCATAAAAAGGAACGACATCCAATCATTAAACTAGATGAATCACATTTGAATAGTTAACTGTTACCATGGGAACAGGTAATAATAATAATAATAATAAATGAAGATTTTTATAGCGCATATTCACACTCATAGAGAGCATGCTCTTAGCGCTTAAAAACAAGGAAGAGACATGGACTAAATGGATAGAACACGAGGGGCATAAGAATAAATGACAGTACTGATGACAAAGATGGAAAACACAAAAAGACACCAAGTAACAGAACATAGAAAATATAGGGATTCTGCAGAGAAAGATGGTAGAAAATTAGCAAGAGCAGAAGGGGGGAGGGTAAGAAGGACGGGCATTGTGTGGACTGTGTTAGGAGTAATGCTCAAGGAAGGCATCAGCTTAAAGATGTGGTGTTTTTTATCATCATAGGCTATATTTATTCATTTTTACATCGCGTGTAACCATTCAAATCCACTGATCACAGGACTAGACATTGCAGTGATCGTCAGTTGTGTGTAAGACTGTACACTGCATCAAAATTTTCTTTTGGAAATAGATTTTGATATATCTGATTTCCTTTGGATTTATAAGAAAGTGCTATTTCATGATGAGGAAGTTGGAATGATCTTTTTCTCCTGATTTTGAACATTAATTATAATTCTTCTTTAGCTTTCTGTCATGTTTAGCTTATTTTTATGATTTTTAAAAAAAATATTTGAAATTTGTGCCTACCTGGGTGTCAGAGTCAAAGGTCAAGGTCCAGTCACAAAGTCTTAATGGGCATCTGATGATCAGAGGTTTGGTGGCTTAGATGTGAACAGCTTCATTTTTGGCAGTCACAACATACTTTTGATTATCAGTAGTAGTGTCTTATGTCTTTTGTATATTCCATCAATGTTATATTACATTTTGTCTTTCAAGTATTACTTTAGTGATGCTAATATTGCAAAAAATTGCTATCTTCACACTGTTTCCAGTGCCAGAACTGATAACTTTCTTTTAAGTAGTTAGTGCATGTTTCTCAGATTGATGGTGTGTACCTTGACAATTTTTATTCCCTCAAAATTTTTAATTAATTTGTCTTCAGCCTTTTGTCGCAGTGTCAGTGAAAATATCTTTTGCAAGATGCATTTATAGGCAAGAAAATGTCAAAATAATTAGAAGTGAAGTAAATGGACATTAATTTCGTCTGCTTATTTCCACTCTGAATTACATTATTAATAGGAAGCTGGGAGTGGGGAACTTTTAGTTCAACTGCTGGTTCACTGAATTATGCCCAGCTGAGAATAATGATTGGTATGCCTAACAAAACTGTTGGAAAAGCCTAAGTTCAAGATGTGACTCATTTCCTCCACCCAGTAAACCCCTTCTGTTTTTTTTGTTTTGTTTTTTTTTTAACTCTGGGACAGATACATTTTACTTCACAATGCATTGAGATGTTACTTATAAAAATGCAGGATACCACCAACCTTAATTTTTCAGTGAGATACTTTTAATGTTGCACCAGGCACACGGAACCAGAATGAAGAATTTGATGATTTGTTTTGTGCCCACTTACTGCGAGTTGTTTTCAGCATGCCCAGGAGGAGTTGAGGTTATAACTACCACCAGTTACTTTCCAGCCTGCCCTGGGGATATGGAAGTAATTACAGGGGATGGGCCGCTCCCCATGGCTATTTTTGAACTCCTGGAGTATATAGTCAATGAGGTAAAATGGCCTCTGTCAGCTTCACCTGCGCGTGTCCCACCTGCGCTATGATGGACCTGATCAGTGCCACCTCACATTTTGTTTACATGTGTGTCTGTCAGTGCATGTCAATGTGGGCCTTTTTCTCTACAAGACAGCGTGCTGGACTGTACATTATTTTCACCTTATGATGTGGTTCCTTTGAATTGATTTTGAAAGTATTTTCCATATGTATATATGTATTTTGGACTGTTTTCATGTAGAGATGGGTGACCTCCAAATCAGGATCAGATTTTTCTCTCGTTCCATTTTATTTGTGGCATGAGAAGACAGTTAATATAATCTGTTTTGAAACTGTGACTTAAGTGCAGCAAAAATATATGTAGATCTGACCAGGCTTGCACTGAGCACGTTGCTCATTTTTCAGAATTGTAGCATTTGAGTAAAGCATGAACAGCGTGCTGGGCCGCATGCATTGTGGAAAATGTATTTAGTTGTGCAGCCCTGGTAGAAGCAGGAAAATGGTACTTGTGTCAGTAAAATGGAAAATCATTTGACGACTGGCTTGCTGCTACTGCTGCTGCTACTGCTTTTAGTTGTGGACAGCTTTGAACCTTGAGTGACCCCTGAGCTTCCCCAGGCATCCCATAGAAAGAGCACTGTGTGGCTAGGGAGAGGCTCTTCTAGAACCAACACCTCGTGCAGTGCTGACAACTTGCCCATGTGCATGAAGCTAATTTTGATGTACAAGAACGCACTGGCTGTTGGTTGTTGTCTACCAAACTGATCAATCAACCAGACCCAGGTGTTGACAGATTCTGTTTGAAGTGGTATTACTAGTAGGTAGGTGGACGAGAGAAAGACTGCCTTTGGAGATTGCCTGTCCCACTCTCTCATCTCAAATCTTTCAGAGGGTTAACAGTACTTCTTCATCGCGTGACCTGGCTCTCGCAATGTGCCAAAAGCATTTTTTGGAATGCTAGATGGGAACTGATGCTTTCCCTTGGAGCATTGATCAGTATCTAGGCTGTTTTGTCCCCAAGAAGTTTTTCTTCACATTGCTGCATAACTTGTTGCTTATGTCCGTGGACTGAAAAGACTGAAGAAAGACCCTGAGGTTTCCTTTGTTTATTGTTTAATGGAGCGATGACAGGACTTGCATATAAATGTTGTGAAGTCAGGCAGCTTTTTTGTTGCACTGTGCTCTGAGAGCGTTAAGCGATGATTCTCGTGCTGTGACCCTCTGCTATGCATCACTCACTCTTGCATCAAGCAGGCAGGCTGTACATCTCATTTATCAAACTTTTTTTCCCCTCAGTTTCAGCTGTTGTATGTCATTATGATTTTGTTTTCCTAACTGGGTTTATTTGCCATGTTTTTGTTCTGTTCTCTTATGCATTACCTCAGCTGCTGCATTGTTATGGATGTGTGTGCCTGTGCGTGCATTTTGTCACATCAGGGTTATCTTCTCTTGCTTTCTAGTGCCCCGAAATAGCTTCGTCTGCCCTCCTGGCGCGGATGGACCTCGACCTATGGCCATTTTTGAGCTTTTAGATTACATTGTGAACGAGGTATGTTTGGTGAGAGAGGAAACGTGCTTTGACTTGCAACAAACTCATAGTAACATGTGCAATGCATTTTAAAAAAAAATTAATGAACAGAAATCAAAATTGAAATGCAGCTCTTGACTCAGCTCAAGCCTTTGTTGAGTAAGAGCTTTAGAGTAGCATTAATTAGTGACAAAAAAATTCTAAGATTTTCATTAATACTTCCTTAATGGCTTGAGATTGGATATTAAAGTACAGTCAAACCTAATTAGCTTGGTCTCCCCTTTTTAGCTTGCAGTTGATGTTGGTGTGGGATTTAGGCATAGTGTAACCAAGTTTTGGATAGTTTTTGTTTTTGAAAACATTTGTGAAATGCACACATTAGAGGTACAGCAACAAAATTTATCATTTATACTGTATTTTATCATATTTATAGTGTGTTTATATCATTTGAATTATTACATTAATGATAAAACATTGTGTGCAGTATATTTACATTACCTTTGTTAGCTGTTCATATTTTACCAGACATTAGGCCTGGGCTAGGTAAGGTTTGACTGTATTTGGATTTGTAGATAGTTGATCAAAAATATTTTGTACTATTTTAAAAGAAATTTTCTCATTCACTTTCTCCCCTTTCTTTTGATTCTGTTACCCTCTGCCTCTGTGTCCCGTGTCTTCAGCAGAGATGTTACATTATCCGTAGCCATATATATCTGGATATATTTTTGTCAACTCTCCTTACCCTTCCTATGTTGTACACTGAACAATGAGAACGCATGTGGGTCTGGCAGTTAAGTATAGCTTGATAACATATTGTGACGCCCAGAAGTATAGAACTCATTTTCCGTTTTTTTGTTGTTTTTTGTTTTATCATTTTCTCAAAACTTTTAATAGCCACCAAGTTGCAAATTGCCATACTTGATGAACTCTTTAAATGTGGTGGAAATTGATTCTGAAGGCCATAGTCATTATCATCATTTTGCATTAATTGTAATCATATCTAGTGTTGTCATGTTTGTAAGACCCCTGTTAGTGTTACTGATAGATTGCACAAATGGCTCTTGCTCGATTGTCCTGTCGTTGAGCTGTATGTGTGCCAGTGTTGGCAGCACAGTTGTAGGTTTTTCAAACTGTGTAGACAGTTCATACTGAATCCTGTTATATAAGTATTATGTGTATCATTAGAACAAGCAGACCAGTGGGGGGCAAGTGAATGACACATGCTGGTTTAATTGAAAATGAAGAGTATGCCAAAGTGAGTCTGTTGCAAGTCAGCACCAAAGTGGGTGGGTGTAGATTACGCCAAAGAGATGACAAAATTGTGAGACCGTGGCATGGTTTCCCTTTAGTTTCTTTATAATTCTTATAAACTAACCTAACTAACATGTTACCATTTCACTGTCTTCAGCATTGTTTATATGAGACCTCTAGTAGCTGGGTTTCTTGCTCTTGTTTGCTTTTTTGTGCATTCTTCTTTAAATTCTAGGGATACCACTGCCACAAGCAGTAAATTGGACTTTTTTTTAATCTGAGATGATCTTGTTTGTTAATAAAGTTTAACATTTCCTGTCATTTTATTTATTATGTACTCTCGTCAGTTTAGCGTTTCAGAACTGCATGTTAGCATATAAAACAATTTAGAAGTTTATAAGTAGTACATTTTTCTAAAAAGTGCACTTTGATTGATGCTCGCTTTCATAAGTCATCTGTACCAAATCTATTTCTAAAAATAAATGTTAAACAGTCTTTTCTTACGGTGACGGGAGGCAGCCAACATATTTTCTTAACAGCCATTCACTAGTTTGCCTGTCTTGTTGCCACTTAACAAAGCCACAGACTTGTCAGAGATGATTCATTGTGGTCATAAATGAAGCATTACATCGTGGTCATAAATGAAGCATTACATCCAGTCACTGTTGGGGATAATAGTCTATTGTAGCAGCTATCTGAAGTTCTCACTTTTGCTATGTACCAGTTTTGTCACTCCCTATAACTATTTTACTTCCATTGAGATTACAGAGATTTCTGAATTGACACTTTATTGGACAAGAACATAAAAAAACAAAAGACTGTGGACATTAAATATCACTTAAGTAACAGGCGTGTAAATAAGAACCATGAGCACAAGATATTACAAACTAGAAGTTGCAGGCTTTGCCAGGTTCAGATGCATACATGCATTTGCATATCCTGCCTGTTTGTGTGTGTGTGCACATGAGTATTCAAAAGTAGTTGAAAAGGATTTTTTAGTCTGTGCTGAAAAAGCTTTAAAAATGTCTTATTTTATTAACGTAAAGTTTATTTTGTACAATAACTGTAGGTATGTTTTATTTTTGAGGATGCTAGTGTACTCTTATGTCAATGCAGTGCACAGTTTTATGCTGTTGACAGTTTTTACAAAAGTGCATGGTATGTAGATACTCCAGGAGAATATAAAAACAGGGGATGTAAAATTAGTGTGCTGGTATGGATAGCTTAAAAGGGAAAGACAAAAATAGAACTAATGTTGTAATTGAACAAATAATTTCTACTATATTTAAACAAAAGTAGTGAATATGTTTAGTTAGATGATTAAATTTTAGGGGTAAAAATATTCTTTGACTTTAATTAGGCATTGTGTAAATTTATATGCTCAGTGACCCAGTAAGTTTTTTTGGCAGTAGGTAATTCATGGCATTTAAACGAATATTTTTGAAAGACGAGATTAGCTATATCATTGATTCTTTCAGCTGGAATTTATTTGAATAGATACTAGCAACAGATGCAGCAATAAAGAGATAGGCAATGTATGACAATAGTATTTAAAGTTGCTTCATCATCATCATCTGATTTTGGTGCCTATCACATATAGTCAGAGGTCCCCATGTGGACAGCATTGTTGTAGGTAAGGTCACCTCTAGACGTGCATGTTGCGACATGATTCTGAGCTAGTTATATAGTTGTACTTGTAATGAGGGTAAAATCAAAAGGTGGAACCAATTCTGATGATCAGGTGCACAGTGAATAAGCATAACTGGAGAACTGAGTTCAGTTCTCGGATAGAGTACAATAATTATTTAGCTGACTAACTCTTTCCCTCCTCTTTTTTTTTTAAAGCTACAGAGCTAGCCATTTGCTGGGCATACAACTGAACATGATCATGATAGCTCAGGTTTTTTTTTAAGCCTTTTACTGTTTGTCTTTGTTCAGTAAATACTGTCACATGGTGTTCATTATATCCAGCAGTCTTAATTCCCCATCCTTCCTTCCTTTCCTCATTTTTTTTCCCAGACAAGTACTCTCACACTCCCAACACATGCTCTTCACTTCCTCATCTATTCTTTACCCCCCTCCTCCCAGATGCTGCACCTGTTGTTTTTTGTTATCACCAAAACTTGCTATTAGCTGCATGCAATAAAAACTTTCTCTTTGGACATGCAGAGGAGCAATGTGCCTCATGAATAGTGTTAGCAGGGAATTTTCACAGAAACACTATTTTGTCTCCAACATCTTGCCAAATGCCATTTTTCTTATCATCTCCAATTCCATCATACTTGTTACCCCCCTCCCCCTTTATTGAAAAAAAGGGGAAAGTTGTTAGTGTGGAGACAGGTTCCGTTCTCATATAAACCCTTAACTGAGTCTGTCAGTGTTGTTGTATCTGATTGGTTGTCTGCATAGAAGATGCCACTAATGGTGAAATGTAGCAGATGGAGCATGAGAACTCTATGGCTGGTGACAGGAAGTAGCTGACTTGTTAAAACTGCTGCACATTACAAAAACTTGACCCCCCCCACCCCACTCACACTTCCCTCTCTGCCACCCTCATTAGGCTTAGCAACGCTTCCTATGTAAGTTTTATTGGCAATGGAATATGTATAGATAAATGGGATTGGGATGTATAGAGCAACACTTAAGGTTTCTGAAATGCTGTCTCAAAGAATGAAAATATTACATTAAGGCACAATATTTGTTGCTGCTGGCAATGCAACACTGACAACTTTGATTGTTAGTATCCACATTCATCACCTTTAGTTGCAGGGGCTTGTATGCCTGTGTATGCACAGTGCCTGTCAAACACTGTACACAAACAACTGAATTTAAATATGCAAACAGTTGACATAGTGGATTTGAAGTGCACAAGCCATTCAACAATCTCCATCGATGCATTTATGAGCCCAAGTGAGGCAGCTGATGGGCTTACTTGATGATTTTTGTCCAGTGGGACATGACAGACCTGACCTCATCCTACTTCGAGATTATTTTCCCTTAGGGCTTGTTACAGTGCCTGTTGTTGGCAGAAGCACAAATGCTTTCTTTGTCACTCAGCAGAGACATGACATTGAGCTGGTAGCACCTGGGTAGTTGTAGGTAGTGACAATGAAGGGTGTCACTTGGTGGAATATCTCTTACTCCTAGCCTTGCACTTTCCTTTATTCTGACACCCCATCCCCCAGACTCATGTGAATGCTGTTATTCAACAGTTGCGTGCAAGACCTGATTAACGCGTCACAAAAACTGCTTTCCACATACACTCGAGTTAGGAAAATTTTATATATATCTATATAAAACTGCTAACCTCAAGCCTTTATAGCAAATATTGTAGATTGTGTCATATTCAGGAGTGCACAACAGTTTGATGAGAAAGTTTGGCACCTGAGATAGACTGTTGTTTTTGCCAAGAGATACCTGCCTTAAGAATAAATTGTGTCTCCCACTGTGTTCTCCCTAGCTCAGTTTTTGGGGTCATGGCAGCTGCTTTTGGTCACCACTGGTGGATTTTTACCGTGTTTTCTTTTGCTTTTTCGAAACAGTGCTTAAAGTAGCCTTCAGTATGCCTTATATTTTAATCCATGTTTTTCTTTTGCACACCTAGCACTCAATGAAAGATCCGAATTCTCGACAATACATGCTCTACCTATTATCTTACCCTAGCAATACTTCTGGTTTTAGGGTTCTCTTATTTGCTATCTCCTGTTCTTTTTTAGCTTCTACTCATCCTCTTATGACTGAATTCTGTTGGCTCAAAAAAGAAAACTTGCATGATTCTAGTTTGGACCTTGAATAAATTAAACTAGTTAATCAAACTGTAAAGTAGGAAAGCTAAATAGTTTTTTAGTCCTTGGATTCTGTTTTGTTCTAAATTTGATTTTATACTTTTTGGTGTTTTTTTTTAATGTGTCCTTTTGACATACCATTGACTGGCTGACTTTATTTCTGGGAGTGTGGGTCCATTTGTTTATGTATAGGCGGTTTCTTTCCCCAAGGCATTGAGTAGTCAGATTGATTCCAAAAGCATGTTAGATGTTATTTGCCATAAAATTTATTTCTTTATGGAAAAAATTCTTTGTTGCTTTCCTTGGTTGCGGGGGAAAATAACTTCATCCTTATTTTGTTATTTAGCATTAGACTTTGAGGCTCTTCTTTCATTGCTGCTTTTAGTTTTCTTGAGTTTGTTGAATTTGAGGTCTCATATAAAGATGATAACTTGCTGAACAATCTACACTTTGTCACTGCAGTCTTTAAGACTTCTGTCTGCAACTCTCATAACATACCTCAAAAAGTATCTCAGAAAATGGGAAGACTGTGTAATAACTGATACAGGTTGGGTGAGGTCAGACAGTCTTTAAGAATATGAACAGTATCTGGCATCACAAAAAGTGGTCACCTCCTGCTTGTTTTGTGAGCTTTTGTTCACTGTGCTTTTGTTGAATTTCACTAGACAAAAAAAATGTTGTGATACTAACACTTGGCTTTTATGTAGTGTCAGGGATCACATGGGTACCTGTGTGTGAGGCAGTATAAGATGTTGACTCTGCTATATTGAGAATGATCCTTTTTTTATTTTTTTTTATTTTAGTGATGCAAAAGTACCGTGTCTTCTAGATAAAAGACGGAAATATGCTATTTAGGGAGCTTTCTAATGATGAGTTCATGACCAATATGGTTATCAACAAATATTTGTAGCATTTGTGAGGTGTACTATCCCCCTCTTAATAGGGAAGCCATTTAATGTTTAAGTTAGCAAGTATAACTGCTTTTGAATGCCACTGATGGGAGTGCTCAAATTCTTATTTAACTTCTTGCTTGTCTTTTGAGTAAAGATGGCTTTGTTGACCATCCATGTTCGACTTTGCTGTAAGGAATTAATCATCCATCAGAGGGAGGGATATGTAGTCAAAATAACTTGCTGCAGATGTCAAGAGCTGGGAAAGCAAAGTGTCAGCCAGCATCATTATAATGGTTTTAGATACTGTTTAGGAGGGTAACTTTTCCTACATCTCTGAAAACATAGACTAGTTCTGACCCTTATTATTGGAGCCTTCAGACTGTTGTCTTTTGGGGTTGTAGTTATGAGCTGAGGTGAAGTCATTGCCCTGGGGCATCATGGTTAACTCAAAGACAAGTGTCTTGTTTCTAAAGTTATAAAGCGGTGTCCAGAGCCTGCAGATGTTGGAGTCCTAATTATAAATAGGTGGCAAAGCTGTCCTTTGGTAAAGAAACATGAAGTAGTATCCGTAGGGTCTGTATAACTTTGGAAACAAGAAACTTCTCCATGAGGTCCCCATTTTGCCCTGGGGAAATGACTTAATCTCACTTGATAACTATGGCCCCGGTTGTTAACTTCAATTTTTTTAGTGTCTGTGCATCATCTGCTACCTGGTTTAGGAAATTTCTGAGGAACACTAATCAATTTAATTTACATAATTTTTTAATGATTATAGTGTTCATGAGATCGATGTTATCAAATAGTTTGGCAGGATTTTTTTTTTAATCAGCCAAGCATTTTTTAGGGTATTGGGTGGTAGGGTGGGTTGGGGTAAGGGGAGTAGGAGAATGCATTGTGGATCTGAAACCAAAGAAAATGGAACCTAGCAATGGGGAAAGAATGCAGGAGCAAAAGTGATAACATTCCCCTGAAACATCCAAGCATGTAGGATCTAAAATGCAAGGTTATTGAAGCACTGTGTGTGTGGTTGTTCTTTGATTTTGGCTGGGTGTTTTCTTGAGACTATCATTTGTGATGAATTCATTTGATAAACTCCTGCTTCTTTGAAAGAAGTATGTGTGTGTTGGGTGGGATGGAGGGTGCTAGAAGAAAATAATTGATAAACCCCTTGTGATGCTGTTACAGGCGATAACTAGAAATATATAAGGTACTTAAATTATATTTGTTAACGACTAATAATCGTTATTTCCTTAATAATAAAAATACATTTTCCTGGGTCACTGGTACAGCTAGACAGATGTAGTAAATGTGAAACTGTGAACACGCTTGTGTTTTTCACTTGTGTAGGTCTCGTGTATATCTGTATAGCACTGTACAGGGGAGCGATAGAATGACTAGCAGAAAGAGTTGTGCTTTGCTTTCCATTTTTCTTCAAGCTTCATATGTGTAGACTTTTTTTTTGATTTTCTTTTCTCAGCAGTGTATTTTTCTCCCTGTGTACGTGTTGTTTGTACCAACTTCTCTTCCAGGCCCATAAATTATCTTGTGTCCAAAACATCTGCCTCCACCCCCTTTACTTGAAGCTGCTTTTTTGCCTCCGTGTTGATAGCACTGAGATGAGCAAGTCCTGTAATGGTACAATCACTTGTTGATAGCACTGAGATGAGCAAATCCTGTAATGGCATAATCACTTCAGAAATTCCCTACAATCTCTCTCTTGTATAGGAGTCATGTGTCATTAGACTGAAAAATCATCACAGTATGTGTGTGTGTGTGCTTGTATGTTTGTGTGTGCATGCATGGTTGAGAGAGAACTTTTAATCATCTGTGTCATCTATATAATTTCAAGTCAGTGGCAAATTATTGAAAAAAAGCTCAGACTATGCAACAAGGATAATGTAATAAGAGAAAATTTTAACATAATAAAATAACATAAAATGAGAATAGCAAACTACCATATTGTTTACTACTAATGTGAGATTAGAAATAAAAATGGAAATCATTTATTTGAGTATATTCCACTAGTCCTAGAGGTAGTGGTCTTATTTTTTTTTCTGCATAAACATTTACTGAACCAGCTTGCAAGAGTAGGAACAAAAATTATTGCATGTAGTGGGCTTGTGGGATTAAAAAAAAATTACTTCTGTTCTTAACCTGATTATGCCCAAAAATTATTGTGTTGGCAAAGTGCAATTGTTCAAAAACTTTTTGTAAGCCATATTTCTTATACACAAACATTAGAATAAATTACAGTAGCATATAGGATGACAATTTCTTTTTGTGATGCTGTTATGTTTATGTTTACTTTTCACAGCTTGTTTCTCTACCTTGCTTCACTCGTTTTTTTTTCTCTCAGCCTCCACCCACACTTCCGAAGGGCCGATTCTCTGATGAGTTTGTTGACTTTGTTGATCGTTGGTAAGTGTAGGTTCAGTCTTTTATGTTCAATAGATCAGGAAAGATAATGCTGATGTTCATTACATGCCTGTGGAACTGTTGCACAAATTGGAAATTATTGAAAGGAGATTCATCAGTTGAAAAAATACTGAGATGGGTGGCAGTATTTACTGCATTGTACAGTTTGCATCTGGACAACAGCAACAATTATCTCTGTACCAGAGTCAGATAGATGTTTGTGGTTGCTTGGTTTCTAGTAAATTGTGACCTTTTTCATACTTCAGCAAGTTGTCAATGAATATGTGACCACCAATAATAGAGAAATTAGTTTAAAGAGAAACAGCCTGCACAAAGTTTAACACATGTACGCTCTGTCTCTGTATCACCCTGTGTCTTGAATGTCTTGCTAATTCAGGAATAGATGAAAGGTCAAAGTCTGTTAAAAGAATCATCTGAATAATCTTACCCTTTCATTGTAGTTTTTCTGATGTCATGTAGCTCATTATGCCACGTGAATGCCTACATTTAGGAATACTGTAGTGACGGGTGTCTTCTTGCCTTGCAGCTTGAAGAAAAATCCTTCAGATAGGGCAGACCTGCAGTCACTTATGGTGAGTTTCTAGCTGAGGCAGGTGGTGCTATTTAACCTGTTGCCAAGAATGAAAAATGTGTGTCTCGGATAAAGCACTTGAGCTGAAATGTTTTCTTTTATGTACTGTGTAATATAAAGCATGCGCTTATGCAAGTTGACACACAAATGCATGCAACTTATTGTCTTCATTTTTTTCACAAGCTCATCTTAATGTGAGATGAACCTGACACTCACCAAACCCCCTGCTAAAAAAAAACAAAAAACAACACAAAATGAAAAATAACAGAAAAGAAAAATTGAAAAAAAAATCCTATGATGTGACAGATCTTGATTGTTATTGGGGTAAACATTTTTTAAAGGAAATTTTTAAAAATAAAATTCAGACAAATTTTATTTATAATCATATGCTGATACTATTTTCTGTTTCTGTCTGTAACTAAGTATGACATCCCACACACAGATAGCTTGCATGATGGTACTGTTTATTGGCTTCTAGGTGATAAGATCTAGTACTGTTGACAAAATCCAAACACAGCAGAAAGGAGTTAAGTGTTTTATTTTCTAGAGTTCTTTCTTGTTGCCTTCTTGTGAATGTTACATTTACTATTTTGTTCTGTACCAGAATCATCCATTTGTGAAGAAGTATGAGAACTCAGACATAGACATTGGCAACTGGGTGTGCCGTGTCATGAATATCACACCAGAGGAGAACAGCAACTGAGCCAAGGTTTTGCAGAATGGCAAGAGTTAGCTTTCTGAAATAAACTCTGGAATGACCAAGTCTTCAATGCCTGATCCCTGGGTTACTCTGTGGTTACTTTCAAGATGAGGGGAGAACAACAACAAACCTCTCCTTTTTGTGTCATGCAAACACTTTTGCATGTTGGATTGTATGCAGTGGATCTCTTTTATGTGTGACAGTGATCTAGGTATTTCTGTGCAAAATTTTGTTTTTCGCCACTGCACAATACCACCGCTGTTGTTGATGTTATTTGTAGAGAATAGGTTGGTTTTACTTCACTTTATGCATTCATGGTTGAAACACTTTTTCAGTTTCTAGTCTGTCGCTAAATTCCATCTTGAAGCTGTGAATGTTAGATGGAGGTAGACTCAAGAGGCAGAAATTTTTGGTTGATGCAGGAAGCTCATCAGTTGGGGCATAGTAGATATGGGAGACAATGCAATGCTACAGTTCTTTTGCATAGAATGACTGCAGCATGCAACGGTGGGAATAAATCAAAATTCTCATGAGAAGTTATTATAACTCATTGTATAGATCATGTCTTGAACCCCCTATGCCTTAATGGGCCCAGCATGGAGAAAATATTTGCACAAAATCTACATTGCTGATAGAGCATTTCCATATTTGACATGAATACTTTAACAGCATATGGAACATTTAAAATAATCAAAACCTTTCAGTTTTTTGACACATCGGCAATTTTCTACCCCCAGATATTTTCAGCTCTAAATTTCGTTTTGTTACCTTCTTCTTTAGGGATAATTTTTTAATGCAAGGTAGATTAAAAAAAAAGGTGGGTGGGGGGGGGGAAGGTTAAGGAAACAAATGTGTCTTACAGTTAGTGGCATTTGGGATGGTGTTCTTTCCCTTGGCTTGCCTGTTATCTAGCTGTTAACTTGTATGAAGGTCAGAGGTCTTCTTGCTGTGAGGGGGTATGCTCATTGGTGACGTGTGTTTTTATCAGCTGAATTTTTACAAGACAGCTCGCTGTGCACTGTGACTGGTATAAATAAGAGAGTGCATGTTTGTGTGTGTGTGTGTTGGCAATGAAGAGAAAGGTGGGGAATCCTTGAATCAGTGCTGCAGTAGGTGGAGGAAGGACTTTTGTGAGAATGTTGTTCTGACTAGCAGTGTACCAAGAGTTGGGACTATTTCTTATTCTACTTATGTCATCAGTCCTGTTGTCTGCATGTATGTTCATTGTCAGTCTTAAGAATACTATGTTGTTCATTATGAAAAATAAATACAGAATATAAATATAAAAGTTTATATCGCCCTATATGAATTTTTATATATAAAGTTTGGACTGTTATGTGCTGTTAGTGTTAATTCTTTTCAAGTGAAATGACTCAGACATCTTATGGAACTGAGATTGTGATTTCTTGTTTTGACTCATATCTTTTGGTGTTCTGCCATTTGCCTAGGCTGGTTCTCTACTGTTTCCAGTGTATTTATATCTTTGCCTTGTTTTTTTTTATTTTTTTGGTGTCTTCAAACAGAAGACATATTTCTACCTGTTTTTGTTACAGAAGCAAACATATTTTGAAATGTCGTACTTGTTACTGTTGGTTGACCCATGTTGTTTGATGTTTCACTCCTCATGTTAATTGGTTTGCCGATGGTGGCCATGATGGTAATGGTGGCTATTTCAGCTCTGAGAATATTTATATTCTATGTTCCATCAATGCAGCATATTTTCAGTCTTCACCAGTGATGAACATCTACCAGTGAAGCACATGATTTTTAAAATGTATTGATGACATGAGCTGTCTCCACATAGAGATGCATTTGTTGTGCACCTTAAAACTATTTGTGTTTGTTTTACTTTTATGTGCTCTAGAAAAAAAATTCCTGCATAGTATTTTCAGCATGCCTGATTTTGCTAAATAAATTGGTATAACAGATTATGTTACAGATCGATTGACGTCAGCACCAAGATTCTCAAATGTTCAGGCATCGCTGTGGGCTGTTCTGTTTTTTTTGGGGGATTTACACGAGTAATATTTACATCAATAACCACAGAGATTAAAGCAAGTTAAGTGGTAAACCACTTTAATTTTGTCACACCCACCATATTGTGAACTGGCTTATACAGAGCATTTGAGACTGAAAATGGTCTTAGTAATGTGAGACCATTTTGGAAGCACTTGCCACTATTACTTTATGGGGGAAAAGGTTGATAACCGGCATAAAATTCCGACATTTGTGAGTAAAGGGGGTGACAAGGTGCATAAGTATTTTTTTTTAAATAGGACTAAAACATTTTACTAGATCTTGCAACTAATAATAATTTTGTGAAGTTCTGACCCATGCTGTAAATTCTGTGACGTTAGCTGCTTCATGTCCACTAGAGTGAAACACAAGTGACAAGTTACATTGAACTGCTACATTCCCTGTGCCTGTGCAGATGCACGAGATTTTGGGTGATGTTGCAATTTGATTGGTGGATTCCAGACTTTTGGGTTTAAACCTTGCCTGGCAGTTGTTTCAGGTTTGTAATGGATGACAGCTTTCTCTCTTATCCCACTTTACAATTTTTTTTAAAAAAAGGTTTAAGGTTGATTTTCTTTTTTATACACTTAACCACAAGAAAGCAAGATATGTTAATAGATGTTTCATTGTGACAATGTGTAAGGCAGTGACAAATTAAACTTGAGGGGGAACACTTGAAAACATAAGTTGGTTTTATTTTTATAGTGCCTATCTAGTATTACCTATTTTCCTTTGCTTGATGATTGCAGGCTTTTGATTGAAGTAGACTGGGGCATGTCCCCTTCTCCCCAGGAATCTTAGACCATTGATGTTGTACATGTGCCTATACTAGTGGCCTGACTGCGTTTTGGAGTTGATGCACAATATGTATTGTGCTGTACCTTGTCTATAATCATGAGATATTGTAGTGTAGCTGTGCAAATGCATCAAAGAATCTAATTTAAAATCACATTTCTGAAGATCCTTTGTGAGGGTGAATGTGTGTGAGACAATAATTATACATGCACACAAGTAACAGGACATGAAGTTTTTTTTCTTTATTGGTTTTGTTTTTCGTACCAGTGGATTTTCAGCTACTGTATTCAAATATTTTTCAGTGTAATCCTGTTAAGTATACAATACAGTGCATTGTGCTTTTATTTTTTAACTCTAACAGGATTTGGACTGCTGTGCCACAATCCTTGCATTAATCATCAAATTTTTAAAATATTGATATTACACAGAAATCAGAGTGGTCACCCTTTTCATTTGATTTCAAGTATGTGGAATATGTTTAATCCTTTTAGCACTGCATAAAAAATATAATTACTTAATAAAACAATGGCATATTAAGACTTCGAAGACATCGGTGGGCGAAGTTTGTTTCTTTATTATTGCTGCTCTCAGGTAGACATTAGACCAAAAAAACCTATAAATTTCTGGAAAGCAACAAACTTTGCAATAAAAGGAAAAAAAATTGCCTACTTTCACTCTGGTGACAGCAATAATCCAAGAAAATTCACAGTTTTCTATTCTTGGGTCATATGAGCAGAGATCATGGCCCATTATACTAAGAGGGTTAAAGTAAAAAAAAAAAAAAAAGTATTACAGTGATTTTATTAATCTTATTAACAATTCTTCTAACTTGTCTGCTGAATATAACATTCAGTATGGAAAAAACCTTTAAGAAGCATATCTGTTTTCTGTTAGCATATTTTAAAAATCCGTATAAAGTTTTTGTAAATAGTAATGTACAAACGACTTCATTTACAGAAAAACTAGTAGAAACAAAGGGAAAGATACAGGTGTAGTTTAATTTTAACTTGTTTTTGTTCTATTTTGAGTGAAAACTTGTTCTGTGATTTTATAATGGAACAGCTTCTATGAAATGTGTCTGCATACAGATTTTTATTTTAAAAGTGTAAGGAATGCCTCAAAAAGCAGGAGGAAAGAGCATAAGCACATTCTAGCTTTGTTATAAAACGAGCAAAGTTATGCAGTGTTGCCTGACAGACTGTCAGTAGTGTTTGGAGATCAGATAGAAGGGCACTTGCAGGGGAGGAGACCATGCAGAAATTTTTCTTATGAAGGGAAGATAAACATTGTGGTGTCTTTCTCTCATAGGTTACCTCTGAAAGGATGTAGGTGTCAAAATTGTGCAGTAGATTAAAGCTTGAACCATGCTATAAAATCAAGTTGCTCTGGAGTAAAATACCTGAACAGTCCGTAGACAAAAGGAATGTCTGCAACATTTTGTGAAGGTTGGACCAGTGGTGTGGATTTGAAGAGCACAACCAGACATCTCCTTTTCTTTAATTTAGAACTTCATTTACGTTGAAAGTGCTAGAACTCTTCACCTCTGGTGTTGACGTGTGACGAAGATGCTTTTTTCAGTCTGTCTTCTGAAGAAGGTATTGAGAGCCTGGTTAAGCTTCCTGATCTCCGAAGCTGTAATGTTCTATTAGCAACATGGCATTTTGGTTGATATGCCTCCGATTTCTTTTGTGCTTTAGAGAAGCCTGGGACATCTGTTGTTTTTCTAGATGAGGGTGGTTTGCCTTGCAGAGACCTGCTTATGTTTGACTGTGGGGGAGTTGCTGAAGACGATTTCACATGAGCTGTTGTTTCTTGTATGTCAGAGAAAACCATTGCATAATGTTCACTGACAAAGTCTTCTGGGATAGTGTGTGAACCCTGCTGAGAAAGAGAAGCGTAGGACATGTCCATGCAGGTTTCTATTTTGTCAGAAATCTTTCTGAATGGTGGCATCTTGCTGTTCTCCAGCAGGTGTTTGTGTTTAAATTTATTACCACTTTCTAGACCTGGCTCCCACAGTCTCTGCATCTCTCCTGACTGTGGTGGTGTAAAAGTTGCAGTTTTTGCTGCAGCTTGATCTTGCACCTTTGAGCTTACAGCCATGTTGCTTTGATTTTTATCCCCAGGTGACTCAAGGTCTCTTGCAAGTTGCAGTCTCTCCTCTAGGCACTGCTGAGCTGTTTGCAGTTCCTTCTTCTCAGAGGCAGCCTGGTCACGTTCTGCTTGTCGACTGACCACAAGATTGTTGAGGTGTGACATGAACTCCTTTCCAAATTGGGATAAGAAATTTCTGCCTGAAACAGTTTTTGAGTTTTATTTCATCTGCTTCAAGTTATTGAAAAGTATAAATAAGGTGAATATTTAACATAAACAAAAATAGTCAAAACCATGGTCTCTGGAAGAACTTGTTTCAGCTTTAGCACAGCAATTGTTCAACAGCAACAGATATTGTTAAATACTCATCAATTGTATCTGCATGGCATAAATATTAACTTTTCCAGACTGGATATAGATATACCTTTGAGAACATATCCCACCCCCACCCCCCAAATCCCATCAAACAGCAAAATGAGGCTACAACACTATCAGGAAAGAAATGTGAAGTTATCTACACAGTTGTTTTTTAGTTTTCCTACCTGACTCTGATGCAGTTTCGGTAACCTCTAGCTGCTGGATAATGAGTGCCAGCTAGAATACAAAATTATGTAGTTGAAAAGTCAAACGTATTATAAACATCTAATATCTTTCTGTTACAAATTAAAATCAGCAGCAAGGCTTTGTCACAGCCATGAAAGTGCTATAGTCACGAAGATTAGCCTGTGTCTTTGCAAATTGTGCATTATATGCTCCTTTTTAACAGTTTATCATCTCCTGTTTTTTCATCTTCAGTCTTGCTTCTGATCACAGCCAGACCAAGATCTTTGTCATACTTCAAGATGGAGAAGTACTGGTTGCTATCAAGACTCATGCATGCCAATGAGGATAACAACGTATCGTGTAGTCTTGGCAACTGCCAAGGCACTCCATACCTGTTCCTCATTTTCCTTAAAGTATTGCAGAAAGTTGCGCAGGTCTTCTTCACCTTGAAATTTCCTTAATGACTTGTAATGCTCAATCATCTCTGGAATCAGACACAATAAGTCCCACACAAGGCATGTAATGTAGAAAACACACACACACACACAATCTCCATGTTTGCACTGAAGAGCGCTGTTGAAATAAAATCCATTTTTAATTCACAGATATCAAGATTTGATACAACACAACAAGAAAGCACACACTGTTTGCCAACGATGACCTTTTCTTAATTTTTGTCAACATCAAATGGGTAAAATCATCTCTTTAAAATTTAAAATGTAGCGTGGCCTAAACATAGCAGTAAAATTTACAATGCTACCTTGTCCATGTTACATATTGCCATCAGCAACAGCAAATTTAATGCCTCAACTTACTTTTCATGGGCTGAACAATTAATTTCTTTGTTGACTTTTCAAAGTCGGTATAGCCTTCCCTGGAGGAAGAAGAAAATTTAAAGTGAAATGTGCCAGAATAAAAATGACAAAATTAGTATGCTGTTTTTAAAGCTAATTGATATTCTTCTTAAAGATATTTTTGTTAAGTACTTGTAAAAGACAATGATTTCTAATAATGCTACGTTTTAAAAAGTAAACATTCTGAAGCTTAAAGGCAGTGAACCGTAAATAGTTTACAATGTCTAGAGCATGGGACCTTGAATTCGTTCTCACCTGCTACTCTTTCCCCATCAGTCTTGGTATATGCAGAATCCCTATATTTTCTATGTTTCTGTTACTTGGTGTCTTTTTGTGTTTTCCATCTTTGTTTTCTGTTTGTCGTCAATACTGTCGTTTATTCTTACGTCCCTCGTGTTCTATCCATTTAGTCCATGTCTCTTCCTTGTTTTTAAGCGCTAAGAGCATGCTCTCTATGAGTGACAATATGCGCTATACAAATCTTCATTTATTATTATTATATGGAGTTTTTCATTAACTGGCCCAAGCAGAACACAGTCTCCACAAAGCACTAGAGCCTCCCCAACATTACTTAAAAGTTATTTAAGGTTAATGTCAGCTGCATTTAGCGTGTTGTACCGCATACAGATTTTTCTTCAGCAGATATATAGATTACACCAGATTCTCAAAAAGAAAATGTTTTTGTGTTACTTTACACAACAGATAACAAGTAAGTTTCTGATACCTACCTTAATGCATTAAAAGCCTCCTGTATGTACTTGAGCTGAATATCATAGACTGCCTGGTGGAATCGAACCTCATCTCTCAAGGCCCCTACTTCCTGATGCAGCATGTGGCAGCGATGGTTGCATGCTGACAGGGCAGCAGTCACACACCTCTCAACCTCTGCTGCCTTGCTGCGAGGCAAGGGTGGCAGAAAAGGCAGCAAAGACTCATAGGTGACATCCTTCACAGCTGGCTTGCTCAGTGCTGGCTGAAAGAAAAAAAAACCATAATTTCATCTGAGTTATTCAAAAGTGTCAGGCTGATGCTGAGATATAATTAAAAAGGCACTTATAATAAGCTGCAAAAAATGCAGAGAAACTTGCTGTAAAAGTACCTTGATTTGCAAAGAATCTATAGCGAGTGAATATTTTAGTTTAAAAAGTGTACAAAAGACATACTGTAATTTTTTACCTGAATAGTGATGTCTATTAAGATTGGGTCATTACTGGGTTTCTGGTTCATAATGGTGAAGCCTTGACATTTCAAAGATTAAAACTAGAGTGCAGCTGAAAAGTACATCCAGAACTACAGGGTGGATGATGCTTCACTTTAATCAAGCTGCTCGCATGTTCTCACCCAAGGGGCAGCTGGAAAAAGCAGGGATAGCGACAGAAGATCGCCAGCACAGTCCCTGGCCATGGCTGCGGACAGCCGTACCAGCTTTTGCTCTCTCTCCCACACAGCAGAAGTCACATGACGACTGGTACCTTCCTGGTTAGTCACCATCCTGCTACTGAGGATCTCACTCACTTTGATAAGCTCCTTGAACAGCAAACTTAGCTTTGACTCCAGCTGAGCCTGGATATGTTAATGGAATTCATTGCTAAGTTAACTGTTGTTGGTTGTAGAAAACTAAGTGTAAACATAAAATAAAACCACAACAGTAACTACAGTATTTCTGAAGGAAATTTATCAAGAAACAAAATAATCTGTAGTCAACAGTAATCCTCTACAAAAAATGAAAAGAACACCTCGCAACAGGCATCCTGTATGCAGAAGTGATCAAGAACAGCTAAAACCTCTCTATTCAAACTAAAATCCACCCAAATCCGGGTGTAACTGAGAGGTGTCATAGTAGGCAGATCAACCAGTCTGCTTTCATTTCAGGAACCATGACTTCAATCGCCTATAAATTCATATATATATATATATATATATATTTTGAAGTAAAGCTATTAAATGTTTTTCCTTTTTTTTCCCCCTTTCACTTGGTCATGCTTTTTCTGCTACTGTTGCACTTGACTGACGATTTAAAGGGGAGCTAACTCTCCATATAAAAGCAATGGATCAATACACGTACTGGAGTAGTAAAAGACGCTTTCTTTAAGTGCACTATTTATATTTTTGAATACAATTTCTGCAAAAAGTTGCAATAAAGCATTTTTACAAGAATTTTATTTTATAAATGCTTCTGCAAAGGTCAAAAGCACAATTGACTGAAGTGCACTAATAAAAGGACAACAATTAACACAAATAGGGGGAGGAGAACCGGTCATTTGACCAAAAATCATATCACTCTGACTATATCGACTTCCTGCCTGAGCTGATCAATCCCACCATAAACATATCCCACAAAAGACTATATATCATCCCAACACCAAAAGTCAAAATGACCAGGCCCAGGCTAAATGATTATTTGAATGTCTGAGCTATGATACCTAATATTAACTGAACGTCTGCATATACATTTAACACAAACCTCCAAACTAAAGAAAAATCATAATAAGACTATTTTATTTTTAAAAAATCCCAATGATTTAAGACAAAACCACTTTATGCGCAATTGTGTGATTAGTTCTCTGAATGTGTATCACCAAGCGGTCATTTATGTTTAGTAAGATGGTGGCTGAACTAGTTAATTAATATTATCAACATGCAACATCTACAAAAAAAAGTCATAATAGAACACAAAATGTCGGTCCTAAGAGAGTTGGGGAGGTAGCTGTAATAGAGATAATGTTTATGTAGTAAAATATGCACATGAAAAATTTTGGGTTGTAACTTATTAGGTGGTCATAATTAGGAAGGTCTTAAAAGGTTTTATTGTACATGCAAACTCAAACATGCTGATTCTCACCACATGTTTGAGGTTCAGAAACTCTGTGCAGCACAGGCAAGTGTCTAAAATGGTGTATTCTTTCTCAGCTCCCGGTCTCAGAAAATCATTCAGAAACATGTAAGGACGTGACAGATTTTCCTTACTTGAGTTCTGCATCAAGAAAAATTGAACAAAGAGAACCTAAAATAATCTTTCATGTTTTCTGCATTTTTCTTTATGCTCATTTTCACTTTTTCCAGGTTGGAATTAAATTAGCTTCTTCATTAAGAGTGGGGGAACCCACCTTTATAGGTCAGTGCCTCTGAATTATTCAAATCTAAATATTTTAAAGAATTCCTCATAATAATTTCATTTTGTAAAGTCATATTTTAAATTTTGCCTAGGCAGGATGTGAAATGGTTTTACAAAGATTAATATTTAAAATTTGATATCTTTAAATCTGTCCATATTTTGCCACCACCAAGCAGCTGTTGAGGTTTATAAGCAAAATCACAAGTTGATCAGAAAACTAATACAATCTTGCTTCAAAAAGGGTAAACTCATATAACTTACATAATTTTGCATACAACTTCCATTTCTGAACAAAAAAAAACGGGATTTGTAGTAATAGAATACCATCTACCTCTACGTTCTTGAAGAGCTTGATGCGGGCAGATTCACTGGTGCTCACCATACTAATCAAATCACTGCGCGGAACTGGCACCTCTGAACCCTTTATTTCAAGTCCTATAAAGTATCTGCAATGCCAAGACAAAGATTAAAAACAATGTTAGACCAACTTTAAACTATTGGTGGCTATTACAGCAAAGGAATATAACTTTGCACAGCACTGATTAACAAAATATCGGCAGTTTAAGAAGGTGCATTTAATAATAAAACTGTAAAGCGCATTTCTATATATGGATGTAAGTTCAGTGTGTTGCATAAAACAAACTGTCAATCCGGAAAAGATAATAATAAGCATCAGCAAACAGATGACTTAAACATGAATTAAGTGTATGAATGAAAAACCAAGAAGTGAGTGGAACACTACTCTTTATTATGCGAAATATTTCTTGACACAGTTCAAAGTTAAAGGGGGGTGGGGAGAATTCCAAACAGCAGGCATGTAAAGGAACAGGAGTGTCTGCCGAATTTCTCCCATTTGATGCAAGGAGATGCAGGATGAGAGAATGGTAACACAAGCGGACCAAAGAAACCATCTTGTGTGCTTAAGTACTAGTAGCTCAAACAGGTATGCTGGGGCAAGGCAGTGAAGACCAAGGGAGCACAGTGTGGCCATCTTGTAATAAATGCGAGCTTGGAATGACAGCCAGTGAAGCTCATGGCATTGTCTGTCTTTCACATACAGAAGACAACAGGAGCTGCATTTTGCGTTGTTTGAAATTTTCCAGTCGGTGATCAGGGAGATCAACAAATAGTAGTAGTAATCCAGCCAGGACACGTAACAAACATGAGCTTTTTGATGCCAGAAACTGATAGGAAGAGTTGGATGTGACTGATCCTGCAAGCTCAAGGAAGATGGATTTACTGCATTGATGTGAAATTCAAGAGATAATGACGCGTTGATGGCAACACCAAGATTCTGGTATGCAAGAGAGATGTTGACCTCAGAAAATGTAAAGCTAGTAGAGGCTAGAGCACATTTCAGTTTATTTGTAAAGGCTATTGCAAGGACCTCAGTTATGTCTTCATTAATTTTTAATTTCTGACCTAAACTTGTCAGACAGCCATGTCAATGCATTTTCCACCTCCGTTAGTGTAGAAGACCGGGAGGCAAGAGCCTCGGACATCAGCAACACCTGCGTACAAAAATCATCAGGTATTTAAGTTATTACTGTTAATTTAACATCATTTTTATTTTGCAATGTCTAACATTTGAACATTCAAACCTGTCTTTCTAGTTGGATAATGTGTAGTTTTAGAAGATTTATTCGTCTTTCATCAAACTTTTCATGACCCTGCTCAGAGGTCAGACACTTCAGGGCTGATCTGCAAAAAAGTGGAGAACATTAGGCTTACTTTGGTAGTTACTGAAAGAAAATAGCCTAGTTCTCCTAAAGTTCTCCTAACCAACTATATATTATGCACCTATCTGCATTCTAAAAATGTGTGTGTGTGTTATCAAGAGCAGGGACATAAAATAGGAGAGAGATAAAGGATGATAGTGAAAGGGATGGTTGTTGGTGAGGTAATGAAATGGTTGGACAATTTGAAATTTGGAAAATTTCAGATGAAAATATATACACCTTCAGAGGTAGGTTAATGTGCGTTGCTGACACTAATTATTAGAGCACATGTTCAGTCTTTAGTTTTAATTAATATCAGTTGGTACTAGTTGAAGATTTAATGTTTTAATTGCAATAGATGTGGTAGAAATTAAAGTTTAAAGTTTAAAGAAATTAAAGGAAAAAAAAATGATCATGCTGTTCACTTTGCCAAAGTGAGACTGAATGACTATGAGAACTTCACTTTGATCAACCACTAAAAACATCTAATAAGGCAGTGTGGATAAAACAGAGAGACTGTTGATTATTTAAAGTGGAGTCTTCCTCAAACATCTAATGCTTCTACAACATCATACAGCAAACAGTTCAATAAAACATGTGAACCTGGATTCTTCAAGATGGGCTTTTAAATCATCATTTTCTGCTTTCAGCAGCTGAAAGAAAGAACAGAATGCAGTTAACGAAAGGATTTTGTGTTCTTAGAATGAGGGTAAATAAAGCTAAAATTAGCATGACTTCAATCCTTTGATAGTTTTGCTTTTATTCTTTTGATAGCATAAAGATTAGGCATCATGACAAATGTAAGACTATTGGTCAGTACATTAATAATAATAAAAATATGCCCACTCAATGGATCTTGGCTTCTGAGATCAAACTGATACCTTGATTTCTTTTTCCAGCTGACCAATACGAGGCACGACTCTGTCCCTTGGCTCTAAACTTGATGACATGTTGCTATGAGTTTTATCTATTTGACTTAAGTTGTGATGCAAAGCGCCCATGGCACCAAGTCTACCACCTGTTGGCAACATGATGGTGGATAGCTTCAAAATGAGGAAATTCTGGAAAGTAAATGTTTCAATAACCATCTTTAGTCTTTCTGAAAGCTTATTTTTATAATGCAAATATATTTTACCGTGACTAGTATGCACTCTTTCAGCAATCACATTAGGAGATTTATTCCTGACTGTAGCCAACGTTTACAATCCATAAAATAATAGGTTTTCAGACCCTCAGTAAAATTTGTTCGGGAGGGAGGGGGGTTCACAACCCCGGTTAAAATTGTTTAGGGTTTTTAGACCTCACTTCTTAGTGCTCCACAAAAAGCATGGACTGAGAAAACTTAACCAATTTATCAAAATCATCTGCGATAGTCTTGATAAGTAATAATGTCACTGGTTTGTCAAGTTAATGTTGTACTATTGTTAACATCATCGCCATCCTTATCATTACATTTTATTTTTTATATAACATTGTCTTATATTAATGACTGTAAATTTCTCCATACTCTTCAAGTTCAAGGATAAATGGATTGTCTAAAATGTCTAATGTGAACATATTGCAGGAAAGCAGTCACTATCATTTGATAACCAATAATAATGAAATATTAGCTTTTTATATCCAGTTCATTGCAGTAAGACTTCCGATCTCTTAGACAACCAACGCCAATTGTATACATTTTCAGACCTTCTTGGAAGATTTTCTTGACGTGTTTTGGAACTCTGTTACTTGATTACGTACGTTTCTACTTGAAACCCAAAGAGACTATAAAAAACCACATGAAAAGGAATGAGAATAACATCGAAACACGAACTAATTGTGATCGAAACCCCCGCCATAGCCGTTCCAGCCCACAGGGGGATCATTCCTTGTTCGGCGTTCATAGAAACGCTTGCCAAACTAGTTGTAAAAATACGTATTTCATAGATATGAAAAAGAGTACCTTTAGCCGATGTGACAATTTAATCCAATTTTTAGGTGTGTAACTTACACTGTAAGTTTATATTTTTATTTGCAGAACAAAAAGAAAGCATAAGCGAGGGCAAGAGCTCTCCTTGTTAAGAAATAACATTTGTTAGAGACTCGCCGATGTTTAGAGAGATGTTAAGATGTTAAGTGTGAAGTTGGCACCATGAAGTGGTTTATTCTGGCATTACTAATGATTTCTCTTTTTGGATCAGGTGTAGGTCAGAACTGTGAGTAACCTTTGTAATAAATCCTGTTTATTCTGTACTCGAGCAGACGTAGAAGATACTAATCTTCAGCCAGGAACTAAAAGGGTCATTTTATGTCGGGTAGGTTCTATGAGTATGAGCAGTTTTCATTCGGCATAAAGAAACACAACCGGCTGTACTTGTTTCATACATGCATTTAGTCTTATATGTCATTTCTTATATAATGTGTGTTTCTTGAGGTTTTGCAGCCAGCAGGCGTGTGTAAGGGGTCGGGGGGGGGTGAGAAATCTGAATTGAAAATTGTTTTATACATGCAGTTTGTTGAGATAACTGATTAATCGGATTGTTTTCTATTGGTTTAGTAAACACAAATCAGAATCAAGCAGTTACTGAGGGGTTCTTGCTGAAAACTACATTGGAATCTAATAGCAGCAACTCATTAAACGACACCAAAAGCAGAGGAGATAACACAGGCGACGAATGCTATTTGTCCGTTGACGACATTTGTCCTGTGGGTGTTCTTTGCCAAGATCTTGATGCAGATTGTCTTGATTGTGAATTTAACACTAGCTGTGAGTATGGAGCCAAGTTAGAAGCAAAATGCAAACCCAAACATCAAGTGAATTGTACAGTAAGTGTACTTTTGTTTTAAGAACTAAATGTTCAAGATCAATGGTGGGAAGGGTGATTTTGTTCTGGGATACTAAAAAAAGAAAGGACAGAATGATGTAGCAAAATGTTTTTAAAGGGTAAAGATACAGGGAGGTGGGGTTGAATATGGTTGCAAATAGTAACAATTTGTACTGTGTGTATATATACTGCTAGTATAAGCACTAACTGGAATTGCCCCTTGGGGATAAATAAAGTTGTATTGTAGTGTATATATATATATGCTGCATACTTTTTTGGGACTGAAACTTTTGCCATAATATGTCATGATTGGCAGCTAGTGTACTAGTAATAGTCCTAATGCCACAGCAAAAGATACAATTCTTTTGTGTAGTTGGCTCGGTAGATATAATTATAATTATGAAGGTAGTATATTTTTCAATTTGTACATGAAAAGCTTTATTTTATTATTGCTAAATCTGTAATGGTCTGCTAATAGGGAAACCAAGAAGTAACTAGGTCTTATCAGTGCAAGTATTGTTACCAACTGGACCATTGGAAATATGCGTGTAACACATCAACAGACTGTTCTCTCAACAAACACCGCAGTTATTATCCGGCCATGCCATTTTATACAGCTGTGTGCAAGGTTCATGGCTCAGAATATTGTTTAGGTAAGCATTTCAGAATCGGTTCTTTTAAGTCTTGATATTAAATTGTCATTATATCCAAAGCATGGCCAATGCATTGAGGCTCATAGAATCAAGAACACTGCTGATTTCATTGATGCAACATTGTAGGCACTGAATCATTCTTTCAGAAGCAGGCTTGGGGGTCATAAATGAGAAAAAAGAAAGAAAAATTCATAAAATTAGTTATATTAATGTAAATCATAGGGGATTTTTCTAGGCAAAGCATTTAAAAGAGACATATGCATGATGCTTAGATGACTGGTTTACTGCCAGGTCGGAGATGCTTTTACAAACAACACCCATGCAACTGGTCTCAAGGATACAAGTGGTCCACAGCGCTTATATTAAGGTAAGTTAGCGCTGCTCAGCAGAAATGATAGCTATTCAAATAGCTATCCAAAGTGACTTTTGCCTTGCAGGTTTTTATGTGGACAAATGATGAGATTTTTTCCCAGTCACTTGTCATGGACTAATTGATGAACCAATTGCTGTTTGCTCAGAATTTTATGCAGCTGTCAAGACAAAAGATACAAATCTGCATTAAAACAACTAAGAGATATTTATAAATAGGATAACGATACAAGGATTAATCATTTCATCTATGCTATTGTTACATGAAGTGAAATGACATAATGAGTAAATTTAATGAGTATGGAAAGTGTAAAATTGTTTGAACATGTGCACAAAATATATACATGTGTAAGTTATAATCTATCATAAAAACAGTTTATTATGGCATATTTGTCTGTATTTTGAAAACTGCATTGTAGCTTTTATCAGTAAACAGATTATTAGAAGTCGCATTAGGTCAGATACTCCCAGATCAGTTAAATAAATAACTTAAGTGGGCAATGAAAAATTGGTAAAAGAAGTTTAAGATTATCTTATGTTAGTAGAGATGATCCACCTAAAGGTGGAGACTTTATAGTTCATTATTTTTCTTTTGCTAAACATAGTCAAATCTTTTTAAAGGTATCAAAACATTTGTAAACAGACATCTTTAAACTGTCAGTGTGGCTTGCTTATTGCAGCATCACCTTAGGAGGATTTGGTGTAGACCGATTTTACCTGGGACTGTGGCGTGAAGGAATTGGCAAGCTGTTCAGTTTTGGGGGTTTGGGAATATGGACAATTGTGGATGTAATTCTAATAGCCGTTGGTTATATTGGTCCATCAGATGGCAGCCTGTATATTTAACTGGTGTTTGCATGATGAATGCAGAATGGTTATTAAATGAGTCAGAGTGTGATCGTGCTAGCAGTCAAGTGCGTACATAAATGCTTGTGTTGTTTTTATGGCAGCAGTGCATGAGAGGACAAGTAGAGTTTTGTGAAAATGGTTGAAAAATTAAACTTACCTGTGTACATATAATTATGTGTTGAAAACATTCCCTAGAATAATTGCATTCATTTTGGGAATGGACAAAACTGATGGTTTGTAAAATATGAAATATGAGTTATGCACCACTTTTTTTAAAATCCCTTTTGCATTCTCTTGCATGTGTTTATGTAAGTGAGTGAGTGTGAGTATGTGTTTGTGTGTCTGTGTGCCGACACTTTAAAAACTATCCAGTAAACTGAAAATTATATTAATTTTTCAAGGAGACATTTTTGATGTTGTGGATGAATGGGCTTGAAGTCCAAGATTTTGTGTGCAAGTGTACATACAGTGATCCCTGTAATAAAAACACAGACTCAGAAATACTGTACTTGTCTTGCCAACCTCTCCCCTACACAAATGCTGACCAAAAGGTGAGGGTGGCAACATAAAGAGGCTATATGATCCAAAACTTGGTGGGTAACTTTGGGGGAATTTCATTCAACCACAAGGTGTAATGACAACTGGCATTGGTGAGATGTTGAAACTGTATTTTATTCATACATCATAAACACTTTTTGCCATTTGAGAAGAAAAATATGGCATGAATGTTTTATTTGTTCTCTCTCAAAACGGTTAATTTTTTTGCTCGTTGAACCACTGTAAAGCCGCGGTTCTCAACCTGGGGGGCGCGCCCCCCAAGGGGGGCGCAAGCTGCTGAAAAGGGGGCCGCAAAGGCGGTCATTTTCTCATATCTCATACAGGTATTAGTGGCTAAGGGGGGCGCGCGGACGTACCTTTATTCGTCTGGGGGGGCGTCACAAGTAAAAGGTTGAGAAACGCTGCTGTAAAGTATCAACATATTGCACATAATTAGTATAGCATCAGAAACATATCTTCATATTAGGACTATTAAAACTGGCTATATACCTCTTCATAAAAAGCATTCTAGGAGTGTATAAAGGCAAGTAATTATTGATCATAATTTTGCATAGACATAAAAAAATGCATGCGCGCATGCACACAAACACACACACTCACTGTGCTCTTTCTCTATACTCCTGTTTCTCAGGGAAACATGCACAGTGCCATCTTAGTTTCATACACATGCATATTCTTTAAGATAATTTTCATGGATTCAATGTACATCACCTGGTCACAAATTGTGACAATATAAATGCCCAGTTGAAGCAGAAGGTGACGTGTGGTTGCTAAAATCCCAAGCTATCAGACACGTCAATGTATTTCTGGTATCAATATCTTTGTACCATAACATCAAAAGTTAATCGGCGAGGTAGCTTAGTTTGTATCTAAATTAGATGACAGCATAGCTGTTTTCACAACCATTTATATCCCTTATAAACATGAACAACAGCTTAATTTACTATGGCTATGCAATCAGGTATGACATCTTCAGACTTCTGACTGAAATTTCAGTTTATGGGTGCCCTAGGGGTTATGTCTGAGGTCAGGCTTATATCATGAGCATCCTGAAATCATTCTAAGGCTTATTTTCGGGAACATGTGATATGACATAATCTTGCTCTCATAGGATCCTGCATAATTTTACTTTCTGTGGTTTACCTATGTTTTAAAGCTTTAAAAAGTATTTTTTGTTGTGTTCTCAAATTTCACTTTTAAAAGATTTACTTTTGTAAATATCATAAAAAATACTGGCCATATGCATTGTTTTTTTTCTGCTTTTGATTGTAAGACTTCATACTGTCTATTAATGCTGTATTATAGGTTATTAAAATTCATACAGATATAAAATCACACCTGTCTAAAGCAGGACATTCTCTCTTATAGCATACTGGGCAGCTGGTGAGATAAAATATTTGAAATATTTACATTTACATCCTGATTTTATTCTTGTATCTGTTGTCAACTAACCAGTTTGTTCTTTAGTTTAAAAACAATACAGTGTTTTATAATGTTTGACTTGGATTAAATATCATATTTTACTTTTGTACAGCAGATTCTGTGCAGAACACTGGCCAGAGTAGGTGTGAGTTCTGATGAACAGTTAATGAATTGCTGACTTAAATGTTAAAGAAACTGTTCAGAGAAATTCATAGAAGATGGATTACTTTCAGTTTTAAATTAAAGAAAAACAAATTGCTTGTGGAAAAGGGAAATCTTTATAAAATATTTTCCCACAAGAATACGTTATAAATACAAGCAAAAATATAAAGTTAAAATCAGTAGAATCAAAGTACTTTAAAACTAATATCAGAAATTGGCAGTGATTGAAATTAACTCGGTTTTCTACTTAAAATAAGTATAAGTTAAAATAACTTAGATGCAGTCCATATAGTAAACTTGTTTGTATTAAGCCAGAACAAAGTGAACAAACAACAACAACAAACAAAAAACCCAGCAACAGATTATGAACCAAGTACACAACTGAAAGTCCTCAGTCACTTAGTGAGGTCAGGTAGGCACTGACATTTGGAAGAATTTTCCAAAAATCTGTTGCCATGTTTATGTTTTCATTTTGATTTTCTGTGTAAACTTTGAACAGCAAGTGGAATGATGGCGGTAGGAAAAAGATGAACTTGTCGGTGATGACCTGTTGACCTGGAAGCAAATGAATCAATCTGCTAATCTTGGAAGCAATTTGACAGCCTCTACTATTTGGACTAGACAAGAATTTTGTCTGTTATATGAATGCTCAGTTTTTTATGCCACCAAAGTGCATGTGCTCATGAAGAAGTCACTCCAAAAACAGAACTAAGCAAGAGAACTGTAGTCTATACACCAAATGAATATATCTCAGTTTGCTGACTAGAAACACTGATCCAAAATTCTGAACCCCCTCCCTGCTTCTTATTTGTCAGGTGGAGATATTTACACACAAGAAAGAGATACTTCCATCATTACCATTGAGACCTGCAAGATGAAAGGATGCCCATGTGTCTCTTAATTTGCTCCGGATGCACTTCACCACTTGAAGGGATTCGATTCCATCAGCTCTGAAACAAACACAACAGCACAAACTCCTTGCTTTACCATACATCACTGGGTAATGGAGGAGAAAAACTCATAGTTAACCATATAATTTCTAGAATAACCACTGCACCACATTGTTTGGTTCTAACATTGTTGAAAATGTTAAATAAAGGTAAATAGTCCTCTCAGTCTAAAGGCAGGAACGGTAAGTGGTTCACTGTGTGTACAACTGTGTGGAAGGTGGAACCCAGCCCTCTCCTTCAGCTACTTTTATCTTCCCTGATAAATCAGATTCCCATTTCTGCTGGATGGGTTAGAATGTTTTTAACCCCAAGTGGGTGTTGAACCAGCAAACTTCTGCTCCACAGTGAAATGCACTAACCACCAGGCTACATGGATTCCTCACTGAGCACAAAGTCCAGTAAGTACTGAGTACAGTGTTTGCTGAAATTGCACTACAGTAAACTAAAGTTTTTTCTTTTTCTAATTCTTAGTTTTATGATAATTACTAGCTACAATATCCTTTCAATTTTTTGTAGTACAGAGCTCTAAAGAAGCATGAAAGAGTCGAAGAACTTTATTTTGACTTGACTTCCAGCTTAACAACACCTAAAAAGTTTTTTTTCTGAAAATGTAACAGTTGTTTTCTTTACATAACGGTAGCCTCTACAGTCAATGATCTGTGAAATGCAACACGTCGTCTAAAGAAAAAGTTTTCTAACAAAATTATGCAGTAAAACACTCATAAATACATTTTTTCTTTTGTAGTAAATCTCTTCCAGAGTGCATCAAACACAAGGTGTTTCTCTTGCACACTTGTGACACCCAGCTGCTCCCATGGGACTGGCAATGCCAGGTCAGTGAAGGTCAGTTGTAATGGCATCATTGGACAAGAGACAGTGTTATAATTTTCTGTGAAGAAGACAGCACTGCAACAAAACTCGATCTTGAAATTTCTAAAAAAGAAATATATTCTAATACTTTAGAAACAGATGATGTGAAATGGAGCAGAATGAGAGTCTTTTGTATAGATTTTTCTTGCATTGTTCTAGCAGTTTAAGCATGTAGGAATATTTTTTTAACAGCTCAGAAAATATTTTATATATTGTCAGTATAAATACAGAATATCTGTAATAACCAAGCAAAGATCATAAAATGTAACTGATGATCGCCTACCCTTGCACATGAATCGGGTTAGACAAGGATTAAACTAATTTAGGGGCTGTTTACAGCCTTTTCTTGAAAACATGTCAGTGCCATCCTACCCTTTTCCAGTGAGAGGTTAAGTGTATAAATATATAAAATATATTAACACAAATCAAACAGCTGAGTTAGATCTTACTTTGTTCTCAGTTCACACGGCTTAGGCAGTTTTGGTACTAGCTGTATGGTAAGGTCGACCTTTTCTGCAATTAAGATGAAATGTAATGTCTGATGTAACAGTAACATGGCAGGTAAATAAATTCCTGAAAAGTATTAATACAGATGTTTTGTATTGTATTTGTAAAGGCAAATAAGTAATACAAGATTATCTCCTTCTTTATCTATCTGTACACATGCATGCATAAAGAGGTGTGTGTGTGAGAGGGAGAGAGGAAAAGAGGGTAAAGATGGCTACTTTCTAAATGCAGTCTAAAGCCAGTTAAGAAAACTTGGAGCTTTTTATTACAATACTTTTAATAAATGCAATTTAATATCTCTCGACTACACAAACATAGTGCGCTTCTTGTAAATAACATGTTTTTAATGTATAGAATTTCTTTCTGAAGTTCTCTTATTACCACTGTAAATTTAATCACATAAAATAGACTAGAGAATAAGACTTACCAGACTTTGACAAAGACAAGATGTAAAATTCTGAAACAGAAAAGAACTTTTTAGAATATGGCAAGATGCAAATTAGCAATCATAAACACGCATACTACCACACAGAAAACATACAGAGACAGAACTGAACTGTTTATCTGATGGGTCAACAATCCTTCGAAAGTAGGGTGAAATATAGTTTCATCATTAGCGATTTAAATCAAAACATCAATATAAGACAAAATGTAAGATACAGACTAAAATGACTATATACATGGGTATCATTACCACCACTCAGCTTATGGTCTTTTAACACAGTCCACACAATGCTCGTCCTTCTTACCCTCCCCGCTTCTGCTCTTGCTAATTTTCTACCATCTTCCTCTGCAGAATCCCTATATTTTCTATGTTTCTGTTACTTGGTGTCTTTTTGTGTTTTCTATCTTTGTTTTTCTGTTTGTCGTTAGTACTGTCGTTTATTCTTACGCCCCTTGTGTTCTATCCATTTAGTCCATGTTTCTTACTTGTTTTTAAGCGCTAAGAGCATGCTCTCTATGAGTGTGAATATGGGCTATACAAATCTTCCTTATTATTATTATTATTTTACACACACACACACACACACACACACACAGTGTGCATAAGTTGACCATTAGGTCTCATCCAAGCGTCCATAACATTAGAAGCCATGACCTCAACTTAAGAAGGTATAGAGAAAACAAACCCCTTATACACAACAACGATACCTTCACCTCACTCTCATTGATCATTCAGATTGTTTACATGAGTCCCTCTGTCTATATATGTACGCTTGGGCTGACACCCCAATCTGTCCACATGCACATACATACGCACACACAGAACCTTTCTTCTCTCTTGCTCTTTCTCCCCTCTCCAGCACACATACTAACATGCCCACAGACCTGTAGTAGGCCATTGGCTTGTGGGTCAAAGAAGCCTGTGAGTCTAATCAAATTGTGTCACCCTATATGATATTTCCAATATTCCCGTTTTTGACTTAGCACAAAGAAACTATACACTGTGACATTTCTTATAGCAATTTTTTCAGCAATACAGCAAAGTATCCTGGTGGGACTTACTATTTATATGAGGTGCAAGATACTTCGCCCTGATATCAACATAGGTTTGACAATGTAACAGAAAATGTTTCTTCATCTCCTGTCTTGGCAGAAACGGCTGATTTTTTTATATATGGTTTTATATATATCTGTTCCTTCACTAATTACTCATCTGATGTTTTTTTATGGTTATTACTGAAAGCTACCTTTCCTGTTCAAACTCCTTTTCAAACAAACTCTAAACTGAATACTACTCAACTCTATTTTAGTTTTTCGATTTATTCCCAGAGTTTTCATTCAGTCTTTAAGCAACAAGATGAAAGCCCTAGCATCTCCTACCCACCTTTTTCCCAAAAAGGCCTAAATCTCAATAGAATATTCCATTGTTTTTGTCCATGGTAGTCCTAAATTTAGATATATCTTGTATGCCTGGATTGAAAATCTTGACTTATCCATGATGTTTAGGTGTAACCAGTATTTTACAGCTCATATTGTGCTAGATATATGCAGGAGGTTTTGCCTGCTCTTGCTGTATGGAGTAGAGGGTGGTTTAAAGGCCAGTTGAAAGCTGAGTGGGCAGCAGTGCTGATTAGTAGCACTGATTGGTATGAAAGTTTGTGTTGTCCAGCGCTGATTGGTAGCACTGATCGGCATGTAAGTTTGTGTTGTCCAGAGGAGACAGAGAAAGCTGCAGCAAATAGGAAGGGGCCGCACACAACCTCCTGGTAGGCAGACCCCAGCAACATTATCAGTCTCATCTTCGAATACAGCCGGGCAATCTTCACACATTAACCTTCCCAGTGATCATAAAACGGGAGGGAGAAGTGCAACAACACACAAGTCAGACACAAGCATGTGGGGTGTAGTAGGTGACCGAGTTACATATATACCACATGTTGGCAGTTCTAATGTCTACACAAAAATAGTGATTAACATATAAACAATATGTTGGGAGTTCTACTGTCTACACACAAACGGTGAATAAATTAACCTTTTTTCTTACTGTAACCCCAGACTTCAGAAGTATATAACAGCAAAGGCAGAACAGTTGAAAGATGATACTAGGATTCAGGTCAACAGCTGAATTACTCTTTCTTTTCATTTTTTGACAATTGTGTGGAGTGCAGTCATAAGTAATAATTTTGTAGTTATTGTAAAGCCTAGATAGCTGTAGCTGTTTACAATTTTAATTACATTTGGCCCAATATACCAGTTTTTGCTTTCTGACAGAGGCCCTCTTTTTCTAAATACCACGATTTTTGTTTTCTTTAAGTTTGTAACCAACACGTCTGTCCCTGATGGCTATGTAGGGCAGAGGTTTTCAAACTGTGGTACGAGTACCACTACTGGTATGCGAAGGTATGATGGGTGGTATGTGAACACCATGCAGCAATATAAAAGAACGCGTGTCTATATTTTACGGGGGCTGTATGTTCGCTGTCATTGCTGCGGGTGAAGGAAAGGCAGGAATGTCTTAGCATCAGGATATTAAGCCATTAAAAGGGCCTCAAGAATATTGGGAACCAGACCCTTGTAATCCTGACTGACAGCAATCTGCATATTTACTCTGTTTACCCCATGGATAGGTGCGTGGGGTCTGTAGGTGTTGTGACCAACGGGTCACCGACAGTTAAAAGTTTGTCAGACGCGGAGATGGATAATATACATGTTTAATGAAAGATATTTATATCATGATATATTAACAATTAAGTAACTACTGAATAAATCATATACTAAATACTGGCGAACCTAAGACTAAATCCTAGACTAGTGTATATATATATATATATTTGCAGGGGTAGTGTTGGGAGGTGGTACTCGGTCAATTCGACTTTTCGAAAGTGGTACTTGTCTGGGAAAGTTTGAAAACATCTGACGTAAGGGGTGGGCTAGTTGCACAAGAACACAAAAAGATGGAATTTGCTGCGCAACTGTAGATTTTATTCAGAGTCACTTGGTGGCTGGCCTGCCTTCTCTCTGCTCTCACTTCCAAATCCAAAAGCCTCCCACAACTTCAAACCTACACTATTTATCCTATCTCCCACTGAACATTCCAGACACCATCCCCCCTTTTCCCGTAGCCTTGACCTGTCCCCTAACCCTAACCCTGGCAGAGGCCCCCACCCACCCCATGAGTCCAAGGCCAGACTTCCAAGCCTTGCTAAGTGTGTCTCCACGTGTGAAGTGGGATTGTGTTTGAGAGCATGTGTAAGTGTATGCACGTGCATGTGTATGGATGTGACGATCATGTGTGAATGTCAGTACGCATGCATAAACATGTTCATGTGAGCACGTGTGTAATGACCGTCTGTATGTACGTGAGTGTATGGATGTATGTACACGATAGTCCTAAAGGTACAACTGTCTGGTCATCACCTTCCCAAGTGGGTCAGGCGACTTCCAAACTTCCAATGTAACAATAGGTTCAGTAGCCATTGGTGGGACAGTTCAAGGCTGGCTATTATGTATGCAGGAGGCGTGGGAAAGAGACAGGGGGGCCGTTCGACCACTACCTTCTACAAAAACAAAGAAATAACTAAGTACACTACTAGAGTGCTACAAGTTAATTTTTAACCCAAGGTCTTTTGATAACTGTTCTATGCTTGAAATTTGGTTTTGAAGACAGAGGGAGAAGAAAGGGAAAGAGTTAAAAAGTACTGCTTAGTTGGCAATGTAAATCACTTACTCTTCACCTCTTCAAATATCTCTGTCCCAACATCCACTTCAAATGTAATGGCAAAAATCTTATTGTCATCCATGGATTCATCCTGCAAGTTGTCACTTACAAGTCAGATGTTTTAAACAAGATTTTCATCTAGCATATATTCAACACTTTCTCATTAATGCTTACGGATGAAGGTAGAATGGTAACTTGAAATATGTTTTAGGAACAACACGCTCAAGCAGCATCATCTTAACTGCCAAACAGTAGTATTTCAATGTAATATGATAATCCAGAATTACCTTCAAGAAGTAAGGAAGAGTTAAAAGCTTTAATCAATTTACATGGAAATCACAGAGCTACATCAACATGCTAAGAGATCAAACTTAATACATACATTCAGAAATACAGTAAAACCTTCTCATTAAGACCTTCCCTACTATGACCCCTCTCTTAGATACGACATAAAAATGCTCACAGGGATATTTTGCTATATAAACGGCACATCTGTTACCACTACCTCCCCAACACAACTTACTGCTGGCAGTTTGTGCTCTATAATGACTTTTTTTGGGCAAGAGTAGCATGTTGAAAAAAATTAAGTACATTTTGAAAAAGACAACTTATGGTCAACTGTCTGCCATCTGTTAGGGCTTTCTGCAGAAATAAGTACGTTAAATAAATGTAGTACATTTTGTAGTACATTTAGTATGAGACTGCTTGTTAAGTGTTATTTTTTTGTCTCTTGGTTTACCTGGCTAGCACACATCAGTTGACTGTACGTGTTTCATTACAGCCTGTTGCAGAAATCATGTGCTTATCAACTTTGTGTTCTATTGTGACTTTTTAGAGAAAACACATTTAAAATATATATATATATCTATACACAATGCATTTTGAGACTATATCTTTGTCTACCATGGTACAATGCATTGATTGCCCTTACCAGGAGAGTTACTTACCCTATAAATCTTCAACCAAATGAAACAATGGCAAAATCAGTAGGCACGACTGAGCAAAACCAAAAACGACATAGAAAAGCACTGTAACATGGTTTTAATGTATTTTTCAGCATTTAAAGAAATGAACATGAATTTATAAGTGTTTGAAGTTATGGTTTGTGGATATGAGAGCAGACTGGTCCACTTCCCTACCAAGATTCCTCTCAGGTATGACATTACTTTTGGTGGATTTTATGAAGCCTTAATAGGGAGGTTTTACTGCACATAATGGAAGCAAATGAAGAAATTCTTACCAAGGACACCAAGTAGTGGGCAGCCAGCTCCGTACGCAGACGAGACAAATTGTTGTAGTAGCTCTCCAGTCTTCCTATAAAACGATTCACTGCTGTTACATTACAGATTTAATTTGTCATATTTAGTTTTGTCAGCATTAGTAACAGGTGAAATTGTAAATGCAAGAAGGTACTGACAAGACACAACAGTCTGTTTGAACACATAAACCAAAGAAAGCAAAACACAAAACAATTGAAGACTGACAAGACAAACTGGACAGAAAACATCTGCCTTCATTTGGTGTATTTTGTGATCAAGTCTGAAATCTACCTTTCACAGATACAGATATTATGAAACATATTGTTTGGCTGCTAACTTGCATCAAGTTTCCATTAAATTCTGATCATTTAAAAATACCGTCTGCATTAAAATGAGCAAAGTAAAAGGTAATTTAAAGCAGAGCAAAGCAAAAGATAAAGCATCATTGGATTCATCTGTGGTTGTATTCCTGGAGGGATTCTTACCAGAAACATGAGGCCTGCTACATTCGGATGATGCATCAGACTGCATGAAGTGGGGCAGCAGTGATATTCTGCAGAGTTTCAATCTTGTGAATACTTTTTGAAGATCAACATTTAGAAACATTCATAAATATAAAATCCAAAGAACCCAAACTTAATATAACACTCTATAGGTTTCCATATTCAGAAATAGAAACAGATATCCTTGTCTTACCTTTTTCAACATCCCTGTGTTTACAAAATGTTTAGGCACATCTACTGTTTCAATTATCCCATTTTTCTGGAAATAAACTTTTACAAGACGTGCAGTGCAGTCTTGTGTGTTCATAAGACCCTTAAAGTAAGTTTTAAATGCTTCTGCAAATGCTGAAATACTGCCCAGGGTATTTCTAAACATTTCTGTGAAACATGATCTTAACTAGTTTAAATCATTCTCGAAGAATTCAATTAAAGATGCACAAATGATATAATAAATATAAACTGTTACCCTACCTTTTCCAATAAATGAGTGGTTCATCTATGTAGATAATCTCTGTTTTCACAGGGGGATTTAAACTTCCTGAGAAAAAAAATGCAATATGTTGTAAAAATTTCATCTTGATTCAAAATCAGTATTTCCGTAGTTTTCATATCAATGTCACCGTCACTTAATCACAATCATCCTCATTACATTTTTGAATTCTGAGGTGTTGAACCTACAGTACTCTCAGGCCTGTTCTTTTCAAGATGTTTAAGGTGTTCTTATCAGATTTATTAAAATTCACCTAAGAATTTCCCACCAGTTACAAAAGTAAAGTCCATGCAGGTTGTGTGTTGTGTGGCTTGTTGCCCTAGTAAAAAAAACGAGAGGCATACCAGGCACATGGTGGTTAAAGAGCTACTGTAAACCTATGGTCATGTCATCTGCTACTGTCAAAGAAGAAACAACACAACTGCATGACCCTAAGAGGGATATCTAACAAATCGATCATTCCTCATGCAGTGATTGTGAGGTCATAGGTCAATCTTTACCTTTTCACTTCTCTGCCACATTCCACTCAATATCTGGAAACAGTTGTACAAAGAACAGGGACCACTAGCTTAACCCTCTTAGCCCGTTATAAAAATATTTCTATGTTCAAAAACATGGGCTTAAAATTTATGATTTTGAAGACGATAGTGAAACTGCAGAGCCACGATTGTGGAGCACGAGCCATGATAGTGAGCGTATCATGGCTCATCGTGCTCTGCAGGTAGGGCCACAATCATGGCCCATCGTGCAAAGAGAGAATCACGATCGTGGAGCAGAGCCACAATAGTGGCTTATCGTAATCTGCCGGTCAAACCAGTAAACTGGCTCTACGGACTCATGTCATGTTGTTCTTCCTAAAGCATGTTTGCTTCATGTAAATACTGTGATGTGTTCTAAACTATGGCAACAGTTGCACTCTGGGTGCAATATTACTAGAAATCAAAGACTCAAGAGAAGAGACATAGCACTGGGTAAAGAAAGACTGGACTGTTACCTGAAAGCAAGGAAGTAATATTCTGACTGAGAGTGATTCCCCCTAGAAGCTTTGCACTAAGGACTTCATGAATCTGTTGAGAGAAAAACAAACGTCATTTATATTTATTTTTATAGTCACTAAATGATTAAAACACCAGAGAAGAATTAAAAAGTTGATGTGGCTGGTGTCATATGGTTTCTGACATTCATTCATTCTGCCCATAGATCAGTTTTGACTATATATATACATACAGAGACTGAATAAAAATTAAACAAAAAACAGGAAAGAAGCAAAGGAATTGATAAAAACATTATTAAAAGAACAGATTACTCTAGAGATCTGGAAGTGAGGACTAAAGATACCAGTCAGATTAAATGAGGAAATAACAGTGGTTATAAACCTCCCCTTACCTTTTCATCACATGCGCTTGTCAGCAAAGCATATTGCAGTCTAGCTCTGTTACTAATCTCTGAGTCAGTAAATGATGTCATCATTTCCAGAAGTAGTTCACCCATTTCTGTAAGCAGCAAGGAATCAGTGAAAAATATATTTTTTTAGATTCGTATTGCTAATTGACTCAATAACATGCTGACATATTTGCAAATTACACATCGAAGTGTTTTTTCTAGAATCATTTGATGATTCTGCTCGTTCTAATGTATTGTGGCTTCTTTCATGGTAGGACACAGCAGGAAGTTGCATAACCAGAAAAATACAATGCTAAATATATATATATAAATGCATGTTATTTATCTATATCTATATGAGGACATTCAAAAGTTTGAAGATTTTTTATAAAAAAATTTTTGTGCTAACTTTATGAAATTCTACATTATTATTATTATTATTATTATTTATTTTTGATTTATTTTATTGTTAAACTTTGATACTAATAAAATACATGCAGTGTGATTATAATGAAAGGAATTAATAATTTAAGCCTTGCTCTTCAAATTTTCAAAGTAGTACATGATTATATTTTAAACCCATGTGTGTATACCCTTTTCTTGCCCATTCATAAAACTTCCTCCCAAATGAAATCTCAGTGTCTTTAAATCCTTAAGAAGATTGCTGCTCAAACATTCTCTTGTTACTTGGTTCCTCTTTGCATTTTCTATATTTGTCTTCTATTCATTGTCAGTACTGTTGTTTATTCTTCTGTCCCTCGTATGCAATTCATGTTGTCCATGCCTCATTCTTGTTTTAAGTGCTAAGAATATGCCCCTTATGAGTGTGAGTATATATACAAATATACAAATCTTTCATTTATTGCTATTATTAGATGCCCGTCACACAGATCAGTGTAGAAAACGTATTTTCAACATGGAATAAGTTTGCGTGTGAACCACCAACGGTCCACTGGTCAAGTTACCACCGCCACCATTAATAGCCTGAAAGGATGGTCAAGGCGGGTGGCCATAAATCTTGACCAGTGATGCGCGGCCCGCCGATTTGAAGCGGCTGTGGAAAAAATTCTAGTGTCAGCCAGTTCCCCTGAATCGGTCAACTTCAAAGAGGGGACTGGAGACACGCCACGTGGAGGCAGAAACATCTTGGCCTCTGCGTGAGAAAAATCCTCACTTTTCCAAACCACGCGCTGGCGATAGGAGGTCCATCTCGCCGAGACGTAAATTTGCATGTTAGGGAGATATGCTGTTTTTTGTGCTGGTAGTTTAAATTTAAATTTGGTGAAGTGCGATTCGCCACAGAACTTTGGATGATCATTGGACTAAGTGTATACCCGGGAGGGTGGAGTACTTCTATATCAACATGAACTGTGAATGTGTGATGAAAACTGTTTGCCATCTGTGAGAGGAGAGTCTTACGCATACGGTTGTGAAGCAGTGACAGCCAGGGAGCTAAGTCTGTCAGAATCTTTTTGATCAAATCTGTAGAACTAGTGTGGTATTGATATACGTGATTTATTCTACATGCTTTGCTTTAGTCTAATTACATTTTATTATTTTATATTCATTGATCTGGACTTAATGATTATGTGGATGTGTGTATGTGTGTTGTAACAGAGGTGCTGCGTGAGAGTCAGTTTAGTTATCCACTGCGCAACAGAGCACGCAACAACCTTTACAATCAGGTCTTGCAGCTGTGGGTTAACTGAGAGTGTCAGAAGTCTATTTAATCCCTTAGCATGAAATGTGAGCAAAGTAAAAGAAAAGGCATCCCCAGAAAAGACATTTCTTTCCAAAATGTAAAAATCTAAGGTGTATAATAGTCTTATCCTAAAAGAAATATAACATCTAAGGTTCAGGATTCTTACCGTAGTAGAAGCAGCTTGTGGAATGGTGAAGCAGCATGTTACGGCATGTTGCCAGTACAGACGTCCCTAGCTCCCAAGTGCACTTGCTCTGATCTCGTGCATATCTCACTAAACCCAGCAAAAACCTGAGTGTCTTCTGTTTATTATAAAATAGTTTATTATTACTTGATGTCACAGCTTGTATAATGATACTGTCAACAAGATATGTTGTGCGAGTTTGTTAATATGATACCAAAGTAGGAGTCCACAGGATCGCTTGGATAACACAGGGTCTTAAAGGTAATTCACATATAGATGCATGATATAAATCCCTTTTAGATATCATTGTTCTTCATCCTTTCTGTAGCGCGAAGGATGGGAAACAGAAGCATTAACTTTAACTTGCACTACTAGTAAACAATACATTTTTAGTTATATTTTTGTCAAGAAATATTTACTGATTAATGAATAATAATTAACACAAAAGTATGTCGAATGTGTATTTAAAAGGAATCTCTTAGAAAAAAAGTCTTACTGTCTGAGAAATGTCTTGTTGCTGGGCTGCAATGCTAAGCACCTGCAGGAAGAAGCGGAATTGTGATAAAACTTCCTCCTTTGCGCTGTTTAGCACCTGGGAGTGGAGTGATGACAGTGCCTCCATGTAAATCACCCTGCAAGATGCTGCTACATATAAACGGCTATGCAGCTGGACATTTAAAAAATTCCTTAAGACATTCATCTCAAGGCAAAGTTCTTAAGCACATGAAACACAGACAAGAGACTGGATGGTGCCTATAAGGTCATTTGTTAGAGCAGAATTACATAAAGATCAATTAACTCACATTTCTGTCTTTGTCTTTTTTACAAACATCCTTCAGCTACTTGTAATGTTGTCTGAAATTTTCAGTAAAACCGAAAGATCTTTCCAAAGAAACATTGCCAGGTAGATAGGTATGCAAAGTGAATGTGAGACAAATAAAAGCAAGCACTGAGCCAGAAACTCAAAGATGTCTGTAATCACCTTTCACCAATGTTTTCTTTTACAGCCAACAGGAAGTCAAGGATGACTGGAATAAGGTGTGGGTAATCCACTACAAGATCTTGGGTAATCCTGCATGTGCATTAAAAAGCATGTGCACAATAATATCAGACAAACTTGTGTTCTTATACAAGAAGCGTACAGATAGGCGGGCAGGGTGACAAATAAACACCTATGACAGCCACCCCAATAACATGTAATTATAGTTTTATGTAATTATTCTTTGTTCCTTAAAACTGTCTTACAAAGGATTTCATGCTCCAGTATTTTGCCAAAGTTAAATCTAGCCCACTTTTTAACTGTTACAACTGCTATAAGAAAGAAAACAAAGCAGCTGGCTTATTTACTGGAAACAAGATGATTCCAACCTAGGTATTGTAAACACCAAACAATATGAGATAAAATGAAGAAAACTCCATACATATTGCTTTTTTTCACATAGACCAGTTGACAAACATCCTAGAAATCAGATATTTGTATGACCTTTTTATGACAACAGAACAGAAATAAGATCCTACCACAACCTAATGAAGGAATGTGGGGGAAGAAATTATGCCACTACTTACTTGAGAATTATGTTTGCCACTACCTGCGTCTTGTGATGCCTAAGGCTAGCATACAGAACTCGGTAGAGCCCAACTGCAACTTGCTCATTGCCAGTTGTGAGAGTCAAACGCTTCAGGTAGTGAATGTCATTTATTAGTCCTGTCAGGAAAGGACAAATTCAAATTGTCTGAAATGATTTTGGCATTAAAAAAAACCCAAACTGATTAGCTGCTAAAAAGGTAGTCACTGATTTTACGGTTGCAAGGTGTTAGAGTTTTCATTTATGTTGGCAGTGTCCCATCTCCTCACTGCCTAACTTTCCCCAACCCTCTACAGGGTCACGTACCCACTCCATAGCTGGGTCAAATGAAGGAATTACCCTAGATCTCAAAGGTATCATCAAAACAGCAGCTAGTGTGTACACCTTCAGGTTCAGATGACATTTTTCTAACCACTAGGCTTTCTGCTTCCCTTCACCCTTACAAAAAAATCCTGCCTTAAGAATTAGAGTTTTCTCTGCAACCTCTAAGTTTTTGTTAATACTGAAGAGGAGGTCCATCCACATCATGGTGATTTTGCCTAACAAGAAATCTGAGGGGATATGGGAGGCAAGACCTTACAGAAAGATCAAATGCTGAAAGTTTTGGTCTATTGACCGCACCTGTTTATAAACCACACCCACTAAATTTTAAAAAAGTCATTATTTTTTTCATAATGTTAACAGTTAACACTTTAACATGGAGCTAATTGAAAAATTGATCTGAATCTGAAAAATCCTGAAAAATCCACAAAAAGCTGCATCGCTGTTTAAGCCCCAGAGTTTATATCTGCGGGAAAAAGTTGCAGCTTATAGTCCGAAATTTACGGTATATTCCAAACAGGTGATGTGGAAGTAAGCCTAGGCTCACCTTGATCCTGCCCAACTGGTAGGCTGCCCACGCAAATGGTCAGCTTGTCGATATGAATGTCCAGGCTGTCAAAGACGGATGGATGCATATGCTGCCGTATGGTTTTGGCCACTACACTAGTGTTGTGCTCAGTATCACTGTTAATGCTTACAGGCTGTACAAAGTACATAAATCTGACACTTAACATATTTGATGGAAAAGACAAATGAGCATCCTAAAGAGAAATAAAACTGTCGGTTGAAAAACCCTTAAATACTGCTTGCATAGTTACTACTCGTTCTCTGTTTACAAACCTCATCTGTGCAATTCTCTTCCTTTAAACATCAGACATTCTCTAGCTCTGCTTTAAAACACACACACACACACACACACGATGTACTTCATATGTCATTATTTTTGTTAACTCTTGCCTTGTGGTTCTTTTGTGTGTGTGTGTGTGTGTTTGTCTGTGTGAGTGTGTGAGAGAGAGAGAGAGTGTGAGAGCACCTCAAATAAAACACCAAAATTCCAGGCCTTAAAGAAGACAGCTAAACATATTTCTACACAAAATAACCCACCTTCATTTGTGGTTTTAGCCACTGCAAAAGAAGCAAGCGCAGAGCTGGGGGCAGGGAGAGGAGCTGGATGTTAGAGACTAAGCGTCGGTGTAGCATAGCTTCCTCCTCTTTTGTTAAAATCTCTCCACGAAACTCCTCCTGGATAAAGAAAGAAGATACAGAAAATAAAATCTCCCTTTACCAGGATGAACCATAAGTCCTGCCATAAGGTAGAGGTGCAGCCTTGCATTAGGAAACATATCAACTGCATTAACTTTCTGTCAACTTTTCTGCAGTTGTTGAAAGGAGCAATTAGGATTAAGAAGATAGCAGTAAATGAGCACTTTTTGTGGTGTGTGTGTGTGTGAAAGAGAGAGGAGTGCATAAGTGCATTGGAGAGAGAAAAATTCAATACAAACACACACATGGATACATAATTAATATCTAAAAGTACTCTTAATACATAGACGAATTAGCACTTATAAATTAACTGAATGTTTAGACCAATTTTATTTTCAAATGATTGTCCTGAAAAATGTATATATAATACATAACAATACATACCTGAATGTACAAATCCATGTGAAAAAGACATGGATCAAAAGTTGCCATGTTGTGTAACACGAGTGGCTTAAAAATCTGTCAAATAAGTAATAAAATGAAAATCACTTACTAATGGAGTAAACAAAAAATAAAGACAATGAATTTTACTACCTCCTTTATGTCTTATAATTTTTAACAGTAAACTAGAGAAGATATTGCCAGAGTTTCCCGGTCGTTTGGACTAGGGTCGTTTCGACTAAGGTCGTTTCGACTAGGGTCAGTTCAACTAAGGTCGGTTCAACTAGGCTGTTTCGTCTAACGGTCGAGTCATCTACAGGACGCATGAAATGGAAAAAAGTTGAAGTGATTTGAATGTTAGCGATTTAAATGTATCATGTAAATAGTGCTAATTGTCGCGTTAAGCAATCGGGCTCCACACGTTCCACCCTCGCATGCACGCTCTCAACCACACAGACTCAACAAACACTCAAAAGCCCGATGCCTGCGACGCGTCCAACCGTCTGTAAGTGTAAAAATTGATGCGCACACGTGGGAACAGTAAAAAAAACACCGACCGTTAGACGAAACGACTTAGTCGAACCGACCTTAGTCGAACTGACCCTAGTCAAACGACCGTTAGTCGAACTGACCCTAGTCGAATTTACCGGTTACCATTGCCAGAAATGAGAATCAAGAAATGACCACATCTTTACAGCATTTATTCCCATTACTACAAAGCAGCTGTGATAATCAAAAACCTACACAGAAGACAAACAGGAAAGGATAAGAGATGTTAGTAAAGGAAAAGAAACCCCATAAAATGGTGGAAAATAACAGAAATAAAATGCTAACAGTTTTTAAAATCCAATTAGACAAAAGATGCCTACTGTAGGTGCTACATGAACAGTTGATTTGATGAGAGCCACCACAGATAAAACTATTGGCCAAAGGCCTTCTGGTGTGAAGAGGAAGGAGTTGTCCATCAGAAAGGACAGATGAGGAACAACATCTTCTGCTGAAATATTCTTTGGCTCGGCTAGTTGTGCTACCAGGTTTGTAAGAACTGCTGCTAGCAGGCTTGCATAATCTTGAAAAATGTCTGTTCGTTCTTCTCGCACAAACTTGACTATTCGGTCCCTGTATCCCAATAATAAACCCTGAAAAGAATAATGCATTTGGTGTAACTAATGTTAAATGTTGATCTCCACATATGCACAGTTGACCCATATGTTAATAAGATTTTGATATGAAGTGGTGCTATAACTCCAACTAAACCTAAATCTGAAAAACAAAATATCCTACATTTCTCAGGACAAAATTTTTGATAGCTATGTTTTTTTTCCAAACATGTTTAATCTATTTTGCTAATACATTACTATTAAGATTTTGTACATTAGGCTTGATAACTAGTTAAAGAACTCAGTAGAGATATTAACACATTAGAACACTATCAACTTACAGGGCTCCACATCTCTATCTGCCTTAGGCACTGGCAGGCACAACCACGAAGTCTGCGGGTGGGAATGTCATTTGTTTTGGAAATCATCTCCCATAGCAGAATAACTAGTGATGTGCAGAATTCTGACTTCTGTGAAGAGAAAACATGAAGATATTTAGTCAAATAGGCTGTTTCTTTTAAAGAATTTTTTGTCTAATACTTAAAATGAAAATGTTTTAAAATATTAGCTGTTGAATATGCAACAAAATTTTTGTTGTTGGTTTTACACACACACACACATGTTAACAAATGAATAAAATAAAAGAAGAACAACATTTTAGCACAAAGTAAATGGAGGTCTTACGTAAATATTATGTTAAAAGATGAAAATATAATGTACATGCTCTGTTAACATTTTCACTTCTCACATTGCTCAAAAATGCTGTTTTTTTTTGCTGCACAATCTTAAAATGATCTCTGAATTGTTTCAGCTAACACAAATTAAAAATGTAAACATTTCAAAATGACAACCTATGTACTATATCAACACGCTCACCATTAAGTCATTTTGTATGACAAATGTTGTGGTAGTTAGCAGCAGCTGGGATACAAATCTCAGGTCCTCCATGTGACTGCGATAATCCCGTAGCAGATCCAGCAGTAATGACACCACTTGGTCCAGACTACCAGCAGACACCAAGATTATTGCAAATTGTTTTACAGACATTGGTTTTCATGCAAAACAATAGCTTCCAGAATGCATCAAGCCACACAAAATGCAAGTGACTGTACAATAAATATAATTGTAGACGACAGTATGCTCTCTGCAAACCACAATTCAAAGAGGAGAGTTCTGGAGAGAAGGGACAAGAGTGCCTGTCACACATTTGAAAGGCAGCAGATACTATCCCCCTCCCCCACACATTGTCTACCCACCCCATCATAACCCCCCCTCTTCCACCAAAACACCTGCACACCTACACATACAGACATTCTATATGCAGATCGTGATTACCCTTCAATGAGAAACTAAATTACTGCCTAGCACAATTCTTTCACTTATACCACCAAGTCTAAATATTACCTATTTTTAAATGTTTTTTAAGCACATCTAGTGCTCTGAGACCTAGTTTTTAATTTAACGAATTATTACAATCCAGAAAAACATATAACTGTACGAGAGTGGGAATACAAATTTGAAAGAAAATAAAAATGCAAAAAAATGACAAAAACGGAAGTTTTAAAATGATGCAAAAATTAACCTGTTGGCATCGACGTGATCTGATCCATATTGTTCCAGAATATTGAGAAAATCCATCTTCACAGTTACATCCACACTGTCTTCGTGCAACGTCTGGCACGAAAAAAGTTTCTTTTAAATATACTTTATTTCTACAGCGACAGTTCCTGCCTTTGCTGAATGAAGAAGAATGAGCTGATTACCATACTGTTCATAAGTAACACGTAAGATAAAATGCACAATGTTTTAAAGACTAATAAATAAAATCGTAGCCTAGTCATTGCCTAAGGATTGCGATCGTAACAATAATTACCACTGCGCAGTGATGCAAATATCTAATTACCTTTATTAGCTCAAAAGCAAAGTAGTCATCTTCAAAGAGTTTATCAACGGTTCCTGCAGTTGCGTTTCGGTGAATATTACTTAAGAGTTTGCGCCAATCAGTCGATGAAGTTTGGATCCGCCTCTTCGGCGAAGCCATCTTGATCTGTCGTCTGCTGTCTCTGGAAGTAGGGAGCAATCGTTGACTTCTATTTTGAAACGGACGGGAGGGCAAAACTATATAAAATTTATAAAATAGAAACTTATATTGTTTTAAAATATATAAAATGTTAATAATGAAATCAATATTTACCGTTTTCTTCTTTAACAACTTAGTTAAGTTTAAAAGCAGTAAACCCACATGATCCCTTCCAGACCAGCTGACATGAAGTAGTCTCCCCTGCAAATGTACGCCGAAGTCGTCTCGACCACAAACTGATCGTAGGAGTCGTAGGAGTAGGGACTGGCTTCTGATTTCCTAGGCCTCATGGCCTTTTAATGTCCCCTCATTAAAACTCCTATTAATTTATTTTAGGTCTGAGCCTTTCTTTATTTTTCATCAAAGCTATAAAACAGATCTCTGAATTTTTGAATGTCTCCTAGAGATCCTTGGGGCGGTCCGGTGGCGCAATGGTTAGCGCCACTACAGTAAAGGTTGGCTGTACTGGGTTCAGCTCTCGTCTCGGGTACGCTGTTCTTTCTCTGCATGTGGCATCTGTTTACAGGGCTGGCTGCCTTGCCGTGATATAGCCTTAGTTGTTGGCTCTGTGTAAAACACCAATTCCCCTTTCCTCTAGACCTATTTGAATTCAGTACCAGTTTTATGTTAGTTGAAAGTGAGTTCCAGTTAATTACATGTGAAAAATACCAACTGCAACCGACAGTCAACCACACAAGAAACAGTGTCAGCAAACAGATGACAGCATGGCAAACATGAACTAAGTGCATTAATGAAAATTAATGAAAAAGTGAGCAGAATAGACTGTGCAAGTGCACATTATGCACGATACATGCACATGTATGTGTGAAAGATATGGGTTTTGAGGCCAGATTTGAAGGCTTCAAATGTAGAAACAACTTGCCCTCAGTTGATAGATATGGCACATAAAACAATCTGCATTCAGCATCCTAAAAATTATTGGTGAAAATACAAAAATAAACTCTTTAAATGCCAGCCAGCCAGAATATAACAAAACTTGAGGCATGAGGGTGAGCTAATAGTGCAGGAACAATGCCATTCTAACTCTATCCGTACAACTTCTTCGTTAGCACTCTCATCTTCCCTAAGCTGCTTTTATAATAATGTGATTTCAAGTTTCAGTTTCTTTTCCTTAAGTGCCTGGACTGCAATATTAGTGTTCATATATTCCTCATATATAGATCATCAGTCTTTGACATGCTTTTACTTCTAATGGCAGAATGGACAACTCCGCTAGAACAGCAGATGGATGCAGGATGGTTGATGGATTTAGTAGTAGATTTGGACATGTTGGAGCAGGGGGAGGACGTAAGGGAGCCTGATGAACTGGGTGACATAGTACTGCTGACAGCTGGAGGATGACCCATACTGTTGGTTGATCTGCTGGGGTGATTCACAGTTTCCATACAGCTGATAATGATAACCTTCACTGTTAAAACAAGCCGATCAGAACCTCTTCTCTAAACACTAATAGACAATTTAACGAGGAGGAATATCAAGTGATACACAGTGTGAAGCAGCTGCATGTATAACTGAAGAGGTTGAATGAAACTCTAACATATGGTAATGTACACATAAAAAGTATACTTAAAAGTTTCTCGTATCTACATCATAGTTAACGCTGCTGTTAGGATCTGATATTAACAGATTTCAGAGCAGAGTCAGATTGGTTATTGGTTTATTTAGTAGGAAAGTGCTTCCACCTTGAGATGATTTCGCACTATGGGGGATTGGGGGTGGGGTGGGGAGATGGAGAAAACCACCGACACCCAGCCCGGCGGTCAGGTGTCAGGTACAGAGAGTGTCCCGAGACGAGCTCTGAACCCTGAGTTTCTCACTACAGCGCTGATAAGCGAGTGTTTTAACCACTACGTACACTACCGGGCACCCCTAAGAGCAATCAGTATAAGCTGCACTGACCTTTTAGAGGAAGTTTTTCGTGCACTCTGATCGGCTGAAATGTGCCCGTCCCTATTTGGCGTGGAAAAAAAAATTCCGCTTACCGGAGGCATGACCCGCTGATTGTACCAGCGTTTTATAGGGAGAGGAGGCCACCGTAGCAGCAAGGTAGATTCGAGAATATTCGTGGTAGGAGGAATAACAGGGAGAAGGAGAAAGGGATACGGGCAGTGTGAGAAAGTGTGTGTGTGCGTGCGTGCGTGCGTGCGCGCGTGTGTGTGTGTGTGTGTGTTTGCACAGCGCATTGTTGATTTAGGAAACATTAAAGTTTAATAGTTTTAGGTCAACAACATGTACTGGCTGTAGATTGGTCGTAACGTTGTTCTTTTATGAAACTTGTAACTTAGAAATAAACACAATGACGATATTTTACCTCGTCAAATGAAATACAGGAAAGGAGGGGAAGCGGTACTTGTTAAACCTTCGATCCTTGCTCTTATCACTAGATATTCACCAAATTACGTGGAAATCACAGTAGACCGGCTAAAACTTCTCTTCCCTACAAACAAACAAACAAACAAACAAACAAACAAACAAACATCTATATTGCCAAACGACAACAAAAAACCGACATTAACACGATGAGTGTGGTCTCAGAGGACTTTTTTGCCACCTCATTTTATTTGTCATGCTCACGTAGCAATAATCTAAGCATTCCGCCACACAGATACAAACACACTTACAAGTTACTCACTCTTAAGTTTTGCACTGATTGTTAGTTTGAGATGATAAAAGGTGTGTTGGTTTGAAATAGATTAGTCAACTATGTACTATGCCTATAATAAATGTATGGTCTTTATACAAAACATCAGGGTCATAATGGTTCTTGGTGTAGCACACTCATGGGAAAATTAAAGAAAAAATGTTAGATAAGCCAGAGAGGATAGATAATGGATAAGCTACGTTACCTGGCTTGAATATTATGATTTTTGTGTACCAGTTCATTTTAACAAAATTCAGATACTGCTTATAAGGGAAAGAACTTCTGTGTGCATGAGGTAAATGCCATCATCCACGCACATTGTGTACACATGAGATACTATGCCTGTATTAAATATGGTCTTCATACAAAGCATCCGCGTCCCAATGGTTCTTGGAGTAACACGCTTACTGGAAAATTAATGACAGATCTTAGATAAGCTAGGCTATCGGGTTTGAATATTATGATCTTGTGTAACATTTCATTTTAATGGCAGATAATGTACAAGATTCAGATACCTCTTAGAAGGGAGAGAACCATCGTCATGGCCATCATCCACGCACGTCATGTACACATATTTTCTCTTATTGTCATCACTTTCATTCATACACACATAGACATCTTGTTTCTGATAAGTGCTTTCATTCTGTTTCGAATGATATGCTACTGTAACTAGTCTTGCTGACTTGCACAGCCATCGGAACACGGAGGAGTCGAAGGTAATATCTTTAATAATTCTAATGAAGTTCAAATGTTGTAAAACATAATTGAATAGTCATTCCATCTTCAAAATCGCTCTTAACGTTTTGGTCTCCAATATTTGTTTATCGTTTCTGATTGTAATCACAATTAAACAATGTTCAAACTGACTTTTTCGTCGCAGTTATTAATGAAAACAATATCACTACAGCGCTTTTCTGGCACCAACGTGCAACGCCTATCAAAACTCAGCAGCGAAGGACTGGCATCACACGTACAACTGTCAAATTTTCAAATGTCCATGGGATAAACTATAGGAAGCTGCTAAAACGACAGCGGAAGATTGGATTCATGTTCGGTAAACAGACTCAGGGTCAGTTTTTTTGCCATGTTTCTGGTTTCGTCAGCGGCTTGATAATAAGAATGATAACCGAAGAGACAATCGCCACGATAAGAAAAAGCCAGAAGAGCAGACGATCCATAACGTGAGCCACCACGCGCCACTCGGTGACAATGTCTCGATGGCGGTCGTCTGCTTCGTCTCGACTAATCAAGACCTGGAGGTGCTGCGTGATGCGCTCGTTCTGATAGTCTCTGTTAACACGACTGGCGGAGACTTGGTGTGAACCCGTTCTGGTGTCGTGGTCGCTCGGGATTGGCTGGCTGACGTTGTCTCCCGACCTTAAAGAATTCCGCGGAGGAAGCGTTTCATCAGAGGATCGTGAAGAAAAACAAGGGTGAGAATAAGTTTCTTGTCGGATCCAAGGATGACTTGAATCATGATCCTGTTCGTTGAGTTGCAGCTGACGCTCTGCGTGGTCCTTCTGGGTCTGACCCACGAATATTTTCTTGCTCTCTGTGTCTGCATGGACCGAGAGAAAGTCTTGGGGGGACTGGTGTCCCATACCGCTTGCTGAAGAGTGGTCGTCGCCATGGCTACGGGATTCCTGTGCTGTGCGAATGTACTCCCCAGGTCGGAACTGAGGATCCTTACGAGCGGGTCGACCACCGCATGTTCCGGAGGCAACGGACTCCTCTCGTCTGCTTGATAAATGACTGGACTGAGGGTCCAACGACAGCGACGATTGAGGCGACACTCCAAGATGCTTGGCTGAGACATTTACACAAACACCCGTGTTAGACCTCGTCTCCCTCATGGATGCCCCGACAGACGGATTTAGACTGACGTTGACTGACCCTGGAGGAATCCCACACCCATAATTACCTATCTTCCTGCTTTTATCCAAATCTATTCCGGAACCATCGACGCGTGGGACGTCTCTCCCCAAATGTTTGTCTCCCCTGTCTTCCACACGTCCCGCCGCCGGAATGATGCCGTTACAGTTTCCGCGTCCCCGTCCTATACGGTTGGGACGTGCTGAAACTCCAGAGTGACTTCCGGAAGGGACATCAGCATCGAAAGTGTTGAGCAGGATGTCCTCGGGCTTCCCGGGGTCGAGGACGCGATAACGAGGGTCTCCCGTGGCCGTCTTGGCATGGAGGTTGCTGTAGCGGTGGCTGAAGTGGCACAGGCAGACGAGCGGAGCGAGGACGTCAATGACCAGCGTCCACATCCAGCGGGGCACTCGCTTTTGATGCGGCCCAACGTGATGCAGCTGTAGAACCAGGACGGTTAGAATGATCGACAGTGACGTCATCGCCATGGTGACAGTCAGGTAGATGCCTGCACATATAGAAAGATGCAGACGTTACCAAAACTGCGTTACGTACCACTTTAGAAGAGTTAGTCTAAAAAAAGCCCCCCAAAACCCCCCAAACTTGACTGGCTGGCTGGCGGGAAGTATTGTGGTAGGAGCAGGCCAAAGATAGCAAATGCTATAGTATTCAATATCTCTGGGCAAGCTGGCGAACGAACAAACGAACGAACGAGACAAGAAGATTCAAAAAGTATAAATTTAACTTCACCTATGAGGGGAACGAACTCGGAGGTAGCCGGCATACTTTCAGCGATAAGCAGCATGAAGACAGAGAAAGCCAGCAGCACGGTGATGCCCAGAGTTATTTTCTCTCCAGAGTCGGGGGGCAGCCAGAAGCCAAGAAGACTGAGGATCGTAAGCCAGAGGCAGGGAAAGATGATGTTGAACAGGTAATACAGCGTCTTGCGCCGGATGATGATGGTGAAGCGAACATCCGGATACGGCTCCTCGCAGCATTCGTAGTACATCTGACAAAACAAGAGGACAGATGAAGAAGGTTATGTTTAATCTGCTCGCTCATGTTATTGTTATGTTTACTTCAATTGTAATTGTTTCATTTGTTATTGGTTTAGTGAATAGGGAAGTGCTGGTGCACCAAATGCGAGCTCTGCGATAGAACAAGTGCAACATGAAAAGAGCATGGCCCTAACAAGGATTAGAATAGTGGATCTTATTGTTTTTAGTATCGTGGTAAGTCAGTATTTTATCAGTTTTCACGCCAACTGTTTGAGACGGTTAAGTGCAGTAGTTTTCTAGGGCGACGTTTTTAAGTTAGTTCCCAGTCAAAAGATTAAACCTCTTTATTACCTCAAAGTTGTTTCCCTTTCATGTATCATGATTGCGACAAGTACCAATCTTCCTCTTCTTTTGTTGTTGCTATTCTTACATTCCCCATTCCCCATTCCCTGCAGTCTATTGTCATGTCACTATATTCTTAGCAGTCCGCAGATTAAGTTGTCTGGTAAGTAGGTTTTGGTATCGGATTGATTATCCTGGTCTTTTATTTCGCATCTTAATTAAGAACCGTTTTGATAACAACTCAGATCTTGTCTTTGGCTAAAAAGACCATCTTCAAATATTTTCTGCACATGAAATGTACGGGGACTAGTCCTCCTAAGATATCACGACTGAAATGGGGACGAGTTGCTCAAATCTGTCTCTACTCATCCTCCTTAATCCCCAACGAAAATATGCTGCCAATATATAAAAGGATTCTAAGCCGAAGTTCAAGAAAACCTAATAATATTTTTCTCGATGCTGATGCATGCATCGCCAAGAATATTTCCCGTCTGTCCTTTCTGTCGGCATCTTTGAGAGGAGGCATACCTTCAGTCGGCACCTTTGAAGCGATGTGCAGATTTTCTTGAATGCATAGAAATGTGAATGCCTTTCAGCAACCGTCAACATGGCTTTCAACTCTCTGTGATCCCCTCATGACCCTTTCATGCAGTTCCCATGCATAAATATTCTCGCATGTCTCGGAGGCTACAGCAGCTGAGTGAGGATATCACTCACAATCTCTACACTTCTTTCATCGGACCCCGGCTGTCGTGTTACAACAAGCAGTTCTCTTCTCCACCATAGATGAATATTTCGAAAGGCTTTTGATCTTTATGCATGCTATTGTATCAACAATCTCTGCAGCCATCACTTGCTTTAGACAATAAAGCTAAGAAGCTTGCTATAAGGGTTACATAATATAATCTGAGGCAAAACGAGAAATGTCATTTTCTGTAAGAGACAAAACATTTGTATTTTTTGTTAGAATAAGATAATGTGATAGCATATGTTTGTTGCACTATACTTGATGTAATGTAACTACTTTTGTTTAAAATGAGCTTCTACAGCTCACTCAGTGACTGCTTTTCAGAAGAAAAAAACAATGTCATGTGTAGTCCCTTGAGGCTTTTAAGCGTGGGTGAGATTGTCCTGTGGCCAGTTTTTCTAAAGTCTGTTCCTGTTACATGTATCACTCTCTTGTTCCTCTTTTAATATCTGTTCTGACTCGTCTTAGTTTGGGTTAATGTGCTCACATTCTTGCTAAGTCTATGAAAAATCTCTGTTCAAAAGACAGAGTTACAGTAAAAAGATATCCTAATGTCTCAGGTTCATTGAAATTACAATGTACATTGATAGTTCCAAATTAAATAATAATAATAATAATAATAATAATAATAATAAATGAAGATTTGTATAGCGCATATTCACACTCATAGAGAGCATGCTCTTAGCGCTTAAAACAAGGAAGAGACGTGGACTAAGTAGATAGAACACGAGGGGCGTAAGAATAAACGACAGTACTGACGACAAACAGAAAGAAAGATAGAAAACACAAAAAGACATCAAGTAACAGGAACAGAGAAATAATGTGATTCTGCAGAGAAAGATGGGTAGACAAGTAGCCAATGAGCGGGAGGGGGAGGGTAAGAAGGACGAGCATTGTGTGGACTGTGTTAGGAGTAATGCTGAAGGAAGAGGTGAGTTTTAACAAAGTTATCATCAGTAAACATTTACAAATTATTTGCTCTCTCTAATCTGTAATGCCGTATCAAGAAAAAAAGCAACATTTTGTATTAATTTTGAGAATTAGTCGTAAATAAAATGGATAAACAAACTGGGAAGAATTCTTATAGAATTTTCAGGAATGTACAACTGGCGTAGACAGAGTAGAAAGAGAGAATGTGGGGAGAAAGTGTGTTAGTGTGCGTACGTACGTGCGTGTGTGTGTGTGTGTGTGTGTGTGTGTGTGTGTGTGTGTGTGTGTGTGTGTGTGTGAGAGTACCTCTGTACGTCGTATCTGCCGTATCTCTCTCTATTACTTGTGTTACTACCTCTGTACGTCGTATTTGCCGTATCTCTCTGCATTACATGTGTTACTACCTCTGTACGTCGTATCTCCCGTATCTCAGTTGCCTCTCTATTACTTGTGTTACTACCTCTGTACGTCGTATCTCCCGTATCTCTCTGTATTACTTGTGTTACTACCTCTGTACGTCGTATCTGCCGTATCTCTCTGTAATACTTGTGTTACTACCTCTGTACGTCGTATCTCCCACATCTCTCTCTATTACTTGTGTTACTACCTCTGTACGTCGTATCTCCCGCATCTCTCTCTATTACTTGTGTTACTACCTCTGTACGTCGTATCTCCCGTATCTCTCATGTCTCTCTATTACTTGTGTTACTACCTCTGTACGTCGTATGGGGAAGCGGATGGCCGAGTGGTTAGAGCGCTGGCTACCGAACCGAGAGCACGCTGGTTAAATACCCGATAAGCGCAGCAAACTTCCCCCAGTCGACCCAGCTGACGGGAATGGGTACCTGACTCCATAGAGGGTTGGGGAAGGTAAGGCAGCGAGGGAGAGGAGATTGGCACCACCCTCATGTAAAAGCTGGCCCCTAGAAAAGTGGGGTCTCTAACACCTCACTCCCCTACGACCAGAAATGGTTTATGGGATGACCTTTACCTTTTTTACGTCGTATCTCCCGCATCTCTCTCTATTACTTGTGTTACTACCTCTGTACATCGTATCTCCCGTATCTCTCTCTCTATTACTTGTGTTACTACCTCTGTACGTCGTATCTCCCGTATCTCTCATGTCTCTCTATTACTTATGTTACTACCTCTGTACGTCGTATCTACCATATCTGTCTCTTTATTACTTGTGTTACTACCTCTGTACATAGTATCTCCCGTATCTCTCTCTATTACTTGTGTTACTACCTCTGTACGTCGTATCTCCCGTATCTCTCTCTATTACTTGTGTTACTACCTCTGTACATCGTATCTCCCGTATCTCTCTCTCTATTACTTGTGTTACTACCTCTGTACGTCGTATCTCCCATATCTCTCTCTCTCTGTTACTTGTGTTACTACCTCTGTACGTCGTATCTCCCATATCTCTCTCTCTCTGTTACTTGTGTTACTACCTCTGTACGTCGTATCTCCCATATCTCTCTCTCTTTCTGTTACTTGTGTTACTACCTCTGTACATCGTATCTCCCGTATCTCTCTCTATTACTTGTTACTACCTCTGTACGTCGTATCTCACGTATCTCTCATGTCTCTCTATTACTTGTGTTACTACCTCTGTACGTCGTATCTTCACGTATATATATATCTGTATTACTTGTGTTACTACCTCTGTACGTCGTATCTTCACGTCTAGCAGCTCCCACTCGCCGCTGTACACGTAGTTCTTCAAGTCCACTGCCGCCGAGCGGTTGGTGATGTCTACTTGAAATCCGTCATACGTCCACGACCCAAACTTCAGTTCACACTCCTGTGGAAAGTAGAAGTGCTAAAGTAAGACAACAGCTGAATTAAAAGAAAGAAACACCAATGGAGAATATCCAGCTTCAGCGCGAAGTCATTTGTTTCCATGTGGACCAAACGTTTATGGTTCCTGCTAAGATCCTTTTTTTGTCAAAAGTTTGATGATGTGTAATCTTATAGTTTATGTTTGTCATTTTAATAGGTCACCGAGCACAGCATGACCCAATGTTGTGGTAGAGTGGTATACAAATATACATTTATTATTATTATTATTATTATTATTATTATTAATTTTTGACGACAGTTGTTCGCATGTCCAACAGAAATAATCCTCTGAGTGAAGTTTTTGCAGAGTTTTAAACAATTAACTCCTTGTCACACACAATGGATGAATCTCCGGCTACTGTACAAGATTGATAGTTCGGTAGTTGATCTGCGCAGGCCCTCATCGATTAAAAATATTAACATAGTTATGAAAGCTTTTCTTGGGGTCATACAAACAATGCAAACAGTTTTGGCGCTTTCGAAACACAATTATTGAGCACTAATCGAATTAAGCCCAACGATTCACGGGTTCTGCATTTGATAGACGATTCATCTCAAAATAATGAGAGTTAATATGATAAATTACTCCTTATATCGTCAAATGGTGCATGCTTGTAATTGCTCTACGATCTAAGAGGAATACCGCAAATGTTTGCTAACCTTCCAATCGCTGAATCTTACTCGCTTTTCGAATCGCATTAGTCATAAAAAGAACAAAAGACAGCTACAGCACAATACCTTTGACCTGGGACTTAAAAAAAACAACTTAACATGCAACTTTTGCACTTGGATCACAATCAAACCTTATAAAGACAACGGATGCAAAATTCGGCAGATAAACGCAAACATTTTCTTTTAAAGAAGCTTATTTACTTCTGCTACAGCTACTATCAAACTGAAAATAAAACAATAGCTGACTTTGTTAACTATTTTGTATGGATTCTTGCTCTCACGCCCTCGAGATGACTTGTCAAAAGCGCCCACCCTGAGTCGAAATCTGATATATCTAAATTATCAACGCATGCCAATGTACCCCAAACATGCGCAGTAAGCACGAATTATAAATAAGTAGGAGTCTCCACAAACTTGAGAAACTGACCGAAAAGGTAATCTGTTTACCGGTTACTAACGGGTTACCGACAGGATTAAGATTTCATTAAACACATAGCGACTACTTCGGAAGGATTTTCAAGTCAGATGTCTTATGACCACCAGCTGTCACCAACTTTTCCGGTTCTTTGTCCCTCTGAGACTAGTCCACCTGTAACAACTCTTCTCTGTGCACTATATTCTTGCCAGTCTGGTGTCAGGCTCCGCCCTCGCTACACCCACACCACATCAGTGGAGTTATAAACTTGATGCTCAGTAATACATTACGAGCCAGGGTTTTGGGAAGGTGGGAGGACAGACTCTAATGGAAATTGCTTCTTACTTGATCATCGAAGGGGAAGTAAGTGATGTCGATTTTACAGGAACTGCGAAATTTAGCCGGTGGCGGCCAGAAGACATTGCCTGTGTGTTTAACCATCGCCTTGCTCTTCATGTAGCCAGTAGTGAAGTCGTCGGCGCTACACAGAGGATGCTTTCTTTAGGCCAAGGTATTCACAGATATTCTGACAGGTCTCTTCACTATTCCCCCCACCTGTCTTCCTCTCCATTATACACGCACACACACACACACACACACACACACACACACGCACATACACTATCCTGACACACATGCCCACAGACTCACTCATACACAGAGACATTCATAGATACATGCTGTCACATACACAAATGACCACGCTCTTATACACACGCATGCACACATACAGATATATATATATTTTGACACACGTATGCGCGTACTGACACAACATGCATGCGCACTGACTCACACACCTATTACATACTAACGCACGCACACACACACACACACACACACACACAGAGAAAGAAAGAAAAAAAAATAAAGACAGGAAGCGTTTGCGGAGAGAAATATTAAACCTTTTTATCAACAGGGGCTTTTTATTGCAGGGGTTAGGTAGATTAAAAAACAGAGATGTTTATAAGCCAACAAAACAAGCAACACTTCAATAAAACAAATTAAAACCGAAAAGATAACAAACAAAAAACAAAAACAAACAAACAAACAAAAAACAAAACCAAAAAAATCCCCCCAAAAAACAAACCCGCTTTCTTCCATGCTAACCGCCTTTATTCCGCTCACGAACATTATTGAAGAAAATAAATACATGTACCAACAAAATGTAAAAGCTGGAAGTTTTAAAAAACAGTTTTTGGCTGCAGACTTGGAGTCGTAACAATCCAGTGAACGTGCGCAGGCGGACGAACATGTAAAATAAAGATAACACACCGCGAAACGCGTCTGTAGTTATTGTGGATGTCGTATCTATGGTGATTGTTATCAGCATGTAGCTAGCTATTGGTATACCTGTTGTAAAGCACTATGTCAGGCAGCCAGATTTTTTCGCAAGGTATTCGCAGGGTTTGCAGACCATTGTAGTCCTTAGGATCCCAGGTCAGCCGCTCGTCATCCCACTCCTGTCCACAGAATACAGGAAATTAAAGTTGAAATCATCATCATTAGTACCCCGCCTCCCTCTCCCACCCTCACTGTTAGCACCATCATCACAACATTTAACATTTTGCCACCATATTCTTCCAGCAAATTCATATACAGATGCAGCACAGTGCACGCACAAGAACAAGCAACAACTCTTGACATTATTTTGAGGGGGAAATGGCAACCAATCAACTAGAAAACTCCCTTGAATGTAAATATTTGAAGAAGTTGTGAAGAAATTTAACAAGAAGAGCAAGATGGAGCACGATCCATCAAGAGCACCCATGTGTCTCTCTCAGAGATCAAAACAAGACTGAGAAAGGCGAGGCCGTGAAATCGATGTTGGAAGAAGAACAGACTCTGAGCAACTTTGTGGACAGTATTGCACGCACTGATCTCATTGTGGCCAGAGGTTCCAGCCCCCACCAGCGCGGCACAACGCCAAAAATGACAAATGGAATTGTCATGGTCGATGGCTCGGCAATGGGTTGAACCTCAAAGTTTGCTCCTGCGAATGAGGGAAATCCTGTGGAGAGTCAAAGCGTTGATGCATTTCATTCTTGCGCCTTGGATATTGTACCTGGCTCATGTCTATTCTTCGTGAGGAGCAGGGCAACCAGAATGGTAGATGATGATGATGATGATGATGATGATGATGATGATGATGATGATGATGATGATGATGATGATGAACGCAACTTACTGAAGTACTCCATTCCTCTACCGGAAGTCTGTATGCTGTTTGATTCCTGTATTTTTTTTCCAAAGTATCTTCACTTTACTTTTAATGTTATTGTTATAAAACATTACCGTTAGACCCAAATTGAAATCTTAGCGAATTTTTTCCTCAAAGCTGGACTAAAATGAGTGCTAGGTCCACTTCATGAGAAAAACTCACAAGAAGAGCTGCAAAAGTACAGGCGAGAGAAACATCGAAGGAGAGAGAAAGCTGATTAGCAGATGACAACCCAGCTCTGCCTTAACTCTCGTTTTTGGTCTGACCTTCCATTAATTGCCAGCATTGTGCTAAATAATTACTGAAAATGATTAATCTTTCATTTTTGTTCACAAAAATTCTAAATAAAGCTGAGGATATTTTTATTTTTATTTCGTTTCCCACATTCTATAAATAGGAACTGAATAAGCTGATACTTTTATTGATGATTTATATTGATTCCTATCTCTTTCTTTGCAAAGCACCAACAAAATAACCAGTTTAGAAAAGAAACATCAAACTTATTCTAAGTAACACACAAGTGGGAAGTAATCAGGATATCGTGTTCGTTCATTTACTAGTCGATGGGAAAACACGTGTACACACCAACAAACCCTAGTTAACTTGACATCAATGTTAAGCCCTCTAAGCCCCTCGACGAACTTGAATGATGGCAAATAATTGGGAATGAAAGATGAAAGTCAGTTAACATATAGATCAAGAGGACAAGAAAAAGCCAAACAATAACTGTTTCAACACCTAAAGAGAAAATTCAAAGTTCGCAAGTCTGTGAACAAAAGTAGAAATGTCTGATAACATTAATCTATTTATGTATATCCGTTATTTTACGGTGTATCCTTTCTTTGAAGCATCATCTTTTGTTTTACTTTGATCTTAATTATAGCTGAAAGTTATCAACTCTGCCTTTAACATTGGAATGCAAATGTAGAAGCTTGCTGTCTTCGTGAATCTTTTACCACATCCCGACCTTCATCTTGGGCTTTTATTCCTTCACTCTTCTGTCTGCAAAGTTTTGTATGACAAAAATCACGGAGAGCGTATAATTAGTCTGCCACATATTTGTGTTGATGATCGGGAGTCAAACAGTCTCTCTAGACATATCAACACTGGCTTTTGGTGTGCTCGCTACTTCAATTCTATGTCAGAATCATAGGTCACAGGGTCACGTGACAGTTGATTTCGTGGAAGCAGACAAAGTTTCAATGAAGAATGACGCGAATTTTGCTCCATAACAACGACATATTCACTGAACTTTGATCCCAGGAATTGAACACTTGTAAACTCTCAAATGATATTACTATCTGTGAAATCCTAAACAGTTTAAATTTGAATTCACAGTTTCTTTAAGGCCTACGTGACTCATCACCAAAACTCTCGTCTTGAGTAAGAGGCAGTCCATGTACACCTGATTACAGATCGTACTTATCGCCAGTTTATAGGAAGGGAGGAAGTATTGGTGTTTATGTGGAAACAGCAACCACCACTGTGTCACGCCATAGCAGCTGGCCCAAGAACTAGACATGAAAGTGTTGTCAAGACGAAGCCCAGGAGGTCAGATTCTTGCTATGGTGGTGGCTAGCACTTACTTTGCACTTTAGCGAGCTGCCCGTGTAATATGTTAACACGTCTAAACACAAGTGTATGCCTTCAACCTGTCAAAATGTCTGGACAAGACAACATGCCTGGTAACATGCCACACGTCTGGGTAGGACTCCATGCCAGGTAAGATGCCAACATGTCTGGGTACGATTATATTCGTGGCATCATGCCGGCTTATCTCGACATGACTACGGGCCTTGTAACGGCAGCAGCGCCCAGCAGTAGTCCTGGGGTGGGTGGGTGGGTATCTCGTTACCCTCGAGGCTACTTTACTCTGAAACCGTAGCTATCAGCCAGACTCAAGGCGCGGACCTCTTGGTCATCTGCCGAACTCCGAGATTTTTGATAAAAAGATCTCATCTATATATTTACATCACCACCCCCGAGGCAGTCTTCCCTCCGCTTCATGGTTACAGCCGAAGGTGGACCTGACATGCAAAGAAAACCAAACAGTCGCAGTAAACAGGAGAAAAAACGTCACAGAATCACACATCGCCTTAACGGATTCACAGATTGTTGGAGAATTCTTGACATCGCTATCTTGCAAGACTAAAAAAATCGGAGACCCATTTCTCCTACTTTGATACATGCAGGAAAAAACCCCAAGATGGATTACAAAACTAAGCCAGTGAACAGAGAAGCCTTTTCTGTGATGCACAATAATCTCAGATTTTGAGATGTGGATGATGAGGAGGGAAACAGCCATTAAACGAGGGCCATAAACGTTACGGAAATCAACAAATGTTTGAGTTCTTTTATAAAAATACTGACTTCCAGATAACGCCAACATTATGGAAAGGCAGCACAATAACAGGCTTAAAAAGACAGTAGTGATAAAATGTTTTGTGTATAGCAACTAATAGAAAGTAAGGTTTTGTTAGAAACACCAGAGCTAAACATGTTTTTCACATTTAGAATGATGGCAGAGAACCACCTGTAACCTCCCGCAACGCCGGCCGAATACCTGTCTCAGCTTTAAAGTGTTAAAGTTTAAAAAAAAAACACCAGGTTAAGATAATGGATAGAATAGTTTACTCATCTGTGTGAAAATCAACCACGACTGGCATGGAGAGGACACTGTCCTGACAGTGTGTTGTAAATACCATGCATTATGTCTCTCTCTCAGGAATCAAGATGGTGAGAGGGTTCGAGAGGGCTTGACAATGTTCTTCTCTGTCGCTGTCCCCTTTGACATCGATAAACAAGCTCACAGTCTGTTGTATACATAGCTTCGTGTCAAGTTCTTGTTCTTATTATTCATATTCTTTTCTAGTTATTGTCTTTTGCTTGTTCTTTACTTATTTTCAGGTTGTTATACATTTTTGGTTGTTTTCTTCTTATTGTGTTGTTTCTTTTAGTTGTTCTTCAGCATTTTATTTGTTCTTTTCTTGTAGTTGTTTGTCTTCGTTTTATTTTCTTAGTTTCATATTACTCTTGTTATTGTTTTTGTTTATTAGTTGTTTTTTCTTATATTTCTTTTCCTTATTTTTGTTGTTTTTATGTTCCTACTTTCTTGTTTTTTAATTATTATTGTCCTTGTCCTTTCACTGTTGTGTATATTTTTGTTCTTGTTTTTTGATTGTTTTTTTGTCTCGCTATTGTTCCGTTTCTTATGTTCTTGTTGTAGTTTTTTCTTTCGTGCGGTTTTTCTTTTTCTTTCTTTTTATGTTTTTTTTGTCTGGTATGTGTTCTTTGTTCTTGTTTTTTTCTGTTGTTTATGATTCTGCCATTAAATTTACCACTTATCTTGTTCTTAATTTTCGCGGCGTCCTAGACGTTCTTATTTTTATTGTTTCTCCCCTTGCTATATCATTTTTTCATCGTCAAAGAAGTGCATTATCATTCTTCTGAAAAATTCCCAAGAACCACTCAGCGTGAACCTAGTAGAGTAGGATTTGGTATAACAAGTGGCATGCTGTCACGATCACAGCTGTGGAAAAGACTGTAATGTAGTAACACTAGCAGAGAGGTCTGTTGTATAAAAGATTGTAATGTAGTAACACTACCAGAGAGGTCTGTTGTATAAAAGATTGTAATGTAGTAACACTAGCAGAGAGGTCAGCTGTATAAAAGATTGTAATGTAGTAACACTAGCAGAGAGGTCTGTTGTATAAAAGATTGTAATGTAGTAACACCATCAGCAGGGTTGACCAACATCAAGACGACTGCAGTACAGCTGCACAACAGGCAGCCAGCGAGCGAAACAAAAAGAAACGAGGAAAAGAAATTGGACGACGACGAAGAAAATAAACAGAGTAAGAAAAAGAAGAAGAAGAAGAGATTGACAATAAATTGACAACTAACTACAATAAAAACTTTAACATAGTTACGGCTCAATTGACCGGACAGAGGATAGAGACCGTGTAAAATCCCATTTTCAGAGTCAAGAACCCATAGCGCCATTTCACTTTTTTAAAACTGGTTCTGATGTTGTTGGGCTCTTCAGGCGAGATCCTGGAATCAAGAATCGAATTACAGACCTGATCACATCCGGTCTGACGCCGACCTGAGGTGTCAGCCAACGTGAAGACAATTGGGAGAAAGGGAGAGAAGTGTCTCTCCATGTGTGTGTCTATCAGAATGAAAGTATAGATCGTTGTGAGTGGGCGATCCAGAAAGAGAGGAAGGGAAGAGAATGAGTCTGTGTCTAACCTTTATTTTCTAAGATTTGGCCAGCAGGATGTCCTGACAATACGGACAATAAAATGTCTCCTGACATTCGAACAAAAAAATTAAGGAGAACATCCATTTACTGGGATGTTATTCAATGAATTAAAGCTTATATAGTATTTTAGCTCTGTTTTTTTTTACCAGACATTTATCTGTCACCATCAGGGATGTTACTTGGGAAGCTATGGAGGTACATCTGAGTTTTGGTAACAACCGTTTTCCCGTTATGATACTGTAATTGTGATGTGATGTGATGACTGGGAAAAAAGATAAGTCTAGGACTTATGTGTGAAAATAGACACATCAAACAGGGCAGAGCAGAAATAAGTTGTTTTATGTTACAAAACAGTTATCAAGTCCTTTTTGACATGCTCACCAAAGCTTGCGAAGGGAAGTATTTTTCAACTAAATGTCTATAAACAAACCAAGAAATCAATCTCGAATACCGTAAATAATGCCTTTTCTTCAAAATGTCACTTTTTACAATAGAAGTGGTGAACGAAACAATAAATCAATAAAGATTCTGCATCAAAACTAAAACCTCTATATTGTCATCCCTTTATTACTTAGCTTCATAGAAAGTGTTTTCAGGTCAGTAAACATTTGGTATTGCACTTCTGGGCGGACATTTTCTAGCTTGTGACAAAGTGACCGATATATCAACTAAGCCTCGACAGCCACCCCTGCCCCTTAAAAATAAGAAATTGCTTGATACCTTTATCCCCCTCGTTGCTCTGTCCAAGTTTTCTCTGCCTGTACGCGCCATTTGCCACGATGGATTCACCTACACAAGCAGGTGATCAGTCTGGGACCGTGAAATCAATTTTCATGGATCTCTTAGTCTGGCGATACATCATAGTTGACACCCCACTCTTTGGCACTGAGTACTGTCGTTTTCAAAAGGACCGCCGGCTCTTTGCTTCTTGGAAGGTCAGATTGTATCAGACATGGACATCTTATGAATAACCATGAAAACTTCGCTTCAGATCACACGGCGGAAGGATCGTTTCAGATAAGTTGTCATTCGTCCATTCTTAAAGAAGGCCGGTCACAGCGGAGAAAAATAAGATGGTGACATGCGGTCATAGTCCAGCCATGCACATGCTCTGGGAATGCTACAGCAAAGAATTTTTTTTAATATGTGGGTAGCGGTGGGGAAGAGATTGAGACTGTTCTCGATGACAGAAATGAATACGTTGGCTAATGTGTGAATGAAAGGAATGATGTTATTCTCAAAAATGGAAATTTCAGTAGTCAGACAAAAATTCTCTCTAAATGAAGGCATAAGAAAAAACACATAGATAGATAGACAGATAGATAGGGAGAGTGACAGAAAGGGTACAAGGAGAGAATGAAAGAAAAAGTTGCCCCGATGATCGATAAATTATAAATAAATGCAAGCATGAATAAGTGAAGTTTAATTTAGGTGGGGATAAATCCATGTCGGAAGGTCTGTGCTGGGGATATGAGGACTGCATAAAGATTTCTTGCAGCAAGCTGTTGCCGGAACAGAAGAATAATCAGTGGTCAAAGGAAACAAGCGACACAATATGCAACATGCAAACAGAAGGTGGGGGAGGCAGAGGACGAAGACAACGAGAAAGCAAACGAAGATAAAGACTAGCTCTTACAACAGTTACAGAAAACATTTGTGAACAAGATGGGGGTAAAAACAATGTCTGTCTTACGCAAACCAAATCAAGTGGCTAGAGTTTCGCGTGTTATCTTTTGGCGAACTCCGTGAATACAAAACACTAATCTGAAATAAATTTACACCATAGAGACAGAGCCAGTACTGCAAGCTTGCCAATATAAAATCTAGATAAATATAAAAAATCCTCAGCCACGGTTAAATTTCAGAATAAAATCCATTCACAGTTAAATTTAAGAAAAAACCCACTCACGGTTAAATTTCAGAATAAAAACCACTCACGGTTAAATTTCAGAATAAAATCCACTCACGGTTAAATTTCAGAATAAAAACCACTCACGGTTAAATTTCAGAATAAAATCCACTCACGGTTAAATTTCAGAATAAAATCCACTCACGGTTAAATTTCAGAATAAAATCCACTCATGGTTAAATTTCAGAAAAAACCCACCCACGGTTAAATTTTAGCCACACTTCTGAATAATGTACAGTGTGTTTGGGAAAAAAATTTCGTTTGGGTAATCAAGCGGGCAAACCACAACACAAAGTGGCAAAGACATTTGGAAAGTAAAATAACAACATCACATAATTCCTTTCTTTTGTGGAAAGAGGAAAGTGGAAGTGTGAGTGTGAGTCTGAACGAGCGAGTAATCAGGCAACGCATTACAAGGACCAGCGGAGAGAAGAATAAGACAACATCCCATAGTTCTGTTTATATTGTGAATTAATTATTATTAATCACTATTATTTGCGGAAAAGGGGAGGTGCGATCGTTGTAAAAATATGGGGATGTGAGACGGGGGCCTGAACAAGAGAATTCGTGCTTTTTATCACTTTCAAGCATTCGTGTTTTAATGTAGGGGTAGTGTGTGCATGTATGGTGTGTATACTATGTGTGTGTGTGTGTGTGTGTGTGTGTGTGTGTGTGTGTGTGTGTGAGAGAGATGTCAGCTTGCGTCCATATTTACAAGCCATGAGGGAAACTGGGGTTCTGTGCAAAGAAGTGAAAGTGTCACATCGTCCAGTGTTTACACCCTGATCCTCCTAAACCTCGAGCTGTGTATGAGCTCGATTCCCCACCCACCATCTTCGCCACTTTTCTCCTCTTCCGGCCGACTGCACCCGAGAGTCTGGCCCTAGGGATCCGTCTGAAGGCTTTATTAGAAATGTGTGAACTGTTTAACCTCCAGCCGAGATGGAGGAGAGTTTGCGTGGAACTAATCGCATTTATCTGAATCTTAAGAGCATTTTATGAGGCTTTAGAAGTCTGTATCTGCTCTTTTTCGATTCTCTGTCAATTCATTTACTTTAAAAAGAAGCCTCTCGTCACAAAATTGGAAGAATTAGTGCAACACTATTTCACTCTCAAATCACCACCCCTCCTCCGCCAGTTCTTTTTATTCGTGTCGGCCTGTGTGCCCGCGACAGCTGGTTGTCGTGTGCACAGTGTATGGGCGTCCTGTGATGTAGTGGTGAAGACCTTGTTACCTGATGGTAGTATGGCCGTTATATGACGCAGCCTGTTCACAAACGGGTGAGAACCTCAAGGTCCCTCTCTCTGATATCGTCTGAGAACGAATGTATTTAGGTGAAATACTGGGATTTTATGTATTAGCGTTGACATATTGAGACACATATTTGCATACATGTATGATGAATTTAAGATCATTGCTTTGAGTTCGTTTAGGGGCACCTACATTGGACTCAGGTATTTGGGTTGATGGGTTGAGTTAATGCATTATTCGTAATACGTTATTTGAACTTCAATATTTGGGTTGGTGCATTGGATTGATAAATTATTTGATCATTCGGATTAGCAGATTAGAACACACGTGTCTAGGTTGATATCTTGGGCTGACTGGGTTGACGTATTGAGGGTTCGTGCATTGAGGCACAGGTCGTTGGACACACGTGTTCAAGCGCATGTCTTTAAATCTGGATGTTGCCCCATCTGGTCGCTGAGAGCCTTTTCCTTTCCTTTAATCACCATTTCCTCCAAACTGCGAAATTATGGCTCTTTTAAGACGCTTTTTAAACTATTAAACCGGAAGTTGCGCGTTGCTAATGAGCCAATTAGCAATAAATAAACCTTAAATTTTCAAGGCCATGTAATAGCTAAGCCAGGTAAAGATACATTCCGCGCTCACTACATCCACAGAGCACAGGGGAACTTGTGGGTGGACACCGTGGCTGTCGGTGGCAAGCATCAGGTCCCGGACGTTTGACTGACGTCTGTCCGCGCTGCCGTATGGGAAACAGGAAGCGCCGCCTGGTGAGCAGCCCCAGAAAGCCGTCCACGAAAATGTCCCGCTGGCAGGCGACTGATAAAAATGCACGGGGCCTTCTCAAAGATGGTGAAGTAGACAGCTGGACATTGCATTGCATTTTCTTCTCCGATTTCAGGGGAGGACGGTGCGCTGAAAGGGTCTCGAGTGGCGAAGGTCCGCCTGGCTGATCCCATGCGCGATAGTTGGAGAATACGCTTAACTTCGCACTTCTCCGCCCCGGCATGTGCTCCAGCAAGGATAGAGGGCGCTGGTGAGCATAATGATTCTGACACAGTTCTCGTGTCTTGAAAATAGTTCCACACACACACACACACACACTTGAAACAAGAGGTCCTGAAGAAGACTTCTCGACATTTAACTCTAAGGTAAGTATTAATACTGAATGATACTGAGACTGGGTTTCGCCCATTTCTTCTTTGGTTATAAATGTTATTAAGATAAGAACAAAGATACAGTTGACAAGACCGGAAGTAGATGTCCCTGAGAAACATTACATCAGGCAGCGCAGTAGAGAGAAGGAAGGGCAAATCTCATATCATAAAGGGCGATGTTGCACATAATTTTTCACATAAGTAATGTCACCGGCTTGGAGACGAGGGAAACAGGGGAAGAGTTAAACTGAGGTTTGTTGAGGGTTGGAGGGTTGAAAAGAAAAAAACCGACCGACCGTCTGACCGACCGACCGACCGACCAATGAGAGAATGAGTGTGTGAACGAATGACCATATAAATGTATCGTTATTTAACTGCTGTAAAACATCTGCGTCTACTACAATCCCCACAGATGGAGAACAAGGACAGCGCAGTTTGCAAGCCAGTCTGGCTTTAGGGTGTGTGATCTTTGTATCCGTTGAAGATAAGAATAATGTAACCAAAGGCACGAAATCAACAAGAAAGCAGACTAGAATGAAGTCATAACGGAAATTTCGGCGGTTGTTAACGACCACTGTTTTTGAAGTCTCTCACCACTGAAAACAATGGAAGAAGCAAACGGTTCCACTTAAAGCCACAGAACACATAAAAAGCTCGAGAACCGCCAGAAAGAGTATCGAGGCTGAGTTTAACTTAGATAATGTACGTTGACAGACAGCCTTCTTTAGATCAAATTACGATGCAAAATGTCAAATAATTTGGCTCAAGGACCTATTAGAAGGACGGGTTCGCGTTTATGTTCCTCCTTCAAGCGAGAAAACAGTTTTTACTCTGAAGAAGACTTATCAGGTTATGCATCTTTGCCAACATTAATTAAAGCGGCATTTTTATCAGCTCGATGCCCAATCATTGTAACATTTTTCAGAAGTCCTTGACTAGCAACGAGAAAATGATTCTTAAATCAACATTTTCATCTTAATTGTAGTTGACATGATTGTATTTGTTTTGCCAGCTCTAGTATGCATAACTGTTTGTTTGTCGTCAACACAGAAAAGTCCCCTAGCACTTTAATCACAAAATGCAACTTAACCCCACGAAAAAGACCAGATAAATTTTAAACAACAACAACAAAATAAGCATAAGAAAAACTCTCTCACTCAATTAAAAAAAAATCAAAATCAATGTAAAGCCAAAATACAAGCAACAAAGCAGAGCTGACGTAAATAACTTAAAACAAAACCTGACAAAGCCTGTCACCCCAACCTCTAATCTTTCTACAGTTTTCGAAAAAATATCTGAGAAAAAAAAGCAGGTCGTCAAGAAAATGAATAGCAACCCAGGCTTTGCGTTTTAAGGTTATATCCCTTTTACTGACAGATTTACTAGAATTTTGATGAGCGGGGCCAGTACCAAATGGCAGGCCATTACCATACTCCGACATTGCCTGTCATCTCTGGCAAGACAGTTAGGAATTCCCTGTTCAAGATCAGTCGTAAACATGAAGGACCATCAACCTACTTCAACCGCCTGTTCTTAAAACCATCAACAAACCTCTACAGTACCAGTCATGTTTGATAAACCATAAACATTCTCCTCACTGCCTGTCCTGTTTGATAAACCATAAACATTCTCCTCACTGCCTGTCCTGTTTGATAAACCATGAACATTCTCCTCACTGCCTGTCCTGTTTGACAAACCATTAACATTCTCCTCACTGCCTGTCCTGTTTGACAAACCATTAACATTCTCTTCACTGCCTGTCCTGTTTGACAAACCATTAATATGCCACTCGCTGCCAGTTCTGTTTGACAAACCATTAACATCCTCCTCACTGCCTGCCCTGTTTGACAAACCATTAACATCCTCCTCACTGCCTGCCCTGTTTGACAAACCATTAACATCCTCCTCACTGCTTGTCCTGTTTGACAAACCATTAACATTCTCCTCACTGCTTGTCCTGTTTGATAAGCTTAAGATGCTCCTCACTGCCAGTCCAGTTTGCCAAACCACTAACAAGCTTCTCACTGCCTCTCCCGTTTGACAAACCATTAACATTCTCCTCACTGCCTCTCCTGCTTGACAAACCATTAACTTTCTCCTCACTGCCTGTCCTGTTTGTCAAACCACTAACATACTTCTCACTGCATGTCCTGTTTGTCAAACTATAAACGTACCCCTCACCGCCTGTCCTGTTCGTTAAACAATGAACACACCTCCACACTGCAAGTCCTGTTGGTCAAACTGTCAACATATTCCTACATCTGTCTACTCCCTAATGCCAGGTCCAACATATTTCAAAAGAACGAGAATGTGCGTCGCGTGCAATCTCTGCCGATAGCTGCTTCTTTGTGTGGCTAAGGACAAGCCATAGGAGGTGAGAACCCGCTGCCCACAGTACAGAGAAAACATCCCGCGAACTCCAACACGAACCCGCTGATGGACGAAGTTGTGGGAGGTGAGGGAGGAGGGAGAGCTGGGCGCGGCCAGAGATGAAAAAGCCGGCCATCTTGACAGCTGTCATGGCGGCCAGGCTTGATAAAGCTCGCTGTTGTCCCGTTTTGATTGGCGGGCTGAGAGAAAAGGGGAGAGCAGCGACACATTTTATTTGTTTGCCTGATTTCCAGCTGCCCTTGTGATGGCAGCTCAGAGTAGCAAGTGTCTAGAGGCAAGAGGAAGTTAATTCTTCAAAGTCCAACTGAGGTCAGACGTTTTTTGGTTGCACGAGCTTCCCTTCCTGGGCTTCTACATACTCAGCGAAGTTTAAAGACCCGCAAGACAAGACCTTGTTTTGAAATGGCGGGTCAGTGGCCTATATATAGATATTTGTGTCTGTGAGTGAGTGGATATAACAGGTTTCAACATGACACAAGACATCGCTAGGCGGTACCTGCCATACCAGCTTTCAAAAAAAAAAAAAAAAAAAAGAATGTCATCAGCGTGCCGCTTAGGGTTTGTCCTTTAGCAGGTAACTGATTAGAATTGAAGACAAGAGGCAAGGAGCCGGCATTTTGATTATATTTATTATCATCTATTCGAGTCAGTGCCATTGACCGACATGACACCACGTGCAGTCTCATTGCACACTCATTAATCTCGACAAACATAAACTATAGGAACTAAACATCTTTCTATGCACATGGCTATCAGACATCTTACCGGGACCAGTAGCTTTACAAGTGGAAATTGTGACTGGGAGGTAAACAAACAGCTGTAGGATGGGATGAGGGCAGATTTTACCTCACCTTGCTGGGGGAGGGGGAGGTAGAAGCAGGTGGAAGACGGAGAGTAAAGACTGTTGCTACTTCTGCTTCTAGCTCTCTAACTGCTATTAGTAACTTCAACAGCAGCTGTTACTGTTGTTAGTTTCTTGCTGTCGATGTTGTCTGTCACCTCTACCAACTTGTACTACTTCTACAACCACTTCTACTCCAACAGCTGTGTGCATTGATATTGTATGGAGGTATTTACGTATGCAAAATGAGATCACAGAGGTTTTTGCATGAGACATTTTTGACAAAGAAGACGACATTTGAGTTTATTGATGTCCTGTCAATATTTGAAAGAATGGAAACATCTATTTGAGTAATTAGATAATGCTTTGTCTGAAAAGCGTCGGAATCGAAATATTTAAATGAATACTTTTATAACAGAAGTTGTTTACTACTACCACTACTACTACTACTAATAGAGTGGAGTGGGTAGAGCCAATTTCCTGACTAGAATGATCAGCGCACTTAGAAACATAAAAGCAGCCTCACAGAGTGAAACAGATTACAAACATATCCCATAAATACACAGAGTTAGACATAAATACCTAGAGTTTGATATACGATCATACACACACGGCATAGACATAAATATACAGAGTTAGATATATTAAGAAAAAAAACACACATACAGAGGATTCTGCTTCTCCCACAGTAGGGTTGGAGGGTTGGGCGAGGGGTAAAGTATGAACCTGTCTTGAAGGCTTCAGGTGGGCGTACACACACCCCTTACTTGTCGAGCACGAAGAAACAGCAAGAGGTCTACAACACCAGTGGTAGGTAAAACGCAAAATCATTTCTGCAGACCAGGAAATACTGGTCCGGTACGACATCGGTATGAAAAGGCACGTGGCAGCTTTATGACTCGTGCTCGCTCTGAATTATTGAGCGCAGGATCGGGAGAAAGGCCAAGAATACGAGATCATGAAGCGTAAAAAAACGAGCGAGGAGGAGAAGAAAGGTGCTAAATATAAGCCTAAGTGAGAGAAGCTGAGGCAGGAGAGAAGTTACAACTCCGTGGACGCCAGCATCCGAGACATCTGTTAAATTAGCCGACACCAGCGTCTCGCCAGGCTGACCAGCGCGCGCAGAAGTTTGTCGCCACGTGGAGTGAGGTGGCCGTGGACACCCGTCCTGCTCTCGGTGCCCAGGCACCCAGCACTTGGCAATAAGCCGCGGGACGGGGGGGCTGGTGGTGGTGTCGATGGGTGGGGAGGGGTAGACAAAGCTCCGGGAGAGCGCCGGGAAACTTCTGAGGGTCCCTCCGCAGCCTGAAAGCAATCTGGCAACAATCATTTTGTGTGCGGCCATCTCAGATTGAGCAAATCAGAGATTGAAGATTATAGGAATTGAAGATTGTAGAAATTTAAAATCAAAAAGACAAGATTTAAGGGATTTATGAGACTGTAGGTGTAAAAGACAAACCTTTTAAAAGACAGAATGTAAGATGGAAGAGATTAGATGTTAGAAAGCGGAGGTAAGCGATTTAGGCAATTCAGTATTGAAGAGATGTCAGCTGAAAATGTCTTTCGATTTGAAAGATTTAAGATTGTAAATTATTTAAAGTTTAAGAGATTTTCTTTTTTTAGAAAGTCGATAGTTAAGATGTAAGTCAAGTAAGATTCAAGGGATCGAAGATTATTTAAAGGATCCAAGACTTAAGATCGGAGCAGAAATGTGGAGGCTGTTTCAAGAGCTCCAAAAGTTATACTTTGTAACCAAAGGTTTTTTGTTTTTGGCTACCATTAAAAGTAACTGCTTGATCGTTCAAGAGTGGCAGAAATTCTGTATGCATCATTGTGCGTAGGCACTGCAGCCCAAAATGTTTTTGCTTTCACCCTAGAAACACGTATCATATGAGAGCTAAATACTTTTACCCTAGAAACACGGATCATATGAGAAATAAATACTTTTACCCTAGAAACACGGATCATATAAGAGCTAAATACTTTTACCCTAGAAACACGGATCATATGAGAAATAAATACTCTTACCCTAGAAACACGGATCATATGAGAGCTAAATACTTTTACCCTAGAAACACGGATCATATGAGAAATAAATACTTTTACCCTAGAAACACGGATCATATGAGAAATAAATACTTTCACCCTAGAAACACGGATCATATGAGAAATAAATACTTTTACCCTAGAAACACGGATCATATGAGAAATAAATACTTTTACCCTAGAAACACGGATCACGTGAGAGCTAAATACTTTTACCCTAGAAACACGGATCATATGAGAAATAAATACTTTTACCCTAGAAACACGGATCATATGAGAAATAAATACTTTTACCCTAGAAACACGGATCATATGAGAAATAAATACTTTTACCCTAGAAACACGGATCACGTGAGAGCTAAATACTTTTACCCTAGAAACACGGATCATATGAGAAATAAATACTTTTACCCTAGAGTAAAATGTAGCAACAGTGAGACGGAGGAGACTACAGGAAAACACGGGTCCGACTTTCTGAAACTATGGGTATGTCATTGTTAAAGGACTTAGGCCTGCTGAGGTTTTGTGCTAGCATCGAACTTTCGTGGGTCTGCACTCTCTTTTGAAGTTTTTTTTTTTTAGAAGTCTGACATGATCTGAACAAACGAGAAACTCGATCGAGAACTGAAGGTCTACAAATGGCTTGTCTAAAGGTCAATAGGAAAGGAATCTTTAACAAGAAATTTGATTGGACTCCAGCCTCTGATTTTGAGGAAAATGCATCCATAAGTCTCTCGGCCGCTAGCGCACAGATGACCTCTGACCTCCAGAAACCTACATTCTGTGACTGTGTCTCGAGCGATACTCGTAGTGTCTGAGCAAGATGCCGGCATCGCAGGAAAGGACCACAAGGTCGCACCCTGGCTCACACTAAACAGATAGGCTCTATTCACACCACTAACAATCAGACACTCCCCCATTCACATTGCCCGCCTTTCTCATAAAGGGAGGCGCTGACTCGCCACAGGAAACATCGACTATCGGCGATCAATCGGCACGTTCCTGCCTTCTGTTGGGGGAAAAGAAAGAGATGTAAGTCTTGTACTTTCAGGAGGAGTGTAAGGAGATGACGAGTGTTTGGAGCATTCTGGGTGTTAGTGCTCCCTGCTGTTCGCACAGAGAAACTCGATGTCGTCCCGGCAAAAAACACTGCGAGCTGAAACACAGAGCATCACTGACCGACGACACTTAGTCTCCTTACCCCAGGAAGCATGCCATGAAGTTTCTGGAATAATTTAATGTTTGTGTGTCTGTCTGCCTGTTTGTTTGCATGTCTGTCTGCATTCCTGACTGATTGTCTACGTGCCTCACCCTGTCACGTAATCAACGTGACAGCCTCACGAGCAAACGTTCGGCCTCAGAACACTTTGTGGAGCCCGCCATCCGGATGTCACAGACAGGAAACCATGTTAGACTCCCATCCCCTAAGGCCCAGCTTCTGAACCCAAGTCTTCCTTCGGACGCCCACACGCACCGCCGGCCCAGTCCCCCCTGTCATCCCTGACATTTTCAGTTTGTCGTATGACTGGACCGGTGAGCCACTTAATATTTCCAAACCTTTTGAGCGAATGACAAAGAGTGGCAAGGTGAATATTGATCTCCAATCGCAGTCCCTAAGATAGTCACGTGTAGGCGTTTATGTCAAGGTCTTCACTGGAACAACTACACAGGCTGTGTACAGCTCGCTACCGACATTCAAATCTTTTGACATAATCCATTTAATGAAACGACAATAGCAAGTAATAATAAATAATAATAATAACAACAGCCACTATCCTGCAATCAGCTTTACTTGGAAAGATAAGTTATTGGATGACCGTTATAAAATAAACTTCATTCAAATTTCCTTTCATTCAAATAAATCAGCAAGATGTTCTCGCTCTGTGATCTCATGTGTTATGAGATATTACACGATTGTTATTAGAGAGAGGGCTATATTCTGTGCCATTTGAATTTGCCATTCAAATTAACGGAAGAGATGCAGCTTAAAATATGTTTATTTCCTATTGAAAAAATACAACTTGCAAAAAGAATCAAAGGGATTAAGAAGCTTGCAATATTTTCATCATCATCAAATTAAGAAGCTGACAATATTTTCATCATCAACTAGTGAGACCCACAATATTCACGCCATTCATTGGCAAAGCTCTAATTGGGGAGAGGTTGAAATTTTAGTTTTCAAAATCTCAAGCTGACAATATTAAGACCCCTTTAAAAAACCCAGCTGTCTAATGCTTAATCCATTTATGTTTACGGTAATTTACCTGTAAGTAATGTGGCTTAAGTGTGAAGATGAAAGAAATGGTGTGCGACTGAGGCCAAGTAAATACCAGATGTTTCCTTTAAATGATGACATGAAACAGGATTATCGCCGACATGAAGACTGTCCTCCTTGGATGTTATGATGAAAACTCATATTACCTCCTCCTCTTCCAATAGTCGGAGATTAATTATATATAGTTTGAAGAGAAAAGTCACGTCTGCAGGATAATGTTCCGAAGTAAACTAAATATAATTAATCTCCGACTATTCGAAGAGGAGGAGGTAATATGAGAACTCTGCCATATTGTTTTTATAAACACCTGCAGGCGTGATGCTCAGGTAACCACATAAGGGGATAGCAAGCATGAGGTCTAGCGAAGCAGCTCCCTCTAGTGGCCGCCTTTAGTCACTAGTATCAGTCCGACCCAACACGTGAAGGTCTAGGAGTGAACAAAATTTGTTCAATGACTGAGTAAAACTTTAGTGAAAGATACTATTTCCCATAGAGGGGTCACCGCCCCAGTTCCTTTCTCGAGATACATGGACAGAAAGTGGCAAAGATTGTGCCGTCATGTTGTTACCCATAATTAACATATTATGGTCTCAGTTGTCTCATTGGCTGAGGCTTTCGTAACATAAACTTATCCATATACAATTGTGATATTTGTGTTGCTAAAGTCTTAGTGTGTGAATGGGGATGCTTGTAGGAGTGTATCTCGAGAATGGGAGGAGCGGCAGCTTTATCCACTCATTAGAAAAAATAGTTGGCAGTCCACTAAATGTTTAAGAAAGGACGACTTCAAACTCAACTTAAAGAAATGATTTTAAGGGACTGTCTAAAAATGCACACACACACACACACACACACACACATCAAGAGAGCTAATGAGACACTCGGGATACATTACTTGCTGACGTGTATGTCAAGTTTTGTAAGGCTCGTGCACGACAGAAGAAAGATGTTTGAGGAATAATGTTGAGTGCACTCGTGCGCTGGCACAGAAGGTGCTCGTGGCTGGTCCTTCTGTCGCCTGTGTGAGGTTGGGGCCCTCCAGCACGCTCTCCGCATCTCTGCAGCACGAGCGCCAACACTTTTCACGGTGTTGAATGGCGGTGGTGAACGAACATCTCGCTTACGGACCCGGCAGGGGAAGGCCGGTGGGTTCTTGCACGGGAGAGGGGATAGGGGAGGAGAGACGAGGGGTACCAGAACAATTTTCCACTCGAAGAAGCATTATTCAAGACCACATTTGATTGCCACTCTCGTGGCGTTTCTCCTGTGTGCCGGACACTGTTCTAGATGTCCTGCTGCTGACGTTGGGCCGCAATGACTGACTGCTCGCAGTCCGGGCTATCTGAAGGACCAGGATGGGGGTGGGGGTGGGGCATCTGATAACCGAAAGCATTCTCCGCTGACTCAAGTCTTTTATCGCGAAAAACATGCGTGGCATGAAAACAGGTTCACTCCTCTTAGACAACAAGGTGTGTTTTCATGTTTGCATTAACATATTTTTACGGTAACTGCGGGTTGCAGAGTTCGCTAGCTATAAACAAAGCGACACAAACGACTGTGTTATGCATTTAAACAGAAATTGGGAGGGAGGGGCACTAAACGGAAATAGCCTCCAGCTCTTTCACTAAAAAGAGGGTTACCACAACTCAGAACCATGGCAGTCGAAGTTTGCATTATTCCAGACTATGTATATTTTTTGTTGAAAGAAGCCTGGTTGTCTAGTGAAAGACCAAACATGGCCCCAGGAAAGGCTGCAGTGAGAGGTTTTTACTGCTCGTGACAGCTAATTACAAGATGCCTATAAGGGCGAAACCGAGGGTTACATTGCGGAGTGTGAGCAGAGTTCAGTCTCTCAAGTCGCTGAGTGAGCTCTGAATCGCAGGGATGTCGCATGAAAAGGCAAAATCTTTTTGTCCCATAAAAATGTAGAGGAAAGATACTTTCTTTTCTTCCAGAAAGTTTACACCATGCCACTCTCTTCCTTTGACTATCACAAAATCATGTCCCTTTCAACCTACAAATGTCACTTGTTTGTTTATCACAAGTTTTAAACATGTCAATCATTTAAAATCAGAATTTTAAACTTTCTTGTTTTTACTTTATCTGTCACATTAAAGACATGTATGTCACATTTACTCGTTTAAGACTGAATTACAAAGTGAAAATCAAAATAGAAGTATGCAAAATTAAACTGTTGAGTTGAATGTTGTTTAATTTTTGTCAGTTACCCAGCTACGTGACTGATAGATAGAAAAGGCAAATAAATGAAGAAATAAGAAGAGAAAGTCTGAAGGGATCGGAGAAGAGTATAAACAAGGTAAAAAATAAACAAAGAGAATAGAAACGCCTTGCTACAGCGAGTTTTAACCACAGAAACAAGTTAAAAAAAAACACCCAGTCGAAATATTAGAACAGCAACATGCAGAAGGTGGATCGGTGAAAATAAAAGAGATAGGATGTGATGGCAAGTGGAGAGAAGATTATTAAGATCTACCACCTCCCTCTCACAAAAAAAAAAGAAAAGGAAAAAAAAAAGTCCCGTCGTCTTTGCAGTGGTAACAACTTGTCCTCGCAGTCAGGAATGAAGCAGTGATCAATATTCACGGTTGGCGTAACATTCAAGGGAAGGATCGTCTGCTACGGCCATCGGAGGGAGCAGGAAATCGGACAGTAATGCCTGTAATCCCTCGCGGTGCTAACAGGGCCAAGAACGGTAACTGCTCTTCCTCTTCCGGTCTGCGCCTCACGCGGAGGAGAGGGTGATAAAAGGGAGCAAACTGGCTCAACAGACCCTCGGTCTCGGCGTCTCGTGACTTCGTCTTCGGTCACAGAAACCCTCGTGATAACCACTCACATGGCATGTATGGCATGTTGACGGGTGCTGCTTGTCTGCAAATTTCATAGCTCTGAACCTGGCATGCCACTCACTTTTAGCCACAAATCATAGAGAAACACACGACATACATAACTGAATGGACTGGCATGGCAGTGCGTAGGAATACCACATGATGTTGTCAAGACACCGAGACTCATTCTAACACTCGTCATACAGACGTCAGAGGCTTCATCGCTTTGCACTTTGGAGGTGGGCTTAGCTTTTCTAGTCAAGATTCATTTCTTCAACATTAAAGCTCAGTTCCTTAAAAACAACCTATAACTGTCATTACTTATTCTGATAAAATAATTTTCAAAATTATTTAAAAATTATTATTCTCGATATTATTTTCTTTCACAGTAAAAGTGTTAATTTCCTATGTGACCCTTGACATGTGGTACTACATAAACTTAGCTTATACAATCGGTAGTTGGAAGTTGCGAGAGCTCCTGACTAGATACAGAAACTGTGGCTTATGGAAGCTACTTACATATGGGGTACAGAGAGAGAGAGAAACTTTCTGAACTACCAAACTTTGCTCAAGAAGTAGTCATGAAAATGAAGGTTTAACCCTCTAGATGACCAATTCTGCTGAAGGTTTTTTTTTTTAGACAAAACAGCTGCCTGGTTCCTAACAATGACATCTTAACTGGCGACTGCCTCAAGGCCAGATTGGCACCAAAAGGGCAAAAGGAGAAGAAAAGGGGTTAATTCAGCGTGCTCATCTGGCTAGCAAATCGCCTGACAAATCGGTGAAAGAATAGAATAACAATGAAAGAAAAAGACACGGGAGAAGACTAGGTGGAAGAATGAAACAACTTCATTGCAGCAGACGGCAAGTTTGCCAAGTTCTTTTACATCACAGAAGACGAAGGAGATGTTCAACAGTTTTAATTCAGCAGTCGACACGTTTGCCAAGTTCTTTTACATCCCAACAGACGGGAAAAAAGTTTAATGTTGCTAAGGATCTACATCAAACAGTTTATTACAAGTGACTTATGAGAGAAAAGTGGGGTCTATTTTTTTCTTAAAAAATTATTTTCCTTCCCTCGGAATGACCCTTTCCTGTGCAAAATCAAAAGAGTAATATAAGTATTTTATAGAAACTTGCGACCTTTCCACAGTAGTTCATGTTTTCTTACATTAGTCAAAAGCAACTGCTATTATGTGGGTAGGATGGGTATGTCCTATCAATGAGTTTAATTCAGGTGGAGGCAGGCCACCCAGTCTGTGCCTGCATGCAGGACCAACCGGAGCTCTTTGTTGTTTAAACTATACGATATCACAAAGCTGGGGTATGTGAATGAATTGTGATTATATGTGGGGCTGGTTGGTGATGATCTGTGTGACGGGTAAGTATGTGTGATGGTGTTGGTTGTTGATGTGCTTTGTAGTTTTTTGATTGTTGATTACGGAGATGCCTCCTAACTTTCCCCTGAGATAAAGCTGTGTGTGTTGTGTCCTGTTGTTCTGTATTGTATTCATTCAGCAACAGGTGTCTTCATTTACCCACAGGTGGATCATGAATAAAACCACAGAGAAATTCCTGACACGTGTTCATACATCTGTTCTATTGTTTGTCGGACTTTCAGTTTGCCACAGTTACGGTCCACATAAAACAAACTATTTTCACATTTAGTACTCGACTGGATTTTCTCCTCCTATTGAAGTAATGATTATCTCTTTGTATGACAAAGTCCCACCATCATAGCATCTTTCAGTGTCATCTCTAGATGATGTCATCTACTGATGTTTTCTGTGATAACAACCAGTGTCGAAATGATCTTTCCTTCATTACTCCTCTCTTGTCCTTTTGCCCCCTCTTTTGACAACAGTTTTTTCTGGCTTCAGCTTTGTTTTAGTGGTCTATCTGACCAAATCGCTCCATATAATGGTCAGCATTAGGTGGGACTAAGCCGCAGTAAATGTCTGTCGATATCATAGGATATCAATGTCCTGACATGGGATAATGTGACATCAGTCACTGCAGTACAATGTCCGCCATCTGACCCTACCCACCAAACAACGGGTAACTGCGGTCAGCTTCCGCCTCCCAACCGAAGGGGTTGATTAATGTGCTTCCAGTCTGTCGATACACAAGCAGATGATGGATGCTAAAGGTTAGCGGAACATTCTGCTGGGAGATGTTGAGACCAAATTCGTGCTGCATGCGAGGCTTGAATAAGAATATCGCCCTGTGTGTGTGTGTGTGTGTGTGTGTGTGTTCACAGTCAGCCACACAGTCACAGACACATCTATCAAATACCGTGTGTGAGAGTGTGTCTAATGCCATTTTCTTCTCCACTCACCACTTTCCTGGGTTTTCTTGGTTTGGTGCAGAAAGTAGCCCATTATTTAGTTGTTAAACACTGAGAGTGTTATTGTAGATCATGTGTGAATCTATAAAACTTTTTGATCGTTTTATCTGAAAGTCGACTTCACTACAAGACGACAACAAACAACAAACATTCAACCGCAATATGGGAGTAGAAGATATCATAAGATGCCATCATAAGATGGCAGTCTGGAGGACCTGCGGCGCACAGCATCATTTGTACAAGAGGCAGGCGTATCCATTTGAGTGACCGACAACAACAACAACAACAACATAAGATGACATTACACAGCACACAGGTGCTACATGTGAACAAAACATATCACAAAATCACATTATACAGCAGCGCACAGGTGCTACATGTAAACAGAACATATCACAAAATGACAAAATACAGCAGCACACAGGTGCTACATGTGAACAGAAGATATCACAAGATGACTTTACACAGCAGCACACAGCCGCTACATGTGACCAAACATATCATAAACTGATATTACACAGCAGTACACAGCTGCTACATGTAAGAAGACCACATTTCAAGCTGACACACACACACACACACACACACACACACACACACACACACACACGACTCACCTGCTCGAGCCACACGTTGATGGTCAGCACTTGGTTGACCTCGTCCTGCCCACAGAAAGACAAGGTTTCTCTGTAGCTTTTACTACACCCTGGACCACACTAGTGATATTTATAGCACTTTAGAAGCTCAATCTGTCTGAATTATGTGTGTGTGTGTGTGTGTGTGTGTGTGTGTGTGGATGCGTATGTGTAGGTAGGTATGCAGGATATTCCTAAAATGTTTATAGAACGTTCTCGTGCATTTATAAAATGTAAACACGTGTATATGTGTGTATTTGTATGTATATTTATGTGTGTCACACACACACACACACACACACACACACACACACACACACACACACAGAAAGAGCGAAAGAGAAAAAGAAAAAGAGACGGAGGCACGCAGCTCATAACATCATTAAAATTCGCACATGTAGACGACACTTTCGAAATCGTCCATCCCTTGCTAAGACGACCTGAAGAAATGATGAAGTAAGAGATGTTGTAACGGCCAGTCTTCAGGTCCATCTCTACTGAACTAATTTCACAAGAAATGATCTTTGAGACTAGACTTCATTGACCTACTGACTATTGTCGAACTGCACCCACTGAATGACATGTCGAGGGCTGTTATTAAAGGTGTGAAAGATCGTTGAAACCTTTTGTCTGCAAGCAAATCTTTAGGCTTCGAAAATTATTTATTTCGTCTTTCAGTCAATTATTGAATGCCTGTACTGTTTGAGCGTGTATGGTGTGTGTGTGTGTGTGCACTCGTGCTGTACTTGTGCCGGGTTGAAAGGAAGACAGAGAAAGAAGAAATGATGTGTATCCAAAGAAATAACATATCTGCATTTGTGTGGGAAAATCAGGGCGTGGCAGATGTGAAACTGTTTGTGAGAGTGTTCAAACAAAGGCTTGTGGATGATTGGTATCAAGACTGGCATGGGAGTATTATGAAGGATGCAGCTGTAGATCGCTTTTCTTTTTATAGAACTTTTAAATCAGATTTGTCTTTATGTACATGATGTCCAACATATAACAATCCGTAGTGCTCTAATATGTTTTACACTCGGGGTTTCATGCCTAAAGCCGCATCGCTTGCACTTTGAAATCATTCCTAGTGATAATCCCAGCATCCTGTCATGTCCCGTTTGTCCAGGTATCATAGAGTCTGAAATACATGTTATGTTTTATGCTCAAGATATAGTCTACTGAGAAAGAAATATATACCTAAAAAGTACTCCCAATATCCATCTGCCTTTCGTCTATCCATGTTATTAGCAAACACCGGCAGTTAAAGGTAAATGTCATCCCATAACATTTTTCATGGTCGTTGGGGAGTGAGGTGTTAGAGACCCCACTTCTCTCGGGGCCAGCTTTTACATGAGGGTGGTGCCAATCTTCTCTCCCTCGCTGCCTTACCTTCCCCAACCCTCTATGGAGTCAGGTATCCATTCCCGTCAGCTGGGTCGACTGGGGGAAGTTTGCTGGGCTTATCGGGAATTGAACCAGCGCACTCTCGGTTCGGTCGCCAGCGCTCTAACCACTCGGCCATCCGTGTCCCCAGCAGTTATATAGTTAACAATGTTGTAAACTACCTTTATGAGGCATTCGAAATACGGAATTTAACTCATATTTGATTATTTGTCTCAATATACTGTGTGTGGAACTTGCATGTTCTATATATTGCATTGTTTACATTGTATTATGACTGGATTCCCCCTTGAAATGGGCCAAAGGCATCTTCAATAATAAATCATATCAATTAGCCCGACATTTCTCAGTCCGACCTGTATAATGTTCTCGGGCCAGTTGCACAACGCATTTCTAATTTTAAACACTTTTAGGCATCAACTCTATTTAGATAATGAGTTTAAAGTGCACACCACAATTTTAGAATTTTTAAAACTAAAACTGCTTTAATTAAGATAAAGTTGTTTAAGTCTGACTTTCTGTCCTGTCAGTACAATTTGTTGTACGTTCTTCTGCAATGCATCAAAATGGCTAAGAAGAGATTTTGCTTTCTTTAGAACAGTTTTAAGGTTTAGAAACGTGTTGTGCAACTGGCCCCTCCCCGCTACATTACAACACCACTAGCACAACTTCTTATTGCATGGAACTGGGTTTTCATCTACAAAAGTTTATCCCTCGAAAGTAACTTCAAATAAACCGAAAGTAGTGTGCTAATGTCGGCTTTAAAAAACTGTTAATGACCCGAGAGTTGTTTAATTAGCGGCAATATTTTTAGTCGCAATTTCCGGCCATTGCAGGTACCTGGACTTTCAGGTTTCTCCAGAACCAGGTTGCTTGTAGTTGCAGGTCCCAGCAGCACCCCCCCCCCCGGAAGACAGATTGCAGCAGGAAATTACTCAGGAGGAACGAGTGTGTGTTTGACTACCGCAGTGATTGATGAAGTGTGTTTAACATTTGTCCCCCCCCACCCTCCTCTTCTCCCTTCACCAGTAACATAGTCACGTGCAGGTGAGAAGACGGAATAAATTATTGTAAATAACTGCGGTTGGTCGAAATTTGTAGGTACCCCTGAGTATTGTACAGCAGTTACAATGAATAGAAATACAATGAGTGTAAGAAGAAAAAAAATTGTGGAGCTCTTTGGACATGCGCGCTATGGAATTCAACCCATAAGAGTCAGTTATCGTCCAGAGAGGTTTGGTCTACAAGCTCGACGTGAATTCCGCTCTAAGCGCCTGTGTTCAGTGCAGCTTCGTTTGATGTTTAAATCACCAGCTGTGATCTCATCCGATGCCTGATAATCACTTAAAAAAAGAAGAAGAAATTAGCTAGAAAGACGCTCATCTTTAATTTAATATTCTGTTAGACGAGTGAAAACGAGGGCAGGTAATCAGCCACAGAGAAGTGTAATACCTCCTCTCTCTCCCTCTCTCTCTCTCCACCCCCCCACACCTCCTCGTGCTCGCTGTTTCGCATTAACGGTGTAGCTGTGATTTTTAGCAGATGGAGACTAGCAGGAAATTCGCATAATTACGGTAGCTAGGCGGAGTGATCCCTGACAGCTCAGTGGTTGCCGCATGATGTAAACGACTCTCCAATATCTACCACTAACCATCACCGGTCTGGACGATCACTTTATCCTGCGTGATTGCTATATTTTTTTATTCCCCCTCCTCCTCCTTCTCCTCCTATGCATTTACTCCGTCTATCCTTCTGAAGCTCATTTCCCGCAGTTACCAGTCTATCGCTGGAGCTAACGAGGCTCGTCACGTTTGACGATGTTGCTGTGACGGACGTTTTGAGAGCTCATCACGTATGCTGGTGTTTGTGACGTACACACGCTGAGAGGGATCATCAGGTATACTGGTGTTTGTGACGTACACACGCTGAGAGGGCTCATCAGGTATACTGGTGTTTGTGACGTACACACGCTGAGAGGGCCATCAGGTAGACTGGTGTTTGTGACGTACACACGCTGAGAGTGCCCTCAGGTATACTGGTCTTTGTGACGCACACACGCTGAGAGGGCCATCAGGTAGAATAATGTTTGTGACGTACACACCCTGAGAGTGCCCTCAGGTATACTGGTCTTTGTGACGTACACACGCTGAGAGGGCCATCAGGTAGAATGGTGTTTGTGACGTACACACGCTGAGAGGGCCATCAGGTAGAATGGTGTTTGTGACGTACACACGCTGAGAGTGCCCTCAGGTGTACTGGTCTTTGTGACGTACACACGCTGAGAGGGCCATCAGGTAGAATGGTGTTTGTGACGTACACACGCTGAGAGGGCCATCAGGTATACTGGTCTTTGTGACGTACACACGCTGAGAGGGCCATCAGGTAGAATGGTGTTTGTGACGTACACACACTGAGAGGGCCATCAGGTATACTGGTCTTTGTGACGTACACACACTGAGAGGGCCATCGGGTATACTGGTCTTTGTGACGTACACACGCTGAGAGGGCCATCAGGTATACTGGTCTTTGTGACGTACACACGCTGAGAGGGCCATCGGGTATACTGGTCTTTGTGACGTACACACGCTGAGAGGGCCATCAGGTATACTGGTCTTTGTGACGTACACACGCTGAGAGGGCCATCGGGTATACTGGTCTTTGTGACGTACAAGCTGAGGTTTTCCGATGAGGCGAGAGTAGACAACGCACACGTCACAACTGTGCAGGAATACGTTGTGAAGGCCTCAACGAGAGACGGGACTATGTGCCAGTTAGGGGTATCTGTGTACACAGATGACGTCACACCTTTGACTTATTTCTACGCACGGTGACGTTTGTAGGCGTGTATCTCGGGAGCAAATAGGGTTGCGTTCACCCAGATTTGGGGAAATAGTATCTGGCACTAAGTTTCACCCAATCATGAGAAATAATGTTACCCTACTAGTCATTTAGGGGCACCGAACCCTACTCGTGTAGCCCTGGAAATCGTTGGCAATCTGTTGAGAAAAGACTGTGCAGCGAATGTCTAGGAAGGAAAACGATTGACAAATCCTTTCACAGCCCTCGCGTGGTTTTGTGGAAAGCAAAGGTAGAAGTGTAGCAGACGGCGTGTGGGTGGTCGCCGCTGAAGGAAGGCGCCGCATGAAGAAATAAATGACATAGTTAATGTCTGGAACTTCGGGATTCGATTCACGAAAACACGAATTGTCTCCTGCTTATCCCAGCTGACACCGCTCGATGGCGTATCGTGGGGCGTCTCATAGGCCGGCCGCCAACAGAAAGAAAATGAGGTTCCAGGGGTGGCGAAGCAGACTTGTAGATTTACAGCATGGAAGATCCAGACAGAATAACAAAAGGACAATTAAATGAAAGAATGAATGAGCGAGAAAACAAGTAAATGAATGAGTAATTTTATCTGTTTATCTCTGAAAGTCCACGCTTGCTCGCAAGAACGTTTTCACGAAAAAAACTCCACAGTAAAGTATTCTTTCTTTCTTTGTTTCTTTCTCTCTCTCTCACATACGAACACTGACTCACAAAACACTCGCACACAAAATACTCACCAACATACCCGTATAAACAGTTAAAACATTCACACCAACATATCCCCACACAACACTCACACAAAACTATCTACCCACACCCCCTTCACACACAAAACACTCACACAAACTACCCCCTCCCACACAACACACTCACACAAACTACCCCCGCACACAAGCACACATCACACTCACACAAACTACCCCCGCACACAAGCACACATCACACTCACACAAACTACCCCCTCCCACAAACACACATCACACTCACACAAACTACCCCCTCACACAAACACACAACACACTCACACAAACTACCCCCTCACACAAGCACACATCACACTCACACAAACTACCCCTCCCACAAACACACAACACACTCACACAAACTACCCCCTCACACACAACACACAACACACTCACACAAACTACCCCCTCCCACAAACACACAACACACTCACACAAACTACCCCCTCACACACAACACACAACACACTCACACAAACTACCCCCTCACACAAACACACAACACACTCACACAAACTACCCCCTCACACAAGCACACATCACACTCACACAAACTACCCCTCCCACAAACACACAACACACTCACACAAACTCACACAAACACACAACACACTCACACAAACTACACACAAACACACAACACACTTCCTCCCACAACCCACACTCACACACAACACACAACACACTCACATAAACTACCCTCACACTCCCTCACACAACACACAACACACACTACAAAACCACCCCTCCCACAAACACACAACACACTCACACAAACTACCCCTCACACACAACACACAACACACTCACACAAACTACCCCTCCCACAAACACACAACACACTCACACAAACTACCCTCACACACAACACACAACACACTCCACACAAACTACCCTCACACAAACACACAACACACTCACACAAACTACCCCCGCACACAAGCACACATCACACTCACACAAACTACACACAAGCACACATCACACTCACACAAACTACCCCCTCCCACAAACACACAACACACTCACACAAACTACCCCCTCACACAAACACACAACACACTCACACAAACTACCCCCTCACACAAGCACACATCACACTCACACAAACTACCCCTCCCACAAACACACAACACACTCACACAAACTACCCCCTCACACACAACACACAACACACTCACACAAACTACCCCCTCCCACAAACACACAACACACTCACACAAACTACCCCCTCACACACAACACACAACACACTCACACAAACTACCCTCCCACAAACACACAACACACAACAAACTCACACACACACACACAACACACTCACACAAACTACCCTCACACACAACACACAACACACTCACACAAACTACCCTCACACACAACACACAACACACTCACACAAACTACCCCCACACAACACACAACACACTCACACAAACTACCCTCCCACAAACACACAACACACTCACACAAACTACCCCCTCACACACAACACACAACACACTCACACAAACTACCCCCTCACACAAACACACAACACACTCACACAAACTACCCCCTCACACAAACACACGTGTTTACAAACAAAAATATTCCACTTATAGATCCACACACTCACATACACAAAGATATACAAAAGTACGCGCACAGACAAACTGAACACAAAACATACAAATAGTTCAAAGTTCAAGCAAAATTTAAGGTTGGGAAGTGGAACTTGAGTTGAACACGATGACCAAGCGAAGTAATGCAATCTTACGGGGAATTCTACAAATGTCCTTATTTTTTACAAGAATCCCACTGAAGAAAAATCTTCGCTAATTGCAGTTAAGTCCCACTTTTAGACTAGAAATGTGAAAATGTGAAATCCTGTGGTAATTGGGTGAGACATGATCCGATTGTAAAATAATTCTGTTTCTCTATGTGTCAAAAACTATGTTTTGCTATCACGTTTATTAACCACACCTGTGAATACGCTGTAACCATTGGCAACGACCTGGTGTGTGTGAGATCAGAAGGAAGCTTCATTCACACGGCATAGCATGGTTGTTATTTTCATTTACAGACTGACGACATTGGGTGGCCAACGTCGAATAGTTTTTATTCCATGTTAACTTCATCTATCTACAGGATCTATATGTTACATCTGTAAACAACATTTGCTTCAGTTGAATAGCATTTATCAACAGGATATGTTTTAGTTTATTGCGGGCGGTCCGGTGGGGCAACGGTTAACCCTTGTCATCAACACAGTGAGGATTGGCTGTCCAGGGTTCAGATCTCGTCTCGGGCACGCTGTTCTTTCTCTGCATGTGACATCTGTTCACAGGACTGACTGGTGTTCGGTTTTTACTCCCTTGGCTGCTGACTCGGCGTAAAACACCTCGGGTCAGCTCACTACATCTGTCGACGATCCCCCGGACAGTCCAGTGTGTCAAACACTTTGCAACAACAGCCTGCGGACTCGCATCAAATCCTCCATTCAAACAACTTCTGCACAAAAGTCTTGCCGGTAATGTGGCAAGAAGAGAATGAAATAATAATGTTGCTATGCAGTGTCTCCAGCCGATAGAATCACACTGATTGCCTCGTTCAGTTGATTGTGGCCGTTGATAAGGTCATTAATGGAGATGGCAGTGTGGGCAGCACCACCGTCGCTAATCACTTTGTTTTTTTTTAAACCCGAGGAGACGATAAAGACTGGCAAGAAATGGCGCTGGCGGCTGTTTGCATCCTGTATTTCCCCAGCAGCTGACTCTTATCATTAGTTGCATAACGAATTATCGTCTGGTGGGCAATCCGTTAATTACCGACTATATTTACTATATTTACCGGTCATTATTTTATTTGTCTGTAGGTGTGGCTGATCGCATCTTTGGGTTGAATACGCGTCTCTCTCTCTCTCTCAAGTTTTCTCTCTTCTTTTACCTTCATCTCTGTCATTGTTTGTGCGCGCGAATGTTTGTCTGCGTGTGTCTATGAATATCCATGTGCGTGCATGCACGCGCACGCAAATGTGTATGTATGTGTGTGTGTGTGTGTGTGTGTGTGTGTGTGTTTTGAGTGTATGTGTGAGAGTGTTCGTACGTGTCTGGGTGTACGTGGTGTTTCCGTGGTGTGTCTGTTTGTCTCTGTGTGTGAGTTCGCGCTTGTGTGCATGGACTTGTGTGTGTGTGTGTGTGTGTGTGTGTGTGTGTGTGTGTGTGTGTGACTGTGAACGCCCGCGGGATAATAGGCTTTTACATCCTGAGTAACATCAAGAGAAAATTCTGTGAACTAACGGTTTCTTGAACTGAATGTGAAGGTTGGGCCACGAGGCAGTGAAAGGATTCGCTTCTTCAAACAACACTTTTCCGCTCACCACACCCACCCAAGGCGCGGTCAGTGAAGCGTACAATGCTTACCGTTCATAACAGTTTTATAAAAGAACTAAAGGTTAAAAGTTAATGGCTGAAGCTAGACTTGAAGGCTGGCAACATTAACAGACACTTATCTATCTAATTCAAATGCAGGCGCGCAGGTTGCTTCGGACATTAATTTTGTCAATGTTAGTCTCTCTGTCCATGCCTCAAATTTTCGTTCATCATAAAATATACCATTCTGAATATTGTTCTGTAGACTTACCTGCAGAAAAATGTCAACAAATATGAACAAAATATAAATAGGAAGAGGAAAATATGTTGGTAGAAGGGACCTCCAGGAAGAAGGAAAAAAAAAACTCAAAGCCAAAGAAAACCGTAATGGCAGGGACTGTCTCGGAAGAGTCCAGTCTGGGCGAGTGCAATAGTCTTACCATGTCGGAGATTTGAACAAGGGTCAGTCCGAATTTAACCACCACCTTGTCTGAGGCGTTGAAGACTGGGCGGGAATACATATGGTAGCCATCTAACAGCTTGTCTATCAGTCGCTGTTCGTCTGGAATCTCCTGTGGTCGGTCCCGTGGGCCACGCTGTCCGGACGCGTGCGAGTCTGCTAGTGAGAACAGACAGAAACAAAAAAAGCATCCCTAGAAGAGAAGCAAAACAAGACAACAGGCAAGACACGAGCCACTTACCATGTCTGAGATCTGGGTGAGGGTCAAGCCAAACTTGACCGTGACCTTCTTGGAGGCGTTGTAGACGGGGCGGGAGGCTGTGTTGTAGTCGTGCAGCACGGCATCCATTAGCTTCTGCTCGTCCGTCTTGGCAGCAGACAGGAAGAGTGGAAGACTGAGGAGGAGACACAGCCCCAGACAACAGCGACCTCCTCCCAGAGGTGGTGCCGACATCTTGAATCCTTTACCGCAAGATGCGGCGGCCATTACAGTCTGCGTGTTCTGCTCGGAACAGAGTTCTCAACACGCTGGTGAACCTCCGACTGCCAGCAACTATTTCTAGGCTTTGCACCTGGCATCTCACCAGCGAGAAGTAACAAGAATGTCCTCCCAGAACACTCGTAGGGCTTGTTGTTCTCACACTACACGTGACACAGTGTTGCCAGTTGTTGTATGTAAAACCCTCGCCAATTAATGCCAGTCCTTGTTGTTTCCGTCTGCTACATGCAATTTAAATTCCTAGATCACAAAAATATGTTCCATACAGTATGTTCATGTGTTCGTGTGTGTTAGATGTGAACATATTTCTGCTGATCTCTCAGAAGGATGAAATGTAAACTAAAAAACCACAGTTACCCGAAAGGCTTCGAAAAATCTGGGAGATGGCCGTGAGGAGAGGGCCAGGAACACCCAGTCTCTCTCTCTCTCTCTCACAAACATAATAAAACTTACAGTCCAAAAAAACATATGTATTAAATCCACTGAGGAATGCATTTCACAGACACATCTCTGGGCTCCAACATAACACGAGATGATATTGCAGACCGAAATAAAACTTTCATCAGTATCAGAAGAAACCCAAACCTCTCCACGTTCTACTCCCTCAAAAATATTTCTTTCCTCTCTTCACCAAAATGCGTTCAATGACCTTAAATATAATACACCAGACAGTTCACTCGATCGGAAACTAAAGTTAATAGTTAAACTCGATACAACTTCTTCAACAAAAAAGAGTTAAGAAAAACTTATGAACATTTCATTCTTTTGTCTCTCTTCATCCATTCGTGTGTCGGTTTGTCTGCGCGCCTGCGTCTTTGCCTCAGAACGCTCGCACGCGCGCTCGCACGCAGGCAGAAAAGTTGATGATGAATCCTGTCAACTAAAATCGAACTGGTGTCACGAAGTTTTGATGTTTCACATATCAAAGAAGCTTTATTCCTTAATGCACATCAGACTTCCCGAGGCCGCTCTGAATTTTAGTCATGCAGTTTTCTTTCTAGTCTTTTCCTTATCTCCAGGAAGCCTCAGAGCCCTCCCTTCGAACCGAAATGACAGGGAGACAACAAAAAAAGAGAGGAAAAGGCGAATATGACAATGTGGCCTAAAAAGAGAGAAAGAATAGAGAGAAGAGTAAGAGGAAACAGGATTTAATGAGAGTGGCGACAAGAAAAGGAAGATCGGGAAGGGAGGGTGGGAGGAACAAAGATAAAAAAGGACCAAAGAAGATAATGAGACAAAGTGAGAGAAGAAGAACCCTGACTGAACTGGGCACGAAAAAGACGGAGGAAACATGAGTTCTTGTTGTCCAAAAGTTCAAAATGCCTCAGCATATAAGCAAACGGGTATTCAACTACTTCGATAACAATTAAACTTCTTGGGATATGTATATATGTCAGCAGAATCTCGCTATAACAAAATTTTCAATGTAAAGTTTTTTTCCCAAACGTTCCTGAGAATTCTTATAGCGTTTAGTGTAAAACTTCAGTGAGAAAGTGAGAGTTCCTAATTTCCCTCTTTGTGTTTTCATCATGTCTGGCATCTGTTGCATCACTGCTTGAGTGAGAAATATATTAGAAAATTAAAATCAAACAGAAAGCGCACTGAATGTTGAGAATCTCCATGCAACGAATTATCTGATGTAACGATATATATATATATAGATAAGGAGTAGTAACATTCACGGAAGAAAATATAGCCTATGCATATAGAAAAACAAACCCCACTATACAAAACAAGAAAAGTGCATTGTTGTACAGCATACATACTATAGAAAGTATAGCAGGCTACATAATGTAAGAAATTGTAACAGAAATATAGCAGACAGACATAATAATATTAAGAAGGTATAGAGGCTGATTCATGTGAAGAATACAGAAATCAATTAGCAATGGTCTGTAGAAGGCAAAGCTAGTGAGGGTAGCTGCCCAGTCCCTAGCAATCAGCTAAAACAGCTTCTAGTTTCGAGGTTAATCTAGCTGACAGCTCCACACCAGCCTTCAGATAGCACTTTGTGATTTGTTGTAAACCCGATACAAGGCCTGAACTCGAAAGAGACAGAGAAATTTTTTTTTTAGTTCTTGCAGTAAATTACATATAATATAATATTATGCTTCATATAGACCGAGGGGTGAGATGGGAGTGGGGAAAGCCATTTGGACAGTGAACAAGATCCGGGTGACTAAACACAGGCATGGAACTGGATAGCATGGAGCAGCGGATACACCTGGACAGTTCTGAGGACTGTATGAAAGACAACACCAGATTATAGTTTGTGCTGAATGAAAGGAAAAGTTATTATGGTTTTCACAATCAGTGTGGTCCGAGGCAACAGCAAGAATCTAGAACATTTCCTGCAGATTACATTTCTTACCATGTTCTTCTCCTTATGTCTGACATTCAAAGTGGTAGATATTTCATCAAACTGACAAAGACAGCGACAAACTTTGAACACAAACTTTACGATGCTGGGATGTTTTTTTTTAAAGTTCAGGGGCCAGTTGCACAACACGTTTCTAAACCTTAAAACTGTTCTAAAGAAGCAAAATCTATTCTCAGCCATTTTGATGCATTGCAGAAGAACATACAAAAAATTGTACTGACAGGACGGAGAGTCACTTAAACAACTTTATCTTACTTAAAGCAGTTTTAGTTTTAAACATTCTAAAATTGTGGTGTGCACTTTAAACTGATTATCTAAATAGAGTTTAGGCCTAAATGTGTTTAAAATTAGAAATGTGTTGTGCAACTGGCCCCAGAAAGTTAAATGCCGAGAAGCTAAACAAATGGTCAGCCATTAGACTCTTACATTCTGAATACAAAACTTGATATTGCCGAACACATCAAGAGGACAAGCAGCATATTCATCGGCTTAGATAATGTTCTGGTTCAGCTGGGATAATAATAAAGCATTTCTGTGGCCCATTTCCCTATCAACAGCAATCTCAATGCGCCTTGACATAAATAATCGACTTAATAATATCTCTGTCAGACACACGTGTAAACAGCACACACACACACACACACACACACACACACACACACACACACACACACACACACACACACACACACACAGCCTACAGAGAAAAAGCCAGATACACATGCCTCTAGGAGTAGATGATATGAGAAGAGACAGCCACCAGCTTCTGAAAGTATTCCCGTAAAAGGTGGGTGAGGGTGAGACTTGAAAGCATGGAGGGTGGTAGGAAATGATGGTGGAAGACATTCCAGACACTGAGGCCAGAGAAAAAGAGTGGCAGCCGAGCTGATTCCATGTGATACACATGCAGGAGGTCGACATGAGGAGACTGGACACATCGACCGCGACTGACAAGGTGTTAGTAACTCACACACCTTGCAAGCAAAGGGAGGCCATCTTGTAATTGATGGGGGTGTAGGGTGGGGGCTAGACAGGCCTGGGAGAACTGGGGTCATTCAAAGAAATTTGTGCTTATGTAGGAAAATGTGGTCAGCATCGTTTCAGTTTCTTTGAAGTTTGTCGAGGAGGCTGTTGACAAGCTCAACAAAAGTGGACTAGGACCAGTCCACCCGGGACAGCACCCATACAAACACGAATTTCGTTGGAAGAAAATTTTAACAAGGGTCTTATTTGGCGAGTTCCACGAAACCCTGGAAAACTGATGCAAATTGTCGGACGAAGCGTCTAAATTAAATTAAATTAAACTTTTCTTATTTATTTTATTACAATAGTTTCGCACTGCAAAATGAAAGATTTTGAATTACATTCTAAATACTAAAGCTTCATCTGTGATTCCGTTTACATAAAAAATTAAACACTAACACAGACAATGGCGTGCATTAGATTTCTTGATAGCAAGCTGATTAATATATTTCTTGACAGCACCCTAATCAAGGAGTTTCACAGCAGACACAGGTCGAGAAAAAAAATGAAGAGAAACGAAAATAGGAGAGAGAAATGTCTCCAGCTGCGAACTAGCAAGTGTATTTAAGGAAAATGATTGTAGATGATATGACAGGTGTATGCTGTCTCAGGTAAGCAAGTACGGAACAAGACAGGGAGCCTGTTGTGCAATGTAGGAAAGTATTTAATATCAACCCTGCACCTGGAAGACTTGCTATGTTATTGTCAACACTGAGAAGTCAGCCCTCAGTCAGGTCAGCACATACAGCCCCACAACACGGCAAGTCTCGCACCCTTACCATCTTTTTCTTTTCTTTCTTTAAAGGTTGGATATCGAGAATTCAAGCTCGGTTGAGCACGAACACACCCGAATGCCGGCCAAAGAGATTTTCTGGATGTTACATCATCGACCTGAGCAACATAGCCGACGATCATGGGAAAAAAACCCCCCAAACACAGGGTCATAGCCGATGTTAATAAACCTCACAAAAACTGGGATTCAGCAGGTAAGATGATAAGCAACACACCTTCACAAGCTACAGCAAGTATTGGGCAACCACACCCATCAATCCATGTCTGCGAGTATGAGTTGTCCAGCGTGTCAGCGTGTAACTGTTGAAATCAGGGGAAAGGGGTCAGAGTTGTGTGTGTGTGTGTGGGTGTTTGTGTGTGTGGGTGGGTGTGTGGGTGGGTGTTTGTGTGTGTGTGTGTGTGTGTGTGTGTGTGTGTGTGTGGGTGGGTAGGGGTGTTTGTGGAACACGTGTACGCGCCTCCCCAAGGCGGTGAGAGCAGCAGCCTCATCAGCCCCCTTGGCAAACATTCCGGGCATCGTAATGAGTTCACCCGTGTCCTTCCTTGTCTCTCTCTATCCATTCTCTTTTCCCGATAGACAAGTGAGATTTCGCAATGTGTGTGTGTGTGTGTGTGTGTGTGTGTGTGTGTGTGTGTGTGTGTGTGTGTGTGTGTGTGTGACTTTGTAAAAGAAAGAGATGCTAAATTGTGGTCTACTGGCAACAGGGTAGATACTAGACTGGTCAGGAACACGCGAGACAAAATAGTGAGACTCATATTCGAAAAACATTCTCTAGCATTAAAAATAAATCAAGATTATTTGAAATAATACTAGCAGACTGCTGAGAATAAGGTTTGTAAGAACAGTTGTACGATATGGTATGGAACTGTATTAAGTCTGAGCTTTTACATGATGATGATGATGATGATGATGATGATAATAATAATACTACAATACACTCACATAGCGCGATTCTGTAGTCACACTCACATATCTAACAGGACTAAACGAGATTTCTATAATGATAATTGAAAGATCGAGATATTTACAAACAATGAGGACACGCAGCACTGTGTTTCTTTGTTGATTGTCAACATGTAGAGGAATGACTGGCTACTGGTGTATTTATTTTTGTTGTCGACCTAGAAATGAATACTAAGGCGGATGTATCACCACCCTGTAAGCAGGGCAACATCCAGAGAGACATGGCATGCACAAGGAGCGAGATCTGAACCCACAACCGCCGGATTCTCCCTGTCATGGTGACAAGAGTTTTACCATCATCGCGGGAAGTGTACAGAAAACGAGGAATTGACCAAACGGAGAGATGATAAGAAGGAAGAAGTTTAGGCCAAAAGCTTCCAAAGATTTCGTTTTATGGTGATTACAGTCTCGCATACACGGACCTCTAGACGGCGGAGTGATACATGGTGCAATCCGAGCATGGAAACCCAGTCTCCACAGCAACAGGATGTAATAGAATGGCATCAAAGGTCAGTCTGCAATTTCACCAGACTCCTTGTCCCGCGGTCAAGACGATGTTGGTGCCTTTGCCGCAGTTGCTCTGGCATCACTGAGTGGCCTGGTCAGTCTTCCAAGGGAAGGAAACTCCGGCCCAGAAACTATTTCCTCTCCTGACACCATTGCTCCCTCCCAAACCTCCCCAGTTGACACCGGCAGGAGATTTCAGCTCTTTCCTCCCCCCCCCCTAGTTCTGCAATGTCTGAATTATTCCTCATGGCCACAGCGTTCACCCTGTCAAACTCAGGTCATCCCGAAATAAAACGGACACAGAGGCTTCCAAGGCAACAACTGATGATGTTACAGAGGATGTAGCTGAGGACATTGCAGTGGATTTTGTTTGGCTGTCGTGCGGCCTCTTAACCGGAAGTCGCTTGCCACCATGTCAGGGAGGATCGTGACCTTTGGGGTGAGGGTTCAGGCTCTGGATTCTGTCCTTGTGTGGCGCCTGTTTAAAGTTCTGGAATAGCCCCCGTGACAGAGCTTCTGTTGGTCAACAGTGTAAAACACTAACAACTGTCTCAAATATCAGTCCATGTACTTTCTCTCGAAATGTTCATATACCTGTTGCCATGATAATGATTGTCACATATTCAGATTCCGAAGCGTCCGTCTCCATCACTCTCTTCCCGCTCTCACACCAGATACATACTCACTCTCAATCCACATTCATCTCACTCTTCTTACACTCTCATCCCACTTTAATATCGCTCTCATCTCACTCATCCTCACTATCATCTCATTCTCATCTCACTCTCATATCACTCATTTCTTCCATCTCACTCATCCTCACTATGATCTCATTCTCATCTCACTCATTCGCACTATCATATCATTCTCATCTCACTCATCCTCCCTCTTATCTCACCCTCAGCTCACTCATCCTCACTCTCATCACTTTCTCATCTCACTATCGTCTCATGTTCATCCTCACTCTCATTTCATCCTCATCCTCGCTCTCCTCCCACTCTAAGGCCACATTCGTTACATTCTCATCTCATATTCATCCCACTCATCTTCTTTTCATATATCTCTCATCCTTGGTCCGCCCCACTCCCGTCTTCTGTTCATCTAACACGTGTCACAAGCGCATGGACACAGTAAGATCAATCATTTTTCACTCTGTTCTTTCATTCATTCTCACTGCTTCATTCATTCACTCAGTCACCTTTTTTCTGGAGCAAACTCGGAATGTTTCCTAACGGAAGCCCGCTTAGAATGTTGACATCTTTTTGATTGGTATCTAATACATTAAAGATTTATCCGGAAACTGTTGTCTACAAAAGTAGGCTGCTGTTGGATGATGACTAACTGCTCTCCATGTACTTTTGAGTGAAGAAAAAGCCAGAGAAGAAATGTCATTAACACACAAGCATGTCGGGAAGGCTGTCCCATGATAACACACGTTTATGTGAATAAAATATTACAAGCAATTCGTGATTAGAAGAAAACTCCCGGTGATAATTTTTATATTATTTATAAGAAAGAATTCAGTATTATGTGCTAGTCACATCACATTTCTCTTCAAGTTGAAAAATCTACTCAAAAGGTATTCGGTCTCACGTAGAATGATTAAGATTATTCCTCAGGGTTTACTTCGCATGCACCCTGACTCATTAATATATGAGATTCATAAACTGAGTGTTTTCTGCCGGGATAAAGAAAGGAAATCACGATGAAAGGATGAGCAGGTGGTTAATGAGAAATTTTCACAAAATAATCTCCGTGAGGGAGGTAGTAAAAGTATATTTGGAAGGAAATGATGCGATGTGGTTCACATCGGTAACCCCGTGAAATGAAGAAAGAAAAACAAGCAACGGAATGAAGCTGAGACAGCGAAAGAACCTGAGTACAACTGAGAAGCAAGGAAAGTGGAAGAGGAGAAGAGGCGAAGTTGTTAAACAGCCACAAGCTACCCTCGCAGCACAGGATGCTGTAAACACACGGGTGCCATACAAGGTCTATGAGACCTTGTCCTTTACCAAGCCACCCGTGTACTTTTTGGCAGTCTGTGTTGCTAGGGTAACCTTAACTTAACGGCGTTTTTAACTCTTTACAGCTCAGGCGATTATTTGTAGTCAAACAACCACATTTACTCAGTGAAAGAAACTGTGAGCTGTAAAGAGTTAACCGGCCACAAACTGTCCAAGACGGGACCATGTTTGGCAAATGTTTTGCATGATCATCACACAAAGCTTTGTCAGACATAAATCACATACTTACACTATGTGGGTGGTTAACAATAGCCTGAATACAAGTCATACATATGGCAAACTGTAAGTGGGTCTGTCACCCATTGAAAAGTCGCTTTACCTGAGGTCTGTATGACTGCAGCCATTAGGGTCGACACATGAAATCTCGAAAAGTTTTCACAGACTTAAGAGGGGTATGCATGAGATCACACTTAAACTTCTTTACCTAGTCTTTACCTAGAGGCTGGTTAGTTATTCACCCAGTCGTTGATGACTTCTACACTTAGTCGATGGTCATTTCTCTACCTAATTACATTTACTAAAACCTGCGTTGCTTCCATATTGAAGTTAGCATAGGGTGTCTTACTGGTTTGCAAACAAGTAAAGTTGGACACGATCCCCTTTGTGCCTGGCAAGACCTCCAACACACACTTTCACAAAAGAGGAAAACATTTCAGTCACATTCCACTCACAGCTGACAGCACTCCCACAGTCCAACAGTCTTGATGGTGTGACTGACTTTCGGGTACCAGTCGCTGCTCCGATATCTGCTGCCTCTTCTCTAAGTCGAGAAAATACTTTCAGAGAGAATCGATGAAAGGCTTTGTTTGTTTGTTTGTTTTTTTTGTTTCCTTCCTCCGTGGCAAAAAAACACGGGAAGTGTCGCCACAAAACGCTTTTGCAGCCTGTGGCACCAGCAGTCACACACACCGAGAGAGAGGGAGAGATGCGCTCGTTACTAACTAAAGCAGCGGTATCCAATCACAGGAGGAAAAAGCAAGAAGCAATAGAAGATACGTAAGCCCACGCTCCAGGGAGGCGGGGAAGAGGGTTCCCAATTTGCATGGCCTCCCTCTCGCTTCGTGCCAGCCTCTCGTACAAAGCAAGAGACGGATACGCTACCCCCCCCTCCCCCCACCGTACGTCAGCAAGCGCGGCTAGTCACGTGACTGAGCCTCGTAACGCCTCGGTCTGCAGGTCACCTTCGATCCGTCGACAGTGTCCTTACAAAGAGGGTTGCATTTCGATACCTGAAATTGATTTGTCGATTTTAAACTCGCGTGCACGAAATTGGTACGCCGCAGCTTGCTATAAGGGCTAAAAAAATAATAATAATGAAGACGGCATGAAAGTTTTGTGACTGACACCACTTTTCGGATTCAGCGATGAAAGAGTTGATAACAGTTATATGTTTGTTTTTATCAGCGATTGCTGTCTTTCTCCGTAGAACATCAATATTTCACGAATGGGTTGTCAGGATAATAGCTGTTCGTGCAGACAGCGTAACCCTGGTTTGATTTAAAGCTAGACAATTGTTGCGCAAATAGTTTTTTCCTTTTTGCCGAGGGCTGAATGTGATCACGGCCATCCTTGTTTGGATGTGCAGCGGGCGCATGACAGCTTTTTGAGGACTCTTTAAAGCGCGTGCTCGAGGTGTAAGATGGAGAGAAGTGTAGCAGCCAACTGAAATAACGAAAAACAAGATGAGGTGCAGGGAAACATCTCTCTTCCCCTTTGACCCACCCCCATCTCTCTCTCTCTCTTTCTATCGCTCTCCCTCCCCGACCTCCCCGCCCACCATCGTGTTGCTGTTTACCGCGCATGCTCGGCAGCTTTGGAGAGATGCACTTGGACTGGGTTGAATCACTAGGGGGTACATGTCTACATGTCTACAAGTCTGTGGCACCATATTCACGTTCGCAGCTTCATCGCGAGGAGAAGAAACCCAGTTTCATTCGGTTTTAAAGTCTTTACATAGTGTTGGTACTCTAAGCCCCTCCCCTCTTCAAAAGATACACAACAAAGGGTTTCTGAACACAGCCTAGCAGCCATAAAGCAGTGAATACAAGTGGCTCACTGTGTTTAATACAACAGAATTTTTGTAAAATTAAGCGATTTATGCTGTTAGATATCGCTTGTGTTACCAGATTTTGCATGAGACAGCAAAGTAAAGGTTAAGAAATGGAGAAGATTTTCATGGCCGAGTGAGTGAGTAGTGAAGTGTAAGTGGTTCATCGAGTACAGGGCGCAGCATGCGGAATGTGGGCCCCCCACCCGTTCTTTCCGCCCCCCCCCATGTCCAAGCTTGAAACCAGAAGGAGGCCGAGGTGGTGGTGTAGTGATAACCAGACACACAGGCGCTGATGTGTATATCAACAGGTCCACGACACTGGGGCTGCATTTCACTCCACATCCCCACATTTACGATGAAAGAAGGGCAAAGAAAATCGCTCAAGTGATACTGGAGTTTTGCTTTGTTCTGTTCCATGTAATGTGCTTGTCTTCACAGTTTTGAAGTTGGTGATAATGCCAATTTGTTTTGGTAATTTGCTCCTAGACTGACATTTTTAATCATGCTTGAATGGGGGAAACGATAGATTATCACGGATGTTAGGGTGAGCATGATTTTCTCTATTCACTTTTGTGGATAAATAAAGTTGTCTTGTATTGTATTAAAGTCTTTGATTCTGGTACGGACCAGAATAATTTACCTTGCCCCATATACCTGTGTATTTTTAATTCACTGTGTGCATTCATATTTTTAGCATTTCTGTGTCACCAACCCGTAAAATCTGTTTTGTCCCATGTGTAGATATCTCCCAGTGTGTACATATCTCTTGTACATGTGTTACCAACGTGTATACCTTGCTTTGCCACAATTCCTATTTCTTATTTTTATTTTCGGAAATAGAAATTTTTTCTCCTACCTGAACTTGAGAAATTTATATTATGTGACTTGAGGGTTGTGATTATGTTGCATACAGACATTTAAACAGAAAACTGGTTTATGAGGTATTCAGTAAATTCCAGCCACTTTATTTTAAGAAATTTCACCAGAACACTTACTTAAAAAAGATTTATGAAAAACCACAGCAAAGCCAAAGCCAGTGAAACAGCATCACTTTCGTTTGACTACTTTGACCACTTCGACCCTCCACCCTCGTGCTCCACCCGGCGTGCTCCACCCTCGTGTTCCACCCAGGATGCTTTGGGGTGAAACAAAGGGAAAGTGTCATAGACTTCAGGCAGCGAAGACCTGTTCTGGTGCTGTGCTCAAAATATCGTGTTTTTATATTTACCAAACGGTCATCATGGTGCCCTAGAAACTTTATTGTGTATTTCCTTGTGTGGCCATCATCAAGGCATGTTCCTCGTGCTATGTCACTCGGCGAATAAAGAATTATTATTATTATTATTATTTAGTTTTTCTGAAACTGCAAGTTTTTGAAAGCAGAACAGGCCTGATGTACACTCAACCACATTGAAAGCGGGCGCCTCTGTCTCCCCCGAATGTTGCAGGTCCAAATCTTTCAAAGACTTATGACTTGCAAACAAACAAGAGTCTGGTTGCCATGTAATATCCATCATTAGACAAAACAGCACACAGCAGTGCCTGCTGGACTGGACTTTCTCAGCCATTTTCCTTCGTAATGACAGCAGCTCGTCAGGACCCGTTTCTGGACAGGTGGAAGAGTCGGGGGTGAAGGTCTATTATTTTCCTGAGAAATGAGTGTCCAGTTCTGCTGAGTGGACAAAGAGTTTTCCAGTCATTGACCAGAGGTCGTCTAGAACACACAGATTTACAGAGCTCATATGTTTGCTCATCAAAGGTATTCAACATTTGCTGAACACAACATGTAACAAAAAGTCGGTCCAAAGGTTTGTCTCAGCTCGTGCCACGAGTCAGTAGCGAGGGTCAAACATGTCCACGTGCTGTTAAAGTCTGTAGAGGGTCAAGACCACTCAAAGTCTGCAAAACAGTGAAAGTCAGTGTAAAAGTCCTTTATGTACCTACCATAGTAAAGTCCCGCTTAGCACCACATACAATAAATTATTGGAAAGAAAATACTAAAGGTTGAAAATCAATCCCATGGTTCACTTCTGACTCTGGTTCTGATGTAAAGTTTTTGCGTCCAGGTGGATATTTCTCGATAAAAAAATGAAGACCTTTTGTTTTGAATATAAAACAAACAAGTCGGCAGAACTTTAAAAATTTGTAAGAACATTAAATATCAAAGTTTTTATCTAAAATGTTTTTGCCAGAACATTTAGATGTCACATCTTTTCATCTTTGAGACTACAGTGTGAGACAAAGCAGGGACACGTTTGTAGTCTTCTTTCATCTTGCATGACAGCTTCACATCAAAACTTCATAAACTTCCTATCTCAGGCACAAATTAAGATTCACAAAACCAGCAATTCGTTAAAAAGAAGAGAGAGAGAGAGAGAGAAAGCACCACTCAAACAATCAAGAAAAAGAAAAACCCACAGTTATTATCTTGTCGTTTCAAATCATGATGTTTTCCGTTAAGATAAGTCGCTTCAAATCTCTGATTGAACTGTGCTTATCATTGGATGCGGTCCAGGTTATGCTGTCGGACGTGGAAAGACGAGATAATGTGTAAAGATTGAAATGTAATTCCGACCTGCAAGAAAACGCCAGCATGCCAATGGGTGGCTGGTGGAGGCCGGGGGGTGGGGGTGGGGGAAAGGGTTGTGACTAGAAATGGCGTGCCAGAAAGCTCCGTCAAGCAAGATAGATTTTCATCTTTCAATGGACAAATAGACACTGCATTCCCGCATAAAGAAATGGAAAGAAAATAAAAGAAAAAAGAGTGCGATCAATAGATACATCTGCGGCAGCACTTTCGGTGATTCGGCGACTGTAGACGATGTCATCGATACAGAAGCGTCGTCACAGGAACACAAGGGGGGCTGCACCCAGAATGCACCGCGAAAGAGACGTTGGAATAGGACCTCATCATCATCAAACTCTCGCCAACTTGAGCCATCCAGCTACAGGTCAGGTACTGAGACAGAAAATGGGGCCGCTGGGCACACGAAGCGACTGAAAGTGACTGGAAATGACACAGACAGGGGGCAAGCTCGAGGGAGGTCACTGGGAAGCCATACCCCCGAGGCAGGGGCCATCACCCAGCTTGCTGCACCCAGTCAGTGAAGCCCGTGCATTGCGCGTTTCGTAAGCCTCGGCCATGTTTAGAAACGTGGTGAGAGAAATTCGTGAATAACGATTCCCCATGACTTCTAGGGTCGCTTTATGCGAGGTCTTAAAAAAACAAGTTTTAAATAGACGGCCTAAAATGATAGTCGACTTAGCTAAGTGTGGTCTGAATAAATGATTTCTCACTCAACGACTCACATGCACACAAGCGAACGGCAAGTTTTGGAGGTTGTGGAAGTTGGGTTCAGTTACCTACGAAGCTTAGTTACCGTCTGTGCGGTGAACTGTAAGTGGCTGACTGTGTCAAGATCACAGGAAATAGGAAGCTTAACAATATCCATCCGACACCATTTCTTCCCCTCATAAATAAGGTACCCTGCTGCTTAGAGGGCATGTGCAGATTTTTAAAGGATCGGGCGAGATAATCTTAAAAATCCGCGACTTTTTGCTTCGAAAGTGGACAGCTCTAAACTCCAAACTTTGGAAAACGGAAGAAACAGAATGATTGATCAAAAAGATAACTCCGGTAGTAAAGAAAAACATTTCCATCCATGCTTGCAAATACAATGCAGTGCTAATACACGAATCGTCAGAATTATAAAAAGATTAGTTCTTTGTCAGCAGCTGAGTGGTTCTCAACACCAGCAACCAGCTACATGTATGTTACATTTCTGCATTTTCTCTAGACATCAAAGCAAATTGTAATTAAAATAAATATAAAACTGTTACAGGCTTAACTATCCACAGAGAATGATCATCATACAACACCAAACCAAAGCAAAGATTTAAGAAGTAAGCATTAAAATACAAGGGGAAATTGTAACAACAAAATCAAAACACAACTACCCAATTTTGTTGCTTGTGCCAGCAGACCATCATCGAGAAGAGCCAACACTACATATTTTTCCCAAGCTCGCGGGCTACTGGTATCGATTTCAAGCATGCACCTTACTACGGTAATTGAAACTCTTTGGATTTCCTGTCTGGAAACAAGATAAACTTGTCCTCATCAACAGCTCACATTTTTTTCTGGCTCTCCTCTTCCTCCTGGTATTTCTTGTAAGCAGGACAGGGACTCGCAAAACGTGTGGACGAGTTGTGTCCATGTAGTTGGATGTCAATGGAAGTTTTGATCCTTCGCCCAAACTTCTCAAATGATGATCACAGCTGAAGGCGATTCCCAAGATTCAGTTTGTGGACACGAGAGTCTCAAGTTGCACGTGTAAATAACTTCACTACAGTGTGACATGACTTCCCCCATATCGCAAAACCCAGACCCAGTTTTAGGGCATCTTGTTTTGGCAGAACATATAGTATAGTGCTGTCATCCAGAGACTTTACATCCTATACACTCCATATATATTTATATATTTATATTATATATACGCCCTATATACACCCTGTGTGAGTGTATGTAGCTGTGTGTGGCCATGGATATCTTTGCATGCTGTATGAAATAAATATAATAAAGAAGGAATACACAGAGTGCAGAGTACTGAAATATGAAAGACTGAATCTGTGATAGATAAAAGAGTAAGTGATGAGTATTCACTCAGTTCTTGTGAAATAAAAATTTGAAGGTAACACATAAAGCTGGTGCAAGGTCACACCCTGGTAAACAATGTTTCCCTATAAAGTAGGCTGCAGAAAACTGTTGTACATCGGTTTTTAATGTAGCCAGGTGCACACAACAGTCGTTAAGCTCGTGCAACTCACTTCCCCCCTCCCCACCAAAAAACCCCCAACAAACAAATAGGTTGATGGACAACATGATGAATTTATCTCACACACTGAGTGGTGGCGACACCACTGGCTAGGTATTAATCTGTTCAGGTTGACAGACGGTGGAGGTGTGGGCAGTGATTAAGGGGTGTGCCTGATTACAAGCCGACAATTGATGGATGCGCCAGACCTCGTGCACGCGCAATCTTTATGGCGCATCTCCAGTTTCACTTTCCACTCCTTTTCCCACCAAACTCCTGCTGGAGGGCCTAGTATTAATTAAAGATATTAAAGCTGAACACATGGGACACACAGTTACTGCAATCTCCTCTATTTATTAGTAACGACCATCAGTGCATTGCAATTTCTGATTTGTAGTTACAGAGATAAACACATGTTCATCGGATTCATCAAGAAAAAAAGGGACTTTGACAGTCAAAACAGTGATTAGTGTCTTGAATTCTCGCCAAATGTTTGTAGCTGTAGATGACTTCCTCAGGTGTTCATGGTAGGACGCATTCTCTCACTGTATTCAATCGAAATTCATAGCATTAATGTTTTCGCCTTTATTTTATACCCCAGCAAGATGGATTTATTCCTGTCACCACACTAGGTAGTCCAGAAGACCGAGGTTTTGAAAGATTGCAGGAAAGTAGTCTTTTGTGAGCATCGCACTCAGCTCCATCCGAACGGGGAAATGCACTTTATATGTTTACTATTATCATTATTATTATTATTATTGGTTATTAAAAATTCACAAAGGGCTTTGAGTGGTGGGCTGTTTAAATAAAGTGCTGCATTTTCTAACTGCGGAATACACTGGCAGGACTGGGATGGGGGTCACTTCACTCTTTGCTATGTTCAGAGACAGTAGTTGGATGAACGGAAAAGCACGAGTCGGTTTTTTTTTCGCAAATAACCTGATTTTTAAAAAGTTGTTTAGGACCCTACCACGGAAAGCAAACAGGCGAGCGAGGACATAAAAACACGGACCTGCTAGAAATAATGCCGACATTGCCAAATGAAGCCTGACATAAAAGTGTTTCTTAAGAACTCCCGCTGGCCAATGAAAAACCTGACGATGTCTTGCAGGCTCGGGTGGTCAGCTCGCCATGAACGAGAATTATTCTCACATCACGAGAGTTCATGCGGATGAAGAGTGTTCGGGTTTCGCTGTTATGTAACTCTGATGGATACATTAGCACCCAGCAAGACACGAGAGAACTGGGAGACACATTTAACATTTGTTTTCTTGATTTGGTTATGAGCTCAGTTTTTCTTCCATATGCATTTACTTGTTCAAAGTATCCCTTTGGGTGCAGGTCTATTTTCGTTTTCTTCATTATAAATATAGCAGCTGCAATTCCTTTTCAGGCGTCGATTATAAGCCCAGCAGGGTAGCAAACGGTTAACGTGAGCAGTCAGTAACATGCAGTCACAAGCGAGCAGTCAAGCATGTCAGAAATGGTATCATGACTGTTGAAATCAGAAATCCAAAGTATAATATGCGATTTTGCTGTGATTTTACAAATACCGCAATTAAAGGAAAGGAAAAGTAACAGTTACTGACTCCTTTTCGTGGGCTTCTTGCTCTGTTTCAGACTGTTTTCACGGTTAAAGGAGTCTCTTACACATGGAGGGGTGTAGCACTGGTGTTGTGGCAGTGAGCAGAAGGTGTTGAGGGCCTCAAGAAACTGCTGTATCCTCGCTGCTGTCGTATCTGAGCCATCGACTAGCCCGCTGTATTTTAGCTGAGATGGAGGAGTGAACCATAAAGACTCTGATTATAGGGCCGTCAGAAATCTCCCATTAGCCAGCCCCTCAACGAGAAGTTGTTTCCCGTGACCAGCCCCTTCCAGGGAACGACCCCAGCACCCGTATCGGTCTTGTCACGTGACAAAGGTTAGCTGGCCAGACTCTACACAATAACCGCCGTCAGATTCTCGTTTGAAGCAGACGACAAAAGAACTGGACAAATGCCTGGGTGACGTCAGTGGGGGGGATCGCCTCCTCTTTCCTCCACTTCATGCAGTCAATCACACATGTGGTCGTCTTGCTGCAGAAGATTCTCTCTCTCCCTCTCTCTCTCTGATCATTGACTTACTTCAGACCTACTTTGCGCCTGCGCGCTACTGACATCGACCCTACCTTACGTCAGGGTCAGCGCTGACGTGAACAAGTCGTTGGCGTCGACGACGATGTTCTTATCGCGTTTCACGGTCGCAGGTCAAAGGTCACTAGGGTCAGCTACAGCGATGGTGCACTTGGCGCCTCTTCGGCTGTCATGAGTTGGAGGAGGGGATGGGTGGACTGAGGAACCCTCGCCGACAAGACATGAAAGCGCATGCAGTGCAGGCGTTGGGCGAGCGGCTTCAGCTCATACCTCATAATAATCATTATCTTCCTTCGTCTGATATCCCTTCAACAAAGCCGTAATCCTGCTCTGAAATGTCTACAAAAGTGTTTTGTGAAGATGAGTGGCTCGGCACAAAATACTCTTTCCAAAGAATTTGCAAGAACTACCCCCCCCTCCACTTCTCGAGATACCAGCCGGCGCAAATCATCATGGACAGAAAAAAAGGTAACCATGATGACATCGTGAGTGTTCAAGAATGTTCCAGAAGGTTTCCTCTCAACATTTACAGCCCGCCTAACACAGAGACGCCACCCACCACCACTTGGGTTGGTAGCCATGAAACACGTTTACCCAGCTTGTAATGCTAGCCTGACCCTAGCCGATACCCGTATCCTTCAACATAACTAACAAGGCCGCACTTATCAAATATTTCTACAATTATTTATTTACAGTTGTCTCTTATGTCACCACTCAAGTCGTCTCATCCACATGAGCTTATTATCATGGATCTGATTAGTGTGCACACAGTTTATAAAAATGCTTTAAGGTGTATACAAAATGGCAAAACAGAGAAGTGGATCTTGTTTTGCAAAACGTTGCAAACATGTTTAACTCTGTTAAATGTAGATTTATTGTTTGGTATGATCATATTTTCTCCTCGACTGTGGATGATCAGTGCCAGCACAGTAACTGACCTAAACAAAGCATTCACTTTACTCTGTGTTTATTCTATTTCAAAATCTTGGGGATAGATGACAACTAGCATGTGACTTTGCCTACATATGAGTAAATGATCATCTCAAATGGTATGATGCTATAGTTCTAGTACACGAGAGAATAGTCGTCTCAGCGGGTCACAGCGTTCAATCTAAGACATAAACTGTCTTTGAATATATGCGATTAGTCATCTCACAGCGTATTACCGTCGTTAATTTCAAGACAGATTGTTCGAGCATGTGAGCGAAATGGTCGCCATACGGTGGATTACTTGGCTGATTCTTGACAGATGCTGTCATACAAACCAAGTTCAGATCGCAACACGATCTGAACTTTCGCGCGAGATAGCCATTCGGGTCTCATGTGCGAATTCTCGTCTCAAAACACTCCTCATCTTGCCAATACATCAAGACAGCCATTCCGTCTTGTCTGCGCGTGCGTGTTTCTTGTCGGCCGGCGCATGCGCACTTTGAGTTGCGAATGGCTATCTCGTGCGAAAGTACAGATCGTGACACTGGCTAAGAGGAGGTAGCGGCTCGAAGCCCCGTGTTCATGTATTCCGGGTAGGTCTGGACAAATCGTTTTAACAGCCGGTATTTTGTCAGAGTTGTCTCCTTCCGATAAGTTTCTCCCATCTCGGGTAAAAATGGCGGAGATCGTGACAAATCTATTTCAGTCAAACACTGAATTTGTTTGTCCTAACAAACAAACTGGACATATATAAACTCACGAACTGTTTGGTAATTATCATTTTTCATTGAATTCCTAATATGAGAGTAACAGATGCCATAAGAAAGGCCATGAAAATAAACTGATATTTTTGTCATCGAATACTTTCTCTAGAAACACCACTTGGTCAGAACTAATAAATTCGATTATTCGTAGTTTCTTCCTTCCTTTAATAATTTAAAGAAGTTTATTATTTTATTTGTAAGTTTAACCCTCACCCTCTGACCTCAAAATACATCCACAGTCTTTATAGGAAATTCTCGCCATGCTGGTGGCGTCTGTTAATTTACTTGCTCAATGACTCATAAATCGGGAGTTAGTTTGCCTGTCGGGGTAACATAACCAGTTGATTCCCTATTCAAGTTAGGGCACATTTACTCATGGGTAAATTGCCGAGATCGATGAATACAAGGCTTGATGTCCAGAGAACAACAGTGTGTTCTGGTGTTGATGTGCGTTGTGACCTGATGTACGACTCCGCTCAGCTAAGCTGGCACCATTGTCAACTGTCCTTGTAGACAGGAGAAGACAACTGAGCATGTAGTCCCAAGATGTGAGCTACACCTACCACTAAGGGCAGAGAGATGGCAAACCTAACCTACCTCACAACTCAGCTTGAGGGCCAGCTGAGGGATTAAAAGAAGACGATTATTTATAACTAAAAGTGAATACACCATCTTGTTTGGCAAATGAAAAGAAGAATGGAAGAGGAGAAAAAGGAGGAGGAGAAGTAGAAGAAGGAGAAGATGGAGGAGGAGAAGAAATTCTCCTGTTGTTTGTAACTTTGACGATGTAATCTTGTTTATGTTTACTTTTGTGAAGTCAGGCTTTTCACCGTGGGCAAGATGAGGTCTGCATGCGAGAATATCGAAGCGGCAAAAATAATAATAAAAAAACCAGACCAAAAGAAAGAAAGAAAGAAAGAAAGAAAGAAACAAACAAACAAGAAAACAAAGAAAGAAACAAACAAAAATGTTGCTTTCTCTTCAAATCTGACGCCTTCAGAGAAAGAAAAACAAGAAAATGGAAAAGAATATTAGGAAGTAAATTCTAAGTCGTGTCGTTTCAATATCTTTGGCGCAAAGACTGTCAGAGATGGCGTGCTTGGAAAGAAAACAAGTCAAATAGCTTTTATTGCGGGCTTAAGGTCTGCCATTGATGAATAAGGCTTCTTACAGAATCCGTGCTGGGGACTGCCCTTGTGTTTCACATGATGGGCTTTTGGTCTACAGGGAAAGAGAGAACAAATAAAGTGAGGGTTCACGGTTTTGCTGATTTGGAGATCCTTCTCAACGTCCACCTTCGGATTCAGGAGGCAAAATGTCTGCTTTTGTTTTTACTTTGCCAGTAAATATAGTGGTGAATGTTAATCTTCATTGGTTATATTGATTAGCTGTGCTTAACGCTTTTATGAGATCTATCATCTCATGGTGATACCTTTGGCAAGTCTCTTTCGATCACAAAGGTCATTTCTCTGGCAACCCTAACGGATTATGTCGTCTGCTAAAGCTGATTTTGATGACACAATAAATTGAGCAGCCCAAACAAGATCCCAGCTGCGAAACACAACTTTGTAAGAGGTTCATGTTTTATAAACAGGTCTTATGAAAGCAATACCTGAGGACATGATAAATTTGTTTGTTGGCCACCAGCAACGACATGAAGACCCAGCCACAAACCCATGCCAGTGTACGACTGGCTCAAACCAGTATTGCACGTTAGTGCAAATTAATGGATAATAAAGATAAACCCACGAAAGATTTGTGATAAAAACACACCTTTCTACCTTAACTCATATTGCGAGTGCTTCACGGACCTGACTTGTCCCCGGAGACCTGAGAGTCTAATCAACGGCGGCCGAAACCAAAGGCGCACATACTATTTGGTTCGATTCCAGTGGGACGGAGCAAGCTTTTCTCAGTTTATTCAGGTGTGGACTGGGTACCAGATGCTTGGAGAAGGTAGGTCAGCTAGGGACAGGAGAAAGGTACCACACTCACAGAAGCTAGCCCCGAGATAAGCGAGGGCTGTAACACCTAACTCCTCCACAGTCGTAAGGTCATGGTATTGGCTTTACCTGACATGTCAATCATTTAGTACATTCACCTAGCCAGTCCGTTAAATACACTCGAGAAATCATTCTATCAAGTCTGTCCTGTAAGTCATTTCAGCTAAAATGTCCAAAACATTCTTCCGTTTGGTCCCATGAAGACGTTCAGTCCAGTCCGTCCGACCAGTCGTCCTGTGTACTGATGTTTCACGGGCCTCTCTCTCCCTCTAGAAGGTTGAACAAGTCGTTCAGTTCTGTGTGTCTGTGTGTCTGTGTGTCTGTGTGTGGCACCCACTGGCACGCATGCATATCGCTTAGCAAAGTCATGTTCTCACGTACATCAAGTTGTTCACGTGCAGCCAGTCTAATCTGTGCCGGTGGCCAAACACTTTTATTCTCGCTATAGCATCGTTACGATAAAAGATGAGCAGAGAACACGATTTTCCGGCAGAAAAAAGATTTATGGTTCCCTGAGCATGACCTTTCACCTTCACTGTTTGCGATTATTCCCATTATATTGATAATACCCAGCTCACGTTCGTGTCCTAAACTCTCTAAAGTGCTGAAAGCCTCTCTCTACTCCTCTCAAGCTCTTATGTACAGGAGATACATTTTTAGGTCACAGAAATCTCACAAAGAGACTCACTTGTTGATATTTCGTTGGAGATTAAAGCCTGAGTATTTTATTTCAAAGGTGTAATTATTTTCTGAGTTAATTTGCATCAAAAACGAATTCATTGAAAAGTCTGCCACCCTGCTGAACTGGGGATGAGCTTATATCTGTATATTGTAACACATTACAGTCTGTAATGAACATGCAGCTGTGTATTGTAACACACTACAGTCTGTAATGAACATGCAGCTGTGTACTGTAACACATTACAGTCTGTAATGAACATGCAGCTGTGTATTGTAACACACTACAGTCTGTAATGAACATGCAGCTGTGTACTGTAACACATTACAGTCTGTAATGAACATGCAGCTGTGTATTGTAACACACTACAGTCTGTAATGAACATGCAGCTGTGTACTGTAACACATTACAGTCTGTAATGAACATGCAGCTGTGTATTGTAACACACTACAGTCTGTAATGAACATGCAGCTGTGTACTGTAACACACTACAGTCTGTAATGAACTTGCAGCTGTGTATTGTAACACACTACAGTCTGTAATGAACATGCAGCTGTGTACTGTAACACATTACAGTCTGTAATGAACATGCAGCTGTGTATTGTAACACACTACAGTCTGTAATGAACATGCAGCTGTGTACTGTAACACACTACAGTCTGTAATGAACTTGCAGCTGTGTATTGTAACACACTACAGTCTGTAATGAACATGCAGCTGTGTACTGTAACACACTACAGTCTGTAATGAACATGCAGCTGTGTACTGTAACACACTACAGTCTGTAATGAACATGCAGCTGTGTACTGTAACACACTACAGTCTGTAATGAACATGCAGCTGTGTATTGTAACACACTACAGTCTGTAATGAACATGCAGCTGTGTACTGTAACACACTACAGTCTGTAATGAACTTGCAGCTGTGTATTGTAACACACTACAGTCTGTAATGAACATGCAGCTGTGTACTGTAACACACTACAGTCTGTAATGAACATGCAGCTGTGTACTGTAACACACTATAGTCTGTAATGAACATGCAGCTGTGTACTGTAACACACTACAGTCTGTAATGAACATGCAGCTGTGCATTGTAACACACTACAGTCTGTAATGAACATGCAGCTGTGTATTGTAACACACTACAGTCTGTAATGAACATGCAGCTGTGTATTGTAACACACTACAGTCTGTAATGAACACGCAGCTGTGTACTGTAACACACTATAGTCTGTAATGAACATGCAGCTGTGTATTGTAACACTACAGTCTGTAATGAACTTGCAGCTGTGTATTGTAACACACTACAGTCTGTAATGAACATGCAGCTGTGTATTGTAACACACTACAGTCTGTAATGAACATGCAGCTGTCTACTGCAACACTGTATTCTGTGCATCTGTGTAACACTGCAATCTATGATGAACATGCAGCTGTGTACTGTACACACTACAGTCTGTAATGTTCATGCACCTATAGGCAACTTGCAAGTTTTGTATGCAGAATGCGGGCACGTGACACGCCCTTAACACACGAGTGACTCCCAGTTCATTTCATTACAATGTTGATGAGAACACAACTGGATTGCCGGGCGGGACGACTGCCTCCTTATGTCTCCCAGGGTTTTCTCCGGGTACAGTTTCCTTCTGGTCCTTTGGGTGCTTGTTTACAAGGTTCAGGATCATATACCCGAGCTGTTTAACTCTCATTTCAGGTAGCCCAGGGTAAAATAGGTTTCCTTACACATCATCTGACGTATCCACGAATCCATTAATGTTAAGATTTACTGTGGAGACAAACGCACGTGCAAACATATGAACTTACTAGATGCGAGTATACACATACAGGCGTGGCCTGATGTATGTATGTATCTGTCTATCTGTGTGTGTGTATATATATATATATGTCTGTCCATATGTATGTCTGTGTCTGTCTGTCTGTATGCACGCATTTTATGTTCATGTATTTTACAGTCTGAGAAAAACACAAAGAAAGGACAGAACAAACCGGTCTAACAATATTGGCATTGCCTTTGACGAAACTATTGCAAGCTTTTGAGAAAAGCTTTTCATGAGTATGGACAATGATCAAGAAAGCTATTTAACAAGTAGTCCTGCCAGGACACCCAGTTCTTAATCTAGAAATATCTCCACATCTTCGTGCTGTTAGCGTTTATAGCACAAAAATATCCTTTCATTATGTTGTATCTCAACTAAACAATAAACAATAATTACCCATTCAGTGAAAACAAAATTAACGATATGATATATAAAAAAAAACAAAAATGAGAAGAAAAATCCACAAAGAAAAAGAAGATAATAACAAAAGCTGCAGTGATTCAGTCGGCCTAAACCATTTAACCCTAAGATGTCTGAGAGGAGATATCACAGAACATGGACCGTTACACCGCGCGCTTCTTGTCACGTGACGGCCGTGGGACGAAATGTCTCGGCAGCTGCTCGCCTGTGTCTGGCAAATGTTGGTCTGACAAGGACGATCGTCTTACACAAGCACGAGCACTGCCTGTCAGACAGGCAAGAAAACGAATCATTCTTGAGGGACGCATCGATCCGGTTAGTTCCCTCTTTTTACAAGAAGTCCCGCTTCTTTCTGTCCAGATGATGTCAAAATGTGTGGAAATCAAGCAGTTGAAATACTTGTGAGCATCTTCACAAACTGTTATATACCCCCCCCCCGAACAGTTAAACAACTGTGACCAATGCTTACATTCACTGTTCAAGTATTTAGAAGACGAAGAAATAAATAAACAAAAGTTCACAAGCATCATTTAGGTAGATAGAGACTTGACTGAACAAATGAACAAACACATGAATGCATCATTGACAGATTTAAAAACAAATAAACAAGCTGTGTACAAACCATTCAAGTATATAGAACATGAATGAACACATGAACAACCGCCCACATGCACCATTCAAACAATTGAAACAAGTGTGAGTAACACACACATGCACCACACAAACATTTACAATACGAATGAACAGATGAACAAGCTCATACACCTGGCTGAACAAATGAACAATCCTCACAATCACTATTTCAGCATTTAAAACACAATTGAACAATTGCATAAATGTAGCATTCAAGTATTTAACATACATGTGAACAAATAAAGAAATAAACTAATCACATATGAAGTCTGTAACAACTCCGGGCCAATTATCAGAGAACTAATCTGTGTTCCTCTTTAAACCTAATTCGAAAATTATGAGACAAAGGCTGATCTATGATCCACATTCAGCTTAGTATGACAAAGAATAGTTCATTTAAAGAGCTAAATAATGAAACAGACTTCAGAGACTGCAGCACAGTACTGTTAATTAATTAATTAATGCCGATCTGATTGGTTGTAACAACGGACATCAAATGTGGGAGACCACAGGCTTTTAAAGCAGATACACATCGTTGAGTATTTAGCTATGGCGAATGTTTACGATAATAACATATTTGTCAAATGCAGTCACTTATTTGACTAACTGTGCTCTCAACACCCTAATTAAAACCAGACCAATATGGAAAAGTTTGGTAAAGTTGTTACATGACGGCTACATAACAACTTGGCCACATCTGGTCAAGAAGTTGTCCCTGTCTGTTCAGTTAAGAACACCTTCTAGTCAGGTAGGCATACAATTGAAAATTATGACCCAAAAAAAATTTTTTTTGCTCGTTCCTGTTGCGTCTGTCTCATCAGACATCCCAAACGTTGGACACTCATTTATTCTCACCATGTCTGTGCATCATTGCACTTGCCCGACTCCATTATTGAGTTAAAGTTTTGGCCTTTAAAATTTTGAACAGGAAGGAAAGTAAGAAAGAAAAAGGGGGAGCTGATTGAGGGTTGAGTACAGGAAGACAGGAGAGTACTGGCAATGTAGAGGAAAGGACATCTTTAAGAAACAACCTCCAGGAACCGCTTAGCGTCCTTAAGTAGAAGCCATCCCCGGGGCTCAACTGCGCCATCTCGCGGAATGAGAGATGCGAAGCAGGGCTTTAGAGATAGATGCGACGGACAGTCTTCGCACATCGTCGGCTCTTGTCCATTTTTCTCGGTTGGTCTTAGTGACCCTGGGGAGGGAGGCAAATCACCAGCATCGGGAGACACTTCCATTGCCAAGAAAGTTGTCCATTCAGTGCCATCTGGACATCGTCTGCCCCTAGCGACTACTTGCGTGAACGGTGGCGCATAATGAGAATGTGGTCACGCATTCCTTCCTCCCTTACCTCCCCCCCTCCATTCCCGACACCTCAGTGTACCCTCAGACAGCTTCTCGTCCTCTCTGGCATTTAGCATGGTCAGCACAAGACATCACCAGCTATGGAAATCAAAGCTTTTCTGATGTCCATTTGGAGAATGAGCTTAATCTGTATGATTATTTCCGGAAAAATGTTATGACTATAGATATAAATTTATGTTAACTGCTCTGCCCACTGACCAAATCCTCACGTACAACTTGATTGTCTCCCTTGCCCATCTGCCATGCTTCTGGACTTTCTGGAAAACGACTGTTCAAGATGATGGAAGACCGAACATGCAAAACGAGTGCAAATCATGCCGCAGGATTTCAAAAGTGCTAGCACGTGGCGACTCCATGTTTGTAAAGGGAGGTAAGAGTGGGATGGGGACGTGCAGACACATGTTGATGAAAATAAATGCATGCTGAGCCAGAAGGTCTAGTTAGAAGAACTCAATGGGTCTACCAAAACAACACACAACCTAAGTGCTTGTGTCTGGTGGCTTGGCATGACTATATGATGACTATATCGTGACTATATGATGACTATATCGTGACTATATCATGACTATATCGTGACTATATCATGAATGCATCGTGACTATATCGTGACTATATCATGACTCTATCGTGACTATATCATGACTATATCGTGACTCTATCATGACTATATCATGACTATCATGACCATATCATGACTATATCGTGACTATATCATGACTATATCATGACTGAAAAGCTTTTTATCGATAGGTGCTTAGATTAAAGCTCTTTGCTGTTTGCACATTATCCTGTCTTGTAGCTCTTGTCGCATCCGATGCATCTCCTGGTTAGAAAGTCAGTGACCCGGGGTAGGTATTGTAGTCTACATGTCAGTGAGTCTCAGTGTGAGGACAGTGACCTCTGGCCTTGGGTGAATTCATGGCTGCTAGAGGCAGAGGGGATAAAAATGATATGCAAGGGGGTCGGGAAAAAGGGTCAGTCAGTCAGTCAGTCAGTCAGTCAGTCAGTCAGTCAGTCAGTCAGTCAGTCAGTCAGTCAGTCAGTCAGTCAGTCAGTCAGTCAGTCAGTCAGTCAGCAGACGGGTTCACAGCTAGAGATCTAGAGAAATAGGAGTAGGAGAAGTAAGGGTTTTAACCCTTTAGCTTTTAAAAAAAGTGTTTTAGCGCTAGAGTACAAAAATAAAAGCTTCTCACACTAAAGTTAAAAAATACAGCATCAACTCTAAAGCTGAAACTTGTAAGTTCCCTTCAAATGTTAAGAACGTATACCACCATCAGATTAGAATTTAGTTCTGAGAGAAACCACCTGGCAGTTGCTGTCCTTTACCTTTCAAGCTGTGGTAGTGAAACAGATTTCGCCGTCGAGGGTCCTAAAGGGTCTGATACAAAGAATCAAAGCCGAGAACTGAAAGGTAGAATTTAAAGTTTAGAAACAAACCTGATGTAGAAGAAGGAAGACATTAAAAGCAGTGATATTGACCTCAAGATTGAGTGTCGAGTGTGGAGGGTAAAGTAAGAGGTGCTAATGCAGCAGGGAGTTAACTTGTAGGCACCAACATCATCTCGTCCAAACCGCTCAAATATCCATAGGCGAGGGCGAGGTCTGATATCTTAAGGAAAAAAATACATGAAAGTTTCACCGGTTTGCGAATGTTTTGCAGAATTCTGATATAGATTGGCAACAATAAAGAAATAAGAATTACAAGAAAGAAATCTTTTTATCTTCATGAGTTGAGAGAAAGAAGGTGAAGGACTTGACGACACTCGCTTGGGATGATGTGTTTCACTATTCACACCACTTAGTTCCCGGTTTCTTTGATTGGAAGAAAACAATTATGAAAATTTTCTAACAAAACTGCATGCGGCATCGTTGAAAATCTCTTGATGCCTGAACCTTACAGATAATAGATCATCGCTCTGTGGGAGCAGCGCGTAGGTGGAGGAGGAACAATGCCCGAGGAGCTTGGCCTTGCTGCAAGACCGGGTATCGACAGAGGCCAGCGCTCGGCAGACGATGAGGCGACGGAGGAGGCTGCGAAAGTGATATTGAATGTCTGTGAATGAAAAGGCTGCAGGGACAGTGGGAATGAAGCTCAGCTTCTACACAGTCGCCATGAGCAGCTAATTTGTCCTATGAACCAGCCTTGAGTGAAGTTTGTGCTTTGTATGCGGTGCGTTTGTGTGTGTGTGTGTGTGTGTGTGTGTGTGTGCGCGCGCGCATGTGTGCATGCTTGTGTGTGTGCGCACTTAACTTTCATCATTCATTTTCAGGCAGGAAGAACGAAAAGCGATTCTCTTGCTGTTGTATGGCAGATTGCGAGAGGGAATTCTGGTGTGGACCATAAAACTAGTCTCTCGTGCTTAACGCGAAGAATGTGATTACAGCAGATGTTTGCTCTCCTAGCTTAGTTTTAGACTGAGATGGGTTATTTTGGTTATCGACAGGGCGCAATGCCAGCGTATGAAGATGCCATAGCAACACTGTGACTGACCCGGGAGTACCCCGTGTGAGTTGTCCTTTGAGTTGTTATATTGATTCTTCACCGGTTCTCGTGTCGCGCAACGATAATGTATGAGAATTTGATGATAGCTACAGAAAATCTGTGAAAATACTGACAACTATATTTGTAAAACGGGTTGGTTTTCTTATCAACAATCGATCCCGCAAGTTCTGTATGACATCAGGGTTGTGTCATCATCACACTGCAAACTCTGACTACTTGAAAAAACGTTTTTGAAACGTGAACACATTCTGAACATTAGCACACCTTTTCAACGCGAGAACACCTTCTGAATGTTAGAACACATTCTAAACCCGAGAATAAATTCTGAATGTTAGAACACATTGTAAACCAGAGAACACCTTCTGAATGTTAGAACACATTCTAGACCCGAGAATAAATTCTGAATGTTAGAACACATTCTAAACCCGAGAACAAATTCTGAATGTTAGAACACATTGTAAACCAGAGAACACCTTCTGAATGTTAGAACACATTCTAGACGCGAGAATAAATTCTGAATGTTAGAACACATTCTAAACCCGAGAACAAATTCTGAATGTTAGAACACATTCTGATTAGACTACTACAACGTGGCCCTAGCTGGTTGTCATGGGGCCAGTCTTTATCCTCTGGAGCGAGCTCCATATTTTGCTGCCTGCCTCAGCCTGACATTCCTTTTATGGTGAGGCTTCACTGACGGCCCGAGCTCATCATCACCATCACTGGCGCAGTTCCCACCTTTTTAGTCTCTCTCTCTCTCTACACTCCTTCTCGCTTCCTCTCTTCGTCAAGTGTCGATCACACAGACTCTGTTAATTCTTTTTCCTATCATGGACCTACACTCTGGAAGTTTTTCCTACAAAGCCACTTATCTTCTGTCTCAGTCTTGAAATCGAACACAAACTCACCCGCTTGAAAAGTGCTTCTTGTAATTTGTAAATTGACAAGTCTGGTATCGTTTTGCTTGGATGAATGGAGTACATGAGTGAATGAGTTGGGCCCAGTACCTGTCGACTAATGTATAAAAGCTGGTAATTATTAGCCTGACAAGCTCTCGTCACACAACTGATGTCGCAAGCACGTGCGAGCACGGGTCAGACTTCTCGTCTGTCGCTAAATGAAACAGTAATGTTTCCATGGAGATGAATATTTCTTGTTTTGTTACCTTCTTACCACTCCTTACCAAAGTTAATACGAGTCACCGTACAGGTTTTGTACTAGAGTCTTCACAATACTTTATCAGCATGTGATCAGCATATAAGGCTGACTGTGGGACTACTAACATGTAGATATTATTCACAAGGATTTATTGCCTGGCGTCACATGTAGCAATTCCTAGACAATTTCTAGACAATCCTTAGACACATGTCACGGGTAATGACTGCCGGTCACATGCTGGAATTCTTACTGGTTCCTTCCCATAATTATCTTGATTTCACGGCACTTAATTTCTAGCCATCCCCGCTGGACTTTTAATTTTTTGATATACGCTTTTCCTTTAGGGAATGATGACCAAGGGTTAGTAAATCTGTCAGTTTTTTTAACATTAACCATGTTATGAACGTGACAAACCTACCATAAAAATTGTAATCAGTATTAAGAACTTCAGGGAATGAAATATTCCTCTGACAGTACTTTTCCCATGAATTAATAAAATATATTTCTTCACAACACATATTTCGCTCGACAGTTAAGCCAGTACTGATCGTTTCAGTAAAGGGAAGGAAGGAAGACGGCCAGGAACCTGGAAAATATAGAGAAGCTTATCTCCCTTTGAGTGTTCTTATTTTTCTAGATTGTTCTTCTCTCCTTCTCCGTGCGCTCTGTAACCCTCTCCTCAGGGGCTGGCGGGATAAGGTTGGTGAAGAGTTGTGAAGTGTTCGAGAGATTTCAGCGCCAGTCTCGTACTTTCAACTGAAAAGCTTTTATTTCTGACAGGGGTATCCTCTGTAGCTCTCCCCACAAAGCTTAATGTCGAGGTTGTCGTTTTTTGTGGGTTGGGAGAGGGTGGGAGTTTTTCTTGTACGATTGGCAGTTTTTCTTCTGATATCGACATCATGTTGCACGTGTCTGTCAGTCTTCAGTGGTACGCACGCGCTGTTCTCACTCCTGCACTGGACTCTTTTATTCTCCGGGTAAGAAAGTGCAGGCCGATGAAAGAGACTTGAAAAACGAGAGTTTTGTCGAGCACAGGGAACGTTTCTGAAATGAGCTGGGAGTAAAGAGACCTTGAATACTGCTCTCTTTCTTTCTCTCTAACACACACACACACACACACACACACACACACACACACACACACACACACACACACACACACACACACACACACAGCCGAGGTCAGGTAATCGCCCGAAGGCTCACACCAGACACGTGCCTCTATTTACAAGTCTCAGAGTGCATGTACTTGTTATTATGCCTGTATCAACCCATTTTTTGCACGTATCGCCTGATCCGCCCACTTGCAGATTGCCTTGCAGAGCGAAGAAAATAAACCCAAAGAAAAACAAAACAACAACAAACCCCATTGAAAAAAGTACTCGTCAGACTGTAGAGAGGTGTTCATGTTAGGAGACTTTGCTGTAGGAGGAAGAAGTGAGATTTGCAATGAAAGGAATTAATTCACAAAGAGGAAAAAAAACCGTTATTCATTTCTTCTTTCATTCCATTTCCTTTAATTTATCATTTCTTTTTGCGATTCTGCAATGTGACCGTATAAGGTAAAAAATTAAGACTTTTGTAAGTACTGACCCTTAGAAATTAATCGACCTTTGAAGTTCACTGACAATGTGCACCGTTACCATGTAATCACGTGATCACCTTAGTTCTTTCATAATGCACGTCATAAAACACAGGATAATCAAAACATCTCCAAGGAAAAATCACATCAGTAAAATATAATGTGAGAAAATCTGAAAATTACAGCAACATAAAATATAAATATGTCAATGTTGATGTAATATCTTTAAATGTGCGTGCGCGCGTGTGTATATGTGTGTGCGCGCGTTCTTTTTCTAGGTATTTTCTTCGGGTGATGCAATAAAGAGAGCGCTGTATGTGTTTGCTTGTGTGTGCACGTGTTTGTATTTATATATATATATATGAGGGAGAGAGGGAGAGAGAGAGCGAATGACTATATGTATGTGTGTATATTCTTACTTATTCATTGGAGGAAATACTGGAAGTTGGCGAGTGCTAAAGCGTTCGTCCTGCACCCTGATTAAGGATGTTAGTGTAAAGAGCTTTCATAAACATTACACTTGGAAAATGGTCTGGAAGTGTGAAACTCGTCGGGATGCACCCTGGCGTGTGTACTTGCGTGCGCGCACTGAAGTGTGAAGAGGCGGGTGCGTGAGGGATTCATAGATGTGGGTACGTGTGCTTGTCATGTGTGTGAGCACGAGAGAGAGAGAGAGAGGAGGGGGGAGAAATATAATGGTAGACAAAAATGATAGACACACCGTGTCTTGCTTTGCTACATTTCCCTTCGATGATGATATTACAGCAAAGAGCTGCTGGTCATAGCATCTGCTGCTCCCTTAACAACAAATTTGTTTTGTTTGTTTACGCGCAGAGCCAAGACTCCGGGGAATGAGCCACGCCCAGCTACCAAACATGTCGGCAAACAACCCAGTTTTAAACTGCATCGATAATGGCATTGCAACTATTGATTGTGAGGGACACTACGCTTCCACTCCTTCTTACATGCTGAATCTCCTGGTCCATCAGCATCCCCCCATCAGCAACCCCCACCCCCGTCAGCATCCCCTCATCAGTCTCCAGTCGCGCTGGTCCCAGTGACCAACTCTTTCCCAGGTGACATTTTCAAACTGTTTCCTTCTTGTTTCCTATGGTTCCCTTGTCTCTCTTATATCTCTTCTGGGCTGAAGTTCTTCACATCTGTCCTGTGCTGGGTCCGTCTTTCCGGTGCTGACAGCCTACTACATGCTGTGCTTTAGACAAGGTACACCCTTACACCCTGTTTTATATTTTGTCTCGGGCCAGGGTGGCGCAACGGTTAGTGGTTGGCCGGGGTTCAGATCTCGTCTCGAGCAAGCTGTTCTTTCTCTGCATGTGGTAAATGTTTACAGGCCTGCCTGTCTTGCTGTGTTATAACCTTAGTTTACTATCAATTACTATCCCCCCCTCTCGCCAGGGTATAGGACGGGTGTCTGATCCGTGGTTTTCATATACGTTAACTTAATTACTTTGAATAGACTAAACATTCTCCTTGGAAATCGCTTCATCAAGCTTGAAATGTGCTGCCTCAGTCTGCAAGTTTATGGGAAATCCTACCAGAACAGTAAATTTGTTGACCACGAGGTGTGAAAAGGGAGAGTATGTTTTGTTTTTTTGTCTTTTTTACTAGGATCCTTCGTACGGTCTGTGGAGATAACTCGTCAGACGAAATTAATCTCGCGGGCTCCTAAAACTGCAGGGAAATGAGCCCACCGCCAGCTGACGCTCCCGGCAAAATGTAGCGACTTTTAATGTTCGCAATCTCTTCTCAGTCACCAAAGAGCGCTTCTGGCCCCTAACTTCCGGTGGCTGGAGGGAGTATAGCACTGAAGTTGTCTTCCTTTGAAAGTACCAGTAAAATTTAAAACGCCGTAGGGGAATGAGAGAAGGGGAAATTACCAACGAAAGAGGATCCAAAGAAAAAGCGAGTTACATAAATCCAAAACACATGTTCAGAAGAAATAAATAGTGAGGAGGAAATACAAGGTAAGGAAGTATGACCTCTGAAGGCACATACCCCAAGGAAGGAGCAACAAGAGGTATACATAAAGGACAAAGCCAATACCCAGAGCAGACTGCCTTACAGGAAACAAACAAGACGCCATCTGGTGCACGGACGCAGATCTCTTCAGACAGAATCATCGGGTAGCCACACTGCCCCGAGGGCCCCAACTATAAACCCTCGCACAACGTGAACACACAACGATGTCGAAGCCGTTTCTCTTCAGACCAGCCAAACCACCTAAGCCTGATGTAACGTAATGTATAAATGTATCAAACTTTCACACGTTGTTTCAAAAAATCTATTTAATCTTTCATTTCACTTTTTTCAATTCTTGGAGGATTTCCTAAGCTCTACGGCAAACATCATGAACACATGAACACAGAGCCATCTCTCAGGGGCTGTATTCATGAAGCGAAGGCAGGTCGTCGTCCAGGTAAGTCAAAGGCAAGCTTCTTGTCTCTGCAGATACAAAGTGGCCTCCATGTTACTTTACCCCAAGACTGTAGTTATAAATCAGTGGCAAGGATGTCCTGGGGGTAAAACAACATAAAACAATATCTTCGGAGTCTGGAAAGTGCAACAGAAATACGGAGGCGTGTTGTCTTGATTTTTCCATTTTGCTCAGGGGTAACAATTTACCTTCTGAATACGAGCTCAGGTGTGGCACGAGCTTACTCGATCTGCTTAAAGGCTTGAAATATCACACAAATATTGTAAAACATGGCCAATTTTTACTATCATATACCACTTTGCAAAAGTTACTGACATATTCGACAATGAGTTACGTGAGCACCCGGCGTGAGCACCTACTCCTACCTCTCTCTGTTTGTTTAGCAGCAAAACAGTCAAACCAGTGTGCCACTCCACATTTGACGAAGTTTACCGATGTCAGTCAGGATGATTCTGCTGTTTAGGTCAGACAGAATGATAATGTCTGTCAAGCAGTATTGCGTCTTCTTCTTTCTCCCTAGAGCACCAACACGGCGAAGTGGTCGAGACGGCTTTCACCCATGGAAAGTGTCAATCCAAGTGTCAGGACAAGTGTCGAGGATTTCTTTGTTAACTCGTTACCAAAGTTAATCAATAACAAGACGCTGGCGGTTTGTCGATGTGAAAATGTTGGTTGGTGTTGAGAATGTGTCACCGACCCGTTTGCTGCAGGAACTACACGCAAGCTTCACAGCCCACCATGGAGCCAACACCCGGCAAGACAACTAGGGAACATGTCAACACCTGCTGACAGTCCCTGGACGCTTGGGAGTCTGAGAAAGCTGTGAAAAAGACGTGAAAACTCATTTCATCGAAGGAAAAAATTCCCCCCTGACTATTCACGAACGAAAGCAGTTGACAAACATGACCACACCCAGGAAAAGGTCAGCAACACAGACGTCAGGACTGTCGTTAATGATGTGAAGGTCTCTGAGACAGGAAGACCTAGAACTAGGTTTAACATGGCTTATCCCTAGACGATTAAAAAATCCCTTGCCTGACGATATTTGAAGGAATGGAGAACGGAAGAGAGCTATTCACCAACACTATCTTGTTCAGAGTATCTCGATCAAGCGATTTAAAAAAAATACTTTACACCACACTAGGCCTTTAAGGACCCCTGAATGTGACTAATTCTCTTCACTCTGCTACTCTTATTCATTATCATTTTTCTTGCTGTTTTTCATATCAACTTGATGCTAGTTGAAGCCAAATCAGCAGCTGCATTTTGCCATTCAGGCAGGGTGTCCGTCAAACTGACGCAGCAAGAACTGGCTGTCAGCTTCACAAAGAAAAGCTCCTGCCGATCCAAATGAATTACCTGATGTCGATTCAGCTCGCAGAGAAAGAAAACAATGAGTTAAGATTAAGTCGTCCGCCATGCTCGACTTTTAATAAACTGAACTCGACAGTTAACGAGGGACGAACGTAACACGCAAGAGCTTGGAGGTCAAAAGAAATGTGCGTGACACTTACCGGAAGTGACGTAATAGGGGGCTAGGCAGCAGAAAACGAGAAGACAGGTTGGCAGCCTCCGTCTCCACATTCTCCACATCCATCCACTCCCCCCACCCACCACCCCCGCAGGTCATGCGCCGCGCATTGTGAGAATGTGACCTCACGTGAGCTTGTGGCGGACCCTGAAAAATAAAACAAAGACACGAACACGTCACCCTGCGATCCGTAAACGAGTTGTTTTCATACTAATTTTCCTCTAAATACCCAGGCTTCACTTATTAACTTGGTCATGCTGGAATGATTAAAACTATCCAGATTATCACAGAAACATTACATCGAAATTCAATATTTTCTACCTAAGGAAAAGTAATCCCCTTTCAGGAGAAAAATAGACGCGAAAAATGAAAAAAACTCAACCAAAAAGCTTCAAACCCCCTCCCTCTCAAAAAACAAAAACAAAACCAAGGCCCCTCCCCTCAAAAAAAGAGAAGAAAAAGGAGGAAATGATCACGAACAAGGAAGAAGGATAAAAAAGGGAATAACATTCTTCCTCCAAGCGTTAAAAACAACGGCCCTGAAAAGAAAAAGTGACTGTTGTAAAGGTATCTAACTCACTCACACACACACACAACCAAATGCAGCACACGTGAGGAATCATGTATACGCAGCCACGCTGACACTCACGCCCACAAGAGTCAAACAAAGATGCGTGGGCGTGTGATCGACATCAGAGGCTGGGAAAGAGGACTCGATGATGCTCGGTTTGTCAGCACGCTTGAGAGAGAGAGAGAAGTGTGAATGAGAGAGCAGGTGATTGAAGAAGAGATAGCGAGAGATAGAGGGAGCGAGAATGTATTAAAATGAGCCAGAAACTGAGCGAGAGAGAGGGTGAGCCAGAGAGATATAATAGAGACACACACACACACAGAGTGAGCGTAAGGACGAGCGACAGAAAACAGACACGGGAATGGACTGAATAAAACATTCTTCGCTCATGACATGTATTTGAGTGTTGGCTGGTGTAGGTACAAGTCGATTGGTATGTGTAAGGCGGAACTGTGAGACTGTAGCTGAGGTGTGACTGGGAGCGAGTGTTTACCCAAACCACGGCGTCGGGTGGGTGTGTACCTGTGACACCCCTTACAACTCAGGTTCCTACTTGGTTTCTTTCTTCTTTGTAAGAGTAAACAACAAAACTCACCAATTTATTTTCACCTCTATCGTTCCACCGGCTCTGAACATCTTCATTCAGCAAAAAAAAAAAAAAAAAAAAAAATTCAAAGTGCTTCTATTTGCCCGCTACTTTGCGGGGTTTGCGCAAAAAAGGGAAAGAACTTAAAACTTTGGAGCTCTCCCTGTCAATAAGGACATTACAGTCAACTTGTCAGAAGAATGACAGTAAAAGCAGTTTCATTTCCCAGAAAGAATATTGAACAGTTGAGGTCCGTTGTCAGTTGAAACTGAAGTTTCCAGGCTTTTTCAACTGTTAGTAAAAACAAACATCACAGACAGCTGCAAGAAAAGGAAAAGCCTTGCGTGCAGAAGACATAATTTTTTCATATTAATACTTTTATCTAGGTATTAGGTATTGACATTCAAAAACTATGAAATAAGATAAAATACTACCTAGGATGAAAAAGTTTTTACATTGGATGAATTGTGCAGCCAGTGCCAAAGTGGATGATGACAGCCAACATTTATGACAACTTATTTTGACGGAAGCAAATGGAAGACAGTCTATAAGAGATGAGGAACGCAGACCACGAAGAACAAGAAGACTGTCGGCATTTTAGATAAGCTGATGTCAGCATCAAATATCAAACAGCAAGGCATTATCTAACGCTGGGTGAGCATGAAGCACTAGATAATGTTTGATATCGGTAACGGAAATGCGAGGCAGATGTCGAGCGAAAAAGATTCTCCTAGATTTTATGTGATGGATGAAAAAAAAAAAGCTAATCAGTGATGTCCATGATCGATGTCAGATTGCGAGATATACAGTCTGCTCGCGGAGGAAGCGCGCAACCCAAGAACGACTAATTATGCAGAGGTTAGAGGTCACGAGGTCAGCCGAAATAACACGAGACCTCGACAGGGACGAGACTCTAGCGGCGGAGTGCACAGGAAGAGGTAGCAAGGCCGCCGTCTGAGGGATTTATCACCAAAAGCAATCACAGTATGGAAACCGACGAATTATTTTGTTAGCGAGCCAGTCAATCAGCTTCGCTTTAGCGGTTGAACCAACTTGTAATTCGTGGTCATCGCTGGCGGCCCTGATTTCTCTTCAGGTCCTTTCACACAAAGGTATAACAAGCGTACAATGCGACAGAAAACGAACATTTCTTTCTTGGGGGCTCGTCGTTAGGTTGTTTAGATGAGGACCAGACGAAAGACAAAGACCTCAAGATTCTCGGCCAACCTTCTCGGGCTGGCGTGGGAATGAAATTAGATTAAAGGACATCGCAACATCCTCCGGTGCTTTGCTAACCATGGGGTAATCTTTCTGCTGCTTCGTGATTATCTCCCCTAGTAACACGCGCTTTACTGTTGCAGCAGCGGTAACCCGCCTTAATAACTGTACTGACATGGTTCCCGTCAAGCAGTCAGTAAATTAAAAACATCTGAACACCTGAACACTGGTTTCTTCCTCTCACTTCTTCTTTTTATCTTTCAGGCCATGCTCCCCTCCCCCGCCATGATAAATTATATATCGGTACTCTTCGTGTTCCTCTGCACAGAAGTACGACCGATGTAAAAGAGATTTTGTAAATGATGGGAGAAAAGAATAAATTTTCCCTTCTCATCTTTCCTCTCTTTTCTACCCATTAGATCCTCCTCCTTTCTGCCATTTCAAGTGGTAAAACTTTTCGATGGAGATATTCTAGTGCCAAAAGGAGTAAGGGCCCTTAGAATTGTTAACAGAACGAAGATACTATTTGAGATAAGCTCCTGATAAGACCAGAAGATGGGGTTGTACCAGTAAGACAGCGATGACCTGTACGCAGCTGTCAGACGATGTAAAGACAGCGATGATCTGTACGCAGCTGTTAGACGATGTAAAGACAGCGATGATCTGTACACAGCTGTTAGACGATGTAAAGGCAGCGATGATCTGTACACAGCTGTTAGACGATGTTAAGGCAGCGATGATCTGTACACAGCTGTTAGACGATGTAAAGACAGCGATGATCTGTACACAGCTGTCAGACGATGTAAAGGCAGCGATGATCTGTACACAGCTGTTAGACGATGTAAAGACAGCGATGATCTGTACACAGCTGTCAGACGATGTAAAGGCAGCGATGATCTGTACACAGCTGTTAGACGATGTAAAGACAGCGATGATCTGTACACAGCTGTTGATCTGATACACAGCTGTTAGACGATGTAAAGACAGCGATGATCTGTACACAGCTGTCAGACGATGTAAAGGCAGTGATGATCTGTACGCAGCTGTCAGACGATGTAAAGGCAGCGATGATCTGTACACAGCTGTTAGACGATGTAAAGACAGCGATGATCTGTACACAGCTGTCAGACGATGTAAAGGCAGTGATGATCTGTACACAGCTGTCAGACGATGTAAAGACAGCGATGATCTGTACACAGCTGTCAGACGATGTAAAGGCAGTGATGATCTGTACACAGCTGTCAGACGATGTAAAGACAGCGATGATCTGTACACAGCTGTCAGACGATGTAAAGGCAGCGATGATCTGTACACAGCTGTTAGACCATGTAAAGACAGCGATGATCTGTACACAGCTGTCAGACGATGTAAAGGCAGCGACGATCTGTACACAGCTGTTAGACCATGTAAAGACAGCGATGATCTGTACACAGCTGTCAGACGATGTAAAGGCAGCGATGATCTGTACACAGCTGTCAGACGATGTAAAGGCAGCGATGACCTGTACACAGCTGTCAGACGATGTAAAGACAGCGATGATCTGTACACAGCTGTCAGACGATGTAAAGACAGCGATGATCTGTACACAGCTGTTAGACGATGTAAAGACAGCGATGATCTGTACACAGCTGTCAGACGATGTAAAGGCAGCGATGATCTGTACACAGCTGTTAGACGATGTAAAGACAGCGATGATCTGTACACAGCTGTCAGACGATGTAAAGGCAGTGATGATCTGTACGCAGCTGTCAGACGATGTAAAGTCAGTGATGATCTGTACACAGCTGTCAGACGATGTAAAGTCAGTGATGATCTGTACACAGCTGTCAGACGATGTAAAGGCAGTGATGATCTGTACATTTCTGTCAGACGATGTAAAGTCAGTGATGATCTGTACACAGCTGTCAGACGATGTAAAGGCAGTGATGATCTGTACATTTCTGTCAGACGATGTAAAGGCATTGATGATCTGTACACAGCTGTAAGGATGTAAGGGTGGATTACTACTGCATCTTTGGAGAGTTGTCGGCCGTTCGGTCCTCAGCTGTTGAAATAACTTACCTAAAAACCACGGACCTTCCCTTACAGCTCGTGTGTAAAACTACCCAGAAACACTGCTCGCATGTACATAATTTTTTCCAAATCGTCCGGGTAGGCCGCGGGCACCCGACAAGAAGTATCCGTGTCTGTCCAGTCAGGTACTCGTATGTGTCCTGTCTGTCCCGTAATGGATGTTCCTTGCTTGTCCTTCAAAATTTACTTTATTATTATTATTCTTAATCCCTGAATATACATTTATATTGCTATAAAAAGCTGCTAGATTAACTGAAATCTGCGATTGCCTTCTCGGAGCAGACCAACTGATTTCACGAGCCGCATACAGCCCTCGGGCCGGACCTTCCCCAGCCCTGGCTTAGAGACTTCAAGTCCTCTACTTGACATCTCAGGTACCCATGAAGTCCTGCTTTGGAAGCTTATGTTGTTTAATATTTTTGCCCCCTTCCTGCTGAGTTGTTCATCAGTGAACACACTTTGTAGGGGGCCACCTAAATCTCAATTTTTAAATGTGTAGCTGGCCTGAAAATGTAACATAGTGGTTTTATAGTTCATCTGATCTGAAGTAGTTTGTAACACTATTGTCTTTACCGTCTAGTCTGGATACCGCATTGCCTGCCTTGAAACAAAAACAGAAAAGACAAATATTCTGTCCTTCGGTTTGTCTATGCAGTCGCTTTAAAAGTTTCCCCCCCAGTCTAACTATGAGGCTACTTTAGAGAATTTCTCGATGGCTGGATGGCCAAGCATGGCTTTTCGAATCAGACTTGCTCAAAGGTGCATCTAGAAGCAAAGCATATACACATAAATATGTTCGAGATCTCTTGCTCTAAGTATTTATATAGCTATCATATAAGAAAAATATAAACACATAATTATAAAATCTATAAAATCATAACAAGACATGACATTTACATTATTCAAATGATTTTGTTTCAGTTCTTGTATCAGTTATTTCGCAAACCGTCAAATGTTATCTTGGGGCACAACAGTCTGTCAGTGTAACAGTAGCGAGCCTTGGGTATGCACGTAGATGTACAAACTCTGCCAACGAAAGAAAGAAAGGAAAGAAAGAAAGAGTGCAGGCGTGTGTGCGTGAATGAATGTGCGTGTGTGCATGGCGTGTTATATTCACATCTGACATCTGTAATGTTTCAATGGCGTGTTATATTCACATCTGTCTGACATCTGCAATCTTCTTTTTGTTGTTTGAATTTATACTTTTCTGTCATCCTTTCCCTACACTGTTCCTTTAGACAAAGCGGAAGGTAAAGTAGAGTTTGTTAACTAGGGAAGGGATTTTCGTAAAGTATCGTATGCTAAACTGTCCGAATCCCAAAGTCTTGAGAAAGTTTGCCGGTTCTTGAGAGGATTTTGCTACATCTCGCTCAGTGCTGTCACTAAGCTGCACCAGTCAGGAGGGGAGGACGGGGAGGACGGGGAGGGGGTTAACACACAAGTGCTGGCTATAAACCCTCATTCCTGTCCAATCATTAGCCGGCCTCGCCCGCCATCCCGAGCAGCTGATGAGTCAAGGGCCACATAATTCTCCTTCTTTATTACAGCACGCCAAGAAACCATGGAGGGAAACGGTGACGGGACGCGCGCGCGCACACACACACACACACACACACACACACACACACACACACACACACACACACACACACACAAATGGACACCCAAGAGCAAAGCTGACACACAAATGCACGCGCGCGCTCGCACACACAACACACACACACACACACACACAAACACACACACACACACACACACACAAACACACTAACACACACTAACACGCACACACACACACACACTAACACGTACACAGCACACACACACACACACTAACACACACACTAACACAAATGGACGCACGAGAGCAAAGCTAACACACAAATTCACGCGCGCGATCGCGCGCACACACACACACACACACACACACTAACACACACACTACCACGCACACACACACTAACACACACACTAACACGCACACACACACACTAACACACACACTAACACGCACACAAACACAGACTTTCATATAAACAAACTTACAGACAAGGGATAGAGAGAGAGAGAGAGAAATAACGACAGACAGCAGAGATACAGGCAGAACCAACAAGAGGAAGCCGAGCACATAACTCAGGAAAAAAAAAAAAAAAAAAGACAGAATGCCCGGAGAGGGAGCTGTTCAACCGAAAACTGAAAATTGGAAGGAAAAGTGTATTATAAAAAGTCATTTCATTTCTTCATCTCGGGGTTTATAAGACAGACTAACAACTTCCAAACCTCCATGTGTCAAAGCCTGGAGCAGGAGCTGCACTATCAATGAAGACTCATTATCAATATTGAAAGAGGCGAGTTCAGGAGGATTTCTCCAAGAGAAATAAATAGAGAGAGGAGGACGAGGAGGAAATGAAGAAGAAAAGGAGAAGATGATGTTGAAGAAGAAAAGGAAAAAGATTTTTAATTGTGATCAGAAAGTCACCAATCTTCACAATAATTAAGCCGCTTTAAATGACATGAGCTTTTTAATCAATTGAGCCGACTTCTTCGATGGGAATAAATCACGACGAAAAAATTAGTTTGAGTTTCTTTTCTTTTTTTTTTTTTTGCAACCTTTTTTGTCCCAAGAGTCTGCGTTGTAGCAATGGTCATTCTAATCTCGCGAGATTTACAAATATTTGAGACTTTTGTTTCGCACTTACTTTCTACAAGAACTCGAGCCACTTGACTACTTTAAATGATTTCTCCAACACAAAGTGCGCTTTAAACAAGTGTATAACTCTACACAAGATAACTAGAACATGAGGATTAAAACATCGGCAAAATCAAATGTTGCTGCTGCCTCTACAGTAGATGTAGATGTTGAGAACAAGTGCCTGGTCCATAATGTGTTACAACAGAGCACACATAGTAGCTCATGATTTTTTATATATATATATATTGCTGCCTCTACAGTAGATGAGGTGACTAGATGTTGAGAACTAGTGCCTGGTCCATAATGTGTTACAACAGAGCACACATAGTAGCTCATGATCATATATATATATATATGTATTGCTGCTTCCTCTACAGTAGGTGAGGTGACTAGATGTTGAGAACTGTAAGGAAAACAAGTGCCTGGTCCATAATGTGTTACTACAGAGCACAGATAGTAGCTCATGATCATATATATATATATATATATGTATTGCTGCTTCCTCTACAGTAGTTGAGGTGACTAGATGTTGAGAACTGTAAGGAAAACAAGTGCCTGGTCCATAATGTGTTACTACAGAGCACAGATAGTAGCTCATGACCAACACAGTAGTTCATACAGAGGACCACAACCTATACTGGATTCTCTTATGCGCCAGTCTATAATTCGTCATGCCTCAGACTATCATTAGTTTCATCCCAGACTATAATTAGTCATATCTCAGACTATAATTCGTCATACCTCAGACTATCATTAGTTACATCCCAGACTATAATTAGTCATATCCTGAATATAATTAAACATGTCCCAGACTGTAATTAGTCATACCCTGACTATAATTAGTCACATCCCTGACTATAATTAGTCATATCTCAGACTATAATTTTTCACATCCCAGACTATAATTAGTCACATCCCTGACTATAATTAGTCATATCTCAGACTATATTTTGTCACATCCCAGACTATAATTAGTCATGTCCATGACTATAATTCGTCATATCTCAGACTATAATTCTTCACATCTAAGACTATAATTCTTCATGCCTCAGACTATAATTATTCATATCCCAGACTATAATTCGTCATGCCTCAGAATATAATTCGTCATATCCCAGACTATAATTCATCATATCTCAGACTATAATTAGCCATACCCCAGACTTTAATTCGTCAAGCCTCAGACTATAATTCATCATATCCCAGACTATAATTCGTCATATTTCAGACTATAATTTGTAATGTCTTGGACGATAAATAGTCATATACCAGACAATTATTAGTCAAATTCCAGACTATAAATTCCAGACTATAATTAGTCAAATTCCAGACTATAATTCATCATGTCTCAGACTATAATTTTTCCTATCCTAGACTATAATTAGTCCTATCCCAAGACTATATTTTGTCGTCTGTCAGTCAGTCGTCCCATGACCGGCACCTGTCGTTGGGGGGATCACATGGATTGACGCGGCAGCTGACAGGGGCCGCCACTCTTGTCTATTGTGGGCGATAGTCAGCAGGTTCTGTACAGGACGACCAGTCCAGTCTTTGATGTTCGTAAGTCAGTTCTTTCTCTGACCACCGCGGTGTCGGCCACCCTCTAAGGTGCCTTGAAGGATAGTCTTCGACAAGGTGTCGTGCCGGGTCACGTGACCAAAGAAGACCTGCTTACGTCACTTGAGTGTTGATAGTAGAGGTTATATTTTGTCGTATCCTAGACGACAAAGTTCCATACTTCAGACAGACATGGCTATATTTAAGATAGAAGATGGCTAATAATTCTAGACAAAGCTCGATCCCACAATACACTGCAATATACCAGACGACATATTTCTCTCCCACACCATACGAGGAAATGATGCTTTGCAACAGAAATAATGTCCAAAAGTTCTGAAGTGTTCTGTACAAGTTCTGTAAGTGAGTAAACATAGAAGTATACGCAAGCAAATTATGCAATGCAAAAAATGTCTTTTGTGTGAACGGGGCTTAAGGTTTGAAGAGATTGATGGCGATGTGAAAAGTCAAAGGATCGATGGAGGTACAGAAGGCTCAGCGACCCTGAGGCTAACAACCCGAGATTCGCTTCCGTCAGATCTCCACTTGCTGGACATTTTAGTGTCAAGGACGGCGAGATACGAGGGGATAAAGGGAGCCTGGCTTCAACATTTGTTCGGGTGCAGTTTTTTTTTTACAATGAACTGTTCGCTTGATTATGATCGACTGTCTAAACTCCTTTCTTTCGGGTCAGAGTCAGTGAGGACATTCCGTTTTACAAGTGCAGTTTGTTTTAACATTAATTTTTCATATAAATACACATCATGTGTCTTTCTGAAAGATACACAAAGCGAGAGACAGAGATCATGAAATAGAAAGAGTGAGAGAGAGAGAATGACACGTACAGAAGGAAATCACTACAGAAATTAGGAAAATCAAAAATATTTGTTAATGTCTTTTGCAAAGGTCTATGTGCCGAGGGCTGTCTACAGAGTACAAGTCATTACAACTTTTAATGTAGTTTCTCTAAGTCGTTTGGCCTGGCAAAGAGAATCATATCCTGAATGTCACTCCCCATCAGGTTAATTATTGGTGCATACAGCAAGTTAAGGGTGTTTCTCTGTGTCTGGCTGATTGCTCACGGAGTAAGTCACGTGTTCTTGAAACCTTTCCTCTTATGACTTAGAGCCGTTATATTAACCCTATTGGTTATGCAGCCGCCAGAATGATGTCCATTAAGAATAAATACCAGTTCTGATCTTACACGATGAGAAGTAGAAAAGGTGGCCTGCTTGAACGTGATTAGCTGATAGTGTTTACATGCTTCTGCTCATGTGATGCTACGATCCTATATTCCGGCCGGTCAATAGTCCAAGTAAATGTTTTTGCTAATTTTGCAGCAACAGAGGAAGATGATAGAGGACGATGATTATCAAGTCTTCGGTATCGCAGTGCCTGCGGTGCTTATCGCGGTATATCATCTGATTACAATTTTTTTCCTCCATCAACAGGCAGAGAGAATAATAACTGGCAAAAAAAGCGAAACAAAGCTGAACAAAGTTAATCCACTGGCGTTTGCTGCCATTATCTTGAGGATTTCCTTCATGGAAGAGAACATACAGCAACAGCACAATGTGTCCTGGTCAGTTTTCTTGTACCGAGGATTGCATCTTTTCTCTTCCACTTCACCTCAGGCAGACGGCGCTACTTTTAGAAATACTTCCGTTTCGTCACTTCCTGTTTTCTCGACAAATCCAGGAGTGCTTAAGAGAAAAATATTAATATAAAATTTTTCATGGCTCTTTGTAAGAAAATACCACCGGAATATGTTTTTGTGATACTTTGTGTTCTATTTCCAGCGATTTTTTGGTGAGCTTGAAAAGGCGTTAAATACGGACCAAACAGCGGGGGCAAGAAAGCCTAATGTGACAGTGCCTCATCCTTCTACCTTTGTCAACTCCTAAAAATGTTAAAATGAAGCCAAGAATGTTTCTCTATGTTAAATATATGTTGTACTTGCTGTCATCTTTATATTCGAGATCGTCTGTCAATAGGTTGTTGTCTTTGAAATGGAAGTTTATTTTAGTTGGAGACCTTCTTACTGCCGTCCTGTTATTCGTTATCATCTTTTTGTTTCCATATCGTGTTTCTAAAAAATAAGACACCACCTTGGCACTCATAAGTCTACTTGCACTTTGTAAAGTCTAGAAAAGCAATCTTTTGATTGTCTTCTCATTCTGTTTCTAGGCTTATTATGTCTTGTTATGGTTTGTGATGTTCGTCTTTATACATCACCAGGGCTGTATCGAGACAAAATTTACCTACATCTTACATATGCCTGTTGTCAGTTTGTGCCCGACCCTCTCCCAGACTAAGACTTTACGACTTGAGGTCGACAAGACGAGTTTGAAGTCAAAGAAAAATATTATTGCCGAGCGAACACGCGTCACAAAAGACAACCACGGTCTCTACTATTGTGTGACCTTAGTGACACACACTTCTTGGTTGTAAATAGTGTCTGATTCATCGTTATTTAAGTCAAAATATACAATGAATTCAGTCGGTTTTGCTACGTGACAACCTCGTCTATTCAAGAATGTTCTCAACTACTGGCGATGAATAGCAGGGGTGGTGTAAGTTTGTAAGTCTAGGTCCTTAGGTGTGAACAGGGTTAGGGCTCATTAACTTCAGAACCGGCGAGGAAATCCCTGCTTGAAAAGAAGGGCTCTTATTATCGCTTCTTTAAGCATCTCTCCTGGTGGCATACTGTGATGGCAACATTATTTTTTTCTGACAGACTCGAAATATTCTACTTCTACATCAACTGATAGGACATTCTCAAAGAGCCTCCCTCTTGAGAAGATCTCACTGGAGAGGAAAGTTCGATTCTTGCTGACCTGCACATATTCCAAGATCAAAGGTGTTCCCCAGCAGCGAGTATTATAGCAGCCATCTAAAGTCTGAGCATCGTTTGATAGGTTATCTTGGAGGATTAGAGGATACACCAACTTGCAGTTGATAGACTTCTTGAGCTAACGATAAGGGCGGCCCCGGCCCCGGGACCCGGATTTATCTCGTTTGAAATAGCAACACATATATTTATCAAAAATTGTATTTTTGAATGTCTGAATACATCTACCATAGATTTAGTCGCCTATTTTTGTGTTTTTATTTAGAGGATTACAGAGAAATCAACACAACATTTTGGGGGATCAAACTGACAAAATTTCTCCCAGGTTGATAAAAGTTTAAGAACGACATTGTTGAGAGACATTTGAATGGCACGATATAAAATACTTAAATGTTTTACGAGGCGAGCTCATAATGACAAAGGGAGGCGTGAAATAAACATAAACATAAACAAGACGTGAGTACAGATAATAAAAGCTTTTGATGAAGAGGAAGGACTTGGCAAACCTTTTTTGATCCCAAGATGTCCTTTCATCCTGACTTCCAAAGAGCTGTAATTAAGGCAACCATCTACTTGACATTATCACAAAAGTATTTGATTATTTCAACATGGAGATTAATTAAAATAATGTAAAAGGCATATGTGTCCACGTTTAGATTATGTCTATGTATTCTGATGGCAGTTCTGAAAAGGACCGTGCAAAGACATGCTGCTAAATTGCTAGTAGAATATAGAAATATGTCATACACAGAAAGAGTGAATTATTTATGACTCCTCTCTCTTAGAAGAAGGAAGATCAGAGAATCAGAGGATCAGATAAACTTATTTAGAAGAAAAGTTGAAGGTATTCTATTATCTGACGACCATACTTTTTTCTCCTTATTACAAACTAACATTACTAGACATTTAAAAAGAATTTTTTTCCTTATCAAACATTGTCTACCATTAAACGTAAAATGTTATCTGACACAAATTGGACCACAATTCCGGTTAATGTTCAATATGCACCAAATGTTAATAAGTTTCTAGGTAACATTCCAAAATTGGTAGATTTTGTATTACTTTGATGATGTGCGCATGGTATCTTCCAACCCAGATTAATTCTACGAGGGGACAGTCAATAGGCCTCGGGCCCCCAGGCACCAACATTGAGCCCCTATAGCCCCTACTACTGCTATTACTACATTATTAAGCCCACTGCTAACACAGGAAGTACTGCCATGGGTGGAGAGGTTCCATCACTGTCTAATCTTGCTACAAGACGCCAGTCCTTTCTTATGAGATTGATGAGGAGTTTTGGTCTTTGCTGGTCTAGCCACTGGTTTCTTGCTCGCACTTACAGCTAGACAAGATTTGTTTGGGCTCCACATTTCTGGACTTTGTGGTTGGACTGACATTCTTCTGTCTAGGGTACTGCCATTAGACAACATGGAGGGCACAGGCGTACGAGTGGCTGATTTCACTGAAGTCTACTCACGCTACCTTCTAGTGAACATTCGAAGAAAATCCAAAATAAGCATCTATGGTTCAATAAAAGTACAAGAAATTTACACAACCTTGTAATGCACCTTTTGCTGACTGATCAATGAAAATGAATTTTTAATCGAATTAATCAGAAAACTTATTCAGCTGAAAGCAAGAAAAAAAATCCATGTACACCTGGTGAGTACGTTAACATTTCCCTCCCCGAGAAAAAAATTAAGAGACAGACAGACAGACAGACAGACAGACAGACAGACAGACAGACAGACGCAATGAAACATAAAGAAGGATCAGAAATGAGAAGCGCTGATCTCCTGCCTATTATTTAGATAATGACAGAGAATGACAAATAACGACAATGGAGGGTAATTGTTATTCCCCAGCTGATACCCTGGTTTATCCTGTAATACTTGAGTCTTACTTAGATCATATCCCATCCTTCCCTGCTAAATATACCAGACCGATGGAGTGAAGAGACAAGGCTAATCTAGCTGCTACTCTAGCCTTGTATAATGATGGTCACACGTGCAGTGAACAATTGCAGAAGACAGAAATCCTAAAATTATTTAGAAATCAGTCAAATAGCCTGACTATTAAGTGACTACCCAGGCTTACCCTGGCAGATCTTAGTGTCTTTCGTGATGGGAGGAGGTGGGAGGATGTTCTGGCTGAGGTCTGGCAGCAAGATTGTCTGGTCTGTATGAACATGCGCCAACCAAGCGTTCGTATAGCGAGATAAGTTGTCCGTCAAATCCAGGGACAGGATGCACTGTATTGTAACATCATAGCAGACACATTGTCAGGTATCATAGTTAGTTGCTGTATTGTTTGATTAAGCTTAAATTTTATAAGGATTAATGTGGAAGAACGAAAGAGCGTGAATGACGTCAGTTGTTCGGAAGACGTGTATGAGTGATGTAAAAAAAAGTGAAGGAAATGACGTGAGGGAGAGCGCGAGCAAGGTGGTAGTCAGGAGAATTTTTTTTGAATTGGTATTTTACGCCTGCATGTCACATGCAGAGAAAGAACAGCGTGCCCGAGACGAGAACTGAACCCAGGACACCCAACTTTATTGGTGACAGGCGCTAACCGTTGCGCTACCGGAGCGCCTAATCAGTTAGGAGAAGAAAGAGGTTTAGGAAGAGAAAACAAGTAGGGTAGGGATTAGAAAGAAGAATTTGTAGAGTAGGGCGAGTAGGAATTATTTAGAGCGAATTTGTTGAGTAGGGCTTTAGGCATTCTTTTATATATATAAATATATATTCAGAAAGGGAAGACTCAACTGGTAGGAATTTTGTTATTTTAAAATAATCTAGGTGTACGAATCGGTTAATAACTGACTTTTCCATTTGTGTATTTTCCTTGTTTTCTTCTTTTTTGTTTATACTTAGTAAAGCAGATAGATTCGTTAGACACGTCATTCTTTTCTTTTAATTTTTATGAAAGAACAGGTACTTGTCAGGCTCCGTGCATGTGTTGAAAGGATTGATACACTGCGCGGTGGTCGTGACACACATGAAATGCTAATATTTGAAAGAATTGTATGATGCTATCTCGACATTTGCATTCAGTAAGGGCCACTGTGCATCTGGGCCCAGGAGGCCGTATTTGGCCCCAGTATTTGGGTGACAGACGAGGAGGAGTGGATTGCGGGGGTCACAAACTTCCGGTATTTAGACAAACTGATTCGCTTGTTCGTTAGAAAATCGCTGGTGGGATCACACGTGGATACAGGCCAAGGAATCTGTGATGTGTCTAGAATACTGATTAAATTGACCTTTGGTAATTCTCTTGTTGGGTTAAAAGGTTCCCGCAATGTTTTCTCTTGCCGTGCCGGAAGGAGTGTGTCGAGGTTAAGAATGTTTTGTCTTGCGCGCCCATTGTGTAGTCTGTGTGTTATAGCTGTATGCGGTTTGTTAGTAGTTCTGTCAACACAGCACGGTGAGCGCCTGTCACCAATACAGGAATTGGTTGTCCTGGGTTCAAATCTCGTCTCGAGCCCGCTGTTTCTTTCTCTGCCTATGGCACTTGTTGACAGGTCTGGCTACTTTGCTGCGATATAGCTTTAGTTGCTGGCTCGGCCTAAAACACCAATTACCTCCTGAGTTCACCTTTTTCTGTTATAATTTTTTTCTTTCCTTGTTTGTTTTCCCGAATTAAATCACTTGAAACATTTTGTTGAGCCCCCATCTCTATCATTGGAAATAGCGCAGGACTACTAAGTTATTATTTATTTATTATTATTAAGTGTAGAAGAAATGTGAGTAAATGGTCATCATCAAGGTAGTAGCTGTGGAGAAGGACTTTACACACGTGACATACAGGGAGAACGTGGGATTTTTTTTCTCGGGGAAAACACCTTTTGCGGTGACATTTACTAAAGAACACGTGCTGCGTGACAGTTAAGGCAAAACATAAATGTGAGGTCAAATGAGTTCACACCCACAGCAAGACATTTAGGGTAAACACTCTCACAAGATGACATTTACGGGGAACACGCCATTAAAAATCCTTTTCAAGGAGAACTGGAGCCAGAAAGCCGTTGTCTAACTGTCTTTAGCAGGCCGTCTGCACAATCCTGCTCACTGCTTGTCTGCATTTACTTGGCCTCGTTCTGAGCATAGTCGAGAGGTGTCCGCATTGTATACCGTGAGTAGTGCTCCCTGCTCTGCCACACCTGTCAGTTTAAAATGATGGATTGTCGAAGTGTGCAGACAAACGTACGCGATGAGGTGATTGGGTCAACAGTCCTCACGTGCACCCTTCGCTGCCAACGACCCGCACTTTTGAACTCACGATCTCTGCCTCCCCGCCCAGGAGAGTCTGGCGGTGCTTTTAAGCGGAAATGTAAACTCGCTGAGTTAGAGTTTTATGGGAAACGGCTGAGCCACGAGTGGCTGGAAAAACACGAACACACCTACACTGATAGTCTCAATGGTTGCAGTTCACAATGCAGGTGTCGTCACTGCTGCAGGTAATGAGGACAGGGGCGATCACTCGCACTGAGAGGCAAGAGACTCAGAGGACCACACGTGTCCAAATAAATACAATAAAAAAACCCAAAGTAGTTGAAAAAAACCCCAGATAACAACTCTGGCCCTGAAGCTCCCATTTCTTATTTTTTTCATTAAGTCAGGCAGTAAACTTGTCTCCTTGAGTTAGGCAGCAACTTTGTCTCGATAAGTTAGGCACTCAACTTGTAAGTTAGGAAGGACATTTGTTTTGTTAAGTTAAGCAGTAAACTTTGTCTTGTTAAGTTAGGCAATATATTTGTCTTATTAAATCATTAAGCAGTAAACTTTGTCTTAAGTTAGTAAGTTTGTCTTGCAAGTATGGCTGTAATTTATGCCTCAGTGCTTTTGGTGACCAACTAAGAGATTTGATTCGATTCTTCATTGTTTCAGCAGTTTCAGAAAGGATTGCACAAAAACGACAATCATAGAGCAGAATATAACTATAATAACAATTAAAACTGACTTCTATAAACACATTCACACAAAGCTCCATGCATAACTATACATACGTGTCCGTGTCCATGCTTAACATCTAGGAAGATGTCTGCTCGTACACACACACACACACACAGACTCCTACTCATGCATCATCAACAGAGACTTCAAACACACGACAAAGCAAACATTAAAATAAAAACATCCTTAAGGTATTACATCATCCCCATAAAACCATCACTCATAACACACACACACACACACACACACACACACACACACACACACACACACACGGAGTTCATGGCCACTGCCCAACAAAGCTAACCAACCAAAACAATTAGTACCATTCTGAGAGAGAAAGAGAAAGAAATTGAAACTTTATGCTACAAAAGCCTGTCTCCAAACAAGCACAAGGAGACATCACAACCTTCACTGATGTGTTTTAGTAAAGCGGAAACTCCTAGTGGCGGCGCTGCACTACTTTAGGTTCCTCGCTAGCTCACTGGTATCCCACGCATTCAACTAGAGGGCTGAGCGCTTCAAGGAAATCTGTGTGCACCGCCTAGCTACTCAGTCAACAAGTTGTAAGAATATCAACAGGAGCAAGTCTTTGAAGCGGCTGCATCTAGCCAGGTGGATAAACAAAAATAGAACTACCAGCAAGATCAAAAGAAATTTGACCGCCATTGAAGCTAGGTGCACAAACTCCCCCCAGACATGGATTTAGTGGCAGAAGAGGTCAGGTGTCATCATGCTGTGTCACCTTCTCTACATGGGCAACACGGGGAGTGTATGAAGAGGCTGCAGTCAACGATCGTACACAGAACATGCATCAACACGATTCATTGAGCCAGATGCTGCTCCAAGCATTCAACACCAATAAATCAAAATTACTTCTGCAATTAACGACTTCAACGTTTAAAAAAACCCAACAAAATCGTTATTTATACAATGTAGACAGACAAATACTAGGTTTTTCGTGCAACCATCAAGTACGGTTTTTACACCCAACCTACAAAGCATAGGAACTGTAAAAAATAAAAATAAAAATAAAAGTTGAAGCCTATTTTAGCATTGCAAACAAAACTACTGATATTAAAAGAACTAAAACTCCCTGATGATGTGAAAACAGCAGTCAGAGATGTTAATGCTTCAATGTTTTCTTCCAAACAACCGACTTTAGAACAATTACACGATTTGTGATCACTGTGAGGACCAGCCAGCCTGTCAACCAATCGTTTTCTTTCTAAAGAGCCACGTGGTTCGAGAAAAGGCGAGAGCAGAGAAGTGTTTCAAAAACTCGGCGACAAACAAGCTGCTCAGTCGCAAGAAGCTTCCAGAGCTTGGGTGTCAGCAGCGGGCAATCGTAAAACTAAATATTAAAGGTCCCGATTCCAGTCTAGACCAGGGTAATTTTTGGTAAGCGCCCCCAAGGCACGACGACTGTTGGTGCAAACGATTTTCGCCGATTTCCAATTACAATGCGGCAAGAGAGAGTAACGAACAAAAACGAAGCTGGGGAGGGTGGAGGAAGAAACGGCGGAGGAATCAGTCCTTCCATCCAGGCGGCAATTATCCCAGAATGCCTTGCGGTGTCTGAGCAGCGAGCGGGAGGAGCATTACCATGAGGGGGAGGGGGTGCTATCCTTGCCTCTGATGTTCACACTTGCTTGGCCAGCGCAGGGCGAGATAACGAGGTAAAAAAGGTTGTCGAGTTGTTAGAATAACGTTAACACTAACATTCAGCTGTGTTAGTGCCAGTTAGTACTTCTGACAAGGGCAGTTCTTTTAAAAAAAACGTTTGTACTGGTTGCAACAAATTTTATCCACTTTTATATGTGTGTATATATATATATTATATAAGAATACATTTTGTTGTAATCAGTAGAAACTTTTTCATATATATTATACAACTTTTTCATTAACTATGGCAATTACAGGGCAAAGAAGGTGTTATCAATTTACAGATAAATGCATATTACGAAAGGGTTAAGAAATTGCAATTGGTCATGACAGGCGTACACGAGTATACCGCCCAGTGGAACTGATTAGTGTTTGGTTAGTCATTATTGTATGGTACATGGAATGAATGAGTTGCAGTGATGATTTGTCACACATACTGGCATCGGGAATCTGCGGCCAAACCGCAAGAGAGAAAACTGGCATACCTGCTGATGATCAGGCAATGTGTGGGTGCCGTGTGTTTATTATTTACAATAGTGTGTGTCTGTGTTAGAGAGAGAGAGAGAGACTTTATAAGAGAGAGAGAGAGAAAATGAAGAAAGAAAGAAACCCTATCGAACGAATAATAGAGTTAAAGGCTGAATAAAAAAGAAACACTTAAAGGCATTTTAGAACATTGAATAAAAGCCTCAGTCTGCTGAATATCGGGACAGAAAGTTATACCGTGTAAGGCTCAGTGTGGTCAGTGAATGTCACACTTTATCTGTCCACCTAGCATTGGGACCTGTTCTTTCAAAGAAAAAACCTGCGATTTCCACAAGTTGTTATAGTGAACCACTCATATAGCTCACTACACACTAGGCCATTATAAGACCTGTGACCTTTCCATCATGTTTCTGAGTTGTTGAGATTAATTCTGCCTCTGTTGTATTGTTATTTTATTGTTACTAAAGAAAACAGCTAAAACACGTGAACAATAGACGGTTTGAGTGAACAGTATCTCGGCTTAGGAGAGACGAGTCGCTTGGACTTGGAAAGTTGTGGTATTATACCTGTCATCGATATCAACAGATGACTAAGCCCCGGTGAAAGGTAACAAGAATGGACTTTGTTGACCGCACTGAGGGTTTTCACAGGACTTGCACGGCGCGAGCTCCTGGCCTTTGATATCCTTGGCATGTCGAAGACAGCAGGAAATTACAGACACTGAATGGTTTTCAGGCCGCTTCCATTTGGTAGATTAATGGCCCCCGCACCATTTTTTGAAAGGGTGATAAGTCCCGTTGTGCCTTTCAGAAGGAGCGGGGCAAAGAAATTGAAGACGTAGGCGTCGAGAACGAGAGCAAAACGAGAGCAAAACGACAGCAAAACGAGAGCAGACGACAAAAGCTGTGATTTCCAGTCATTAATGTAAAGCTCGTAGTGCTTTTCAACCGAATAAAATCTTCATTGTGCTTGGGATTGAAACTACAGCTGTATTAACAGTGTGAGAGTAAAATACAGCTGTATTAACAGTGTGGTAGTAAAACACAGCTGTATCGACAGTGTGAGAATAAAGATATATCTGTCCTTACAGCATGGGAGTAAAATACAGCTGTATTGACTGTGTGAGAGTAAAATACAGCTGTATTGACAGTGTGAGAGTAAAATACAGCTGTATTGACAGTGTGAGAGTAAAATACAGCTGTATTGACAGTGTGAGAGTAAAATACAGCTGTATCAACAGCGTGAGAGTAAAATACAGCTGTATTGACAATGTGAGAGTAAAATACAGCTGTATTGACAGTGTGAGAGTAAAATACAGCTGTATCGACAGTGTGAGAGTAAAATACAGCTGTATCGACAATGTGAGAGTAAAATATAGCTGTATTGACAATGTGAGAGTAAAATACAGCTGTATTAACAGTGTGAGAGTAAAATAGAGTTGTATCGACAGTGTGAGAGTAAAATACAGCTGTATTAACAGTGTGAGAGTAAAGATATATCTGTCCTTACAGTATGGGAGTAAAATACAGCTGTATTAACAGCGTGGGAGTACAGATACAGCTGCACTAACAGCATACACTAACAGATACAGCTGTAGTAACAGCTAGGATGGATGTATAAAGCTGCACGTCAATAGTTCTCTAACATTAAGCTGTACTGCCTTGCTGTATAATGACTAACAAATGGTATTTACAAGCGGGCCATTTTCATGATTGACAACACTGCACGACTATTGTGCGCTGCTGGTCCTGGAGCCAGCGCCGAGAAGAAGAATAGAGGAGGAAATCAGCAGAAGAATAGAGGAGGAAATCAGCATGGAAGAACAAACATAGCAAATCGTCTTCATTTGTCGCCGCGCAGGTGTCCATTTATCATCAACCTCAGCTTGTTTGTGGGGGATGTTTACTCGCCTGTATCGAGCGGCTAGTCAGTCAGCCAGTCCTCCTCTGTCATGCAACATCTTTGGTCATCGTTGAAACAGCAAGAGAGTTTCCGGCCGACAGACTTGCGACTCCAGGCTGAGAGAACACTTTATTGCTCTGCTACCTTGATGACAATTACACTTGATTTTTCTCGCGAAATGATGAAGGTAATGGTATAATTTGGTCAAAGCTTAAAATAATACATTGGGTGGAAGATGAGAGAAGTAGAAAAATATTATTAAAGTGTTTTTAACGAACTCTATAAAGGGTGATGAGACATCAAAGTGATTCACAGCAAGAAAGACATGAACACGGTAAAGAAAACGAAAAGTGAGAAAGTCAAGGAGATAAAATTGATAATACGATGGGAGGAAGAGAGAAAGCGGGTGCAAATGATGATGGGTAGCTGTCTGTGGATTAAAGAGATAAGACGGCGGTTGGTGTGGCTATGAGAGAGATAAACACAGCCATTCTGGCCGGGCATCCATTTCATCCGGCGGTAAAAGTCGCGAGAGGTCCCCTCTCCTGGCTGACACAAACTGTCTGCAGACCAGAAGCTTGAAAGGTTCTGGGGAGCTACTTTCCCCTGAAACTGCTTCCCCCATCCCAGCCTGCATCAGTCGCCTGCTAGAGCGTGCCTCCCCACCGAGGGCAAGTCATCCACACTGGACAGCAACATCGAGAGGGCAGATGGTCGTGTTTGACAGCCACTGCCAGGCAGCCAGCCACACCAAGTGTACGGAGCTTACTGAGTGATTTCCCTTTTCCAAGCGATTAGCTCCCCTGTCTCAGAGTTTCCCCTCAGAGGTAATTTCTAGTCTACTGTACAGTGTCTTACAATCAATGACTGGTGAGCCACTAAGACATTCTCTACATGCTCTATCCTTTTAATCGCACCACCTCCAGGACAGGCTTACTTGTGAACTATAGGACCTCCACCAAAAGTTTACTTATGAACTCGAGAAAAGATTTACTTATGACCTCCTGGTAGGGGTTATTTAAGAAATGTTTACTTGAGACCTACTGGAAAAGTTTACTTGTTACCTCCAGGAAGCTTTACACCTCAAAAAGGGAGATCAATATAACATCCAAGACACACATTCATTCGAATCCTAAGTAATTAAGAAAGACAATCAGCAAAGAGTTATTTTTCGTGCTTGGCGTTGGATGATTGATTAAAAAGGACAAAACCTTGCAGTTGACAGAAGGATGGATGGATGGATGCACGAGAACACAAAAAATGAAATGTATTTTTTTTCGAATATTTCTAGTATAAGCCAGGCAAGTTCTGGGGATGGAAATCTGGAGATAAGATGAAGAACAGAAAAATAATAATTCAAGCAGTATGATAACATCATCTCTCTCTCTCTCTCTCACACACACACACACACACACGCACGCACGCACGCACGCACGCACGCACGCACGCACGCACTCGCGCACACAGCCAGACAAAATCTCTCTCGCAGTTGTGAACTCTGATAGATGCTTAGAAAACTGATGTACATTACTTTGATGGACTGGGCGGAGGCCAGAAAGAATCTGTACAAAGTTAGAACCTGTACAGAGCCTGAATTTGTGCAGAGTTGGAATCTGGGTTAATCGGAATCTTCTCTCCTCTGCCGATGTTCGTGTCCTTTAATGTACCAAGAACATGTCACAGATTTGTTTCTCGCTAAATCCCGTTCTTAAAGTGCCCAAGCGTTAAGCCTTTAAATGTGAGGATTTAGCTCAGCATGTTGACCGAAATTCCAATGTTCCCGAATGTTTGCTCCCAAACACTTGATTTCCGGTGAACTTCACACAACTTTGCCAAACTTGGTAAACTGTTTGACGATATTTGCTCTAATAAAGTGGTTTTACAACATGACCCACACCTGTAGTCTCAGAAACAATTCTATGCACTTACGCGTGCGTGCGTGCGTGCGTGCGTGCACAAGGGCGCGCGAGACAGAACGAGATTACGCGAGGCTTCTGCTCTCCAATAGATTGGCCTGATAACGGGGGCGAGCACACACGTGACAAACCGTTCCCCTTGGTGGTCTGCTCGGCTTCAAGCGGAAGTGACATCAGCTCGAGTAACACGAGCACCGCGAGATGCAGCGCAAGTCACGCATCCTCCGAGATGCTGATGAAGGAGCGAAAAACAAAGCTGCAGCAAATCTCGCCGATACCGTGAGATCTCGCCTGCATTGTCTTGCTGTGATCCGTCACCGCACGACCGGAGCGCGTCTGGGAGGGAGAGTGGGGGGGGGAATAGATGATTTAATTCCAGGCACACCTTCTTCAATTCCCTTCCTTTTCGTGATGGGAGGATATGGCGTGTGCCAGCTGCTGTACATCTGTTGCCCGGAAAATGTACTTTACCAGAAAATTAAACACACGTTTATTTTAATGTCTTAGTTCATGATGAAAGCTCGTGCTATGACAAACACGTGCAGGACAAAGAAGAATGAACATTCAACAAAGGTTTCACAAAGATCTTCTATAAACATGAAGCAATTTACCCAGGCGGTTACTTTACCCAAGATGAGTACATCTGCTACCCGCAGATAGCGGCTAAATCTCCGTATTCATGTCCTCTCTCAACAGGTTTATCAGCCGGTAATTTATCAGAGGGTCACGATTCCTTTCTGGTAACTGTTCCCAGAAAATATTGCGTAGATGGTTACTGGTTTAGTTCAACAGAAACGAACCGAATGTTAGTATACATAACAAATAAACTGGACAGATTATAATGTTACAGAAGTAATTGGTACATAGCATTTAATTTAATTTATAATTTGAGACTAGCAGATGCCAAAAAAAAAACAAAAAAAAAAAACGAAGCGCAATACCAGAATGGACAAAGTTTCTGTTTTCCCTGCTGGTCATCTTGCTACCGAATAATTTTTTTTTGTTATCGAACATTTGTTGAAGAAGCATCATCTGGTCGTAATGAATAAATTCGACTTTCTCTACCATCTTGCTTACTTTTTCGATTTTTGTTAAGTGTTTCTGGTGTTAGTCGTAGAGTTCTTTTCTCGCCCTCTGACTAAACAACGCATGCGCAATGGCACGCTTTATTGTGGACTTCTCGCTGTGCCAGTCGGTTAGCTAACTTCACTTATTTTGACACCCATGAATCGCGAGGTAGCTTGCCTGTAGGGTAATCTTAACCAGCTTGTACAATAACCAGGTGAAGACATTTGTACCCTGGCTAAACTGCCAAATTCCAGGAAGACGAGCCAAGTTGTTACTGTCTCCTCTACTTTTATCGAGGTGAGCAGTGAGATGACAGGCAGTTCTTATTACAGACATTTTTCACAGTCGGGAGATAATTATGCAGGAACTATAACCACGTGTTCATAATTTAAACCTGTTCCAACGGGGAGTCTTCCGTTTGCTGAATGCCTGTGACATGATGTCACAAGGAAATTAAATTGTGGAATTTATGAAAGGGGAAAAGTTAAATACCAGGAAATGTCATTCGAGCTAAAAAGCTCTCTAAACATTTCTGTGTAATTTACATATGAACGAGTGTTACATTTGTGCTTGTACACTTTAGTTGAGGTCTATGTTCATCGCAAGAGCCACGAAACTGCATCATTCGTCTGTTTTGAATGCCGTGGCACATCGGAAGAAAAATAAGTGCACAGTTCAGATACTGTTATCTACCATGGAGCTTTCACCCTTAAAACCATTCGTCAGTCTCCTTAAAATAAGTTACAACAAGGTTCGTCCATCTGAATTCAAATTTAAAGATGAAACGATAACTTTGCGTAGGAACTTTTGGAGAAGAATTCTCAACTTTATTCAAAAAATATTTCGGGTTAAGTATGCAGGCGCCGAGAAGAAAGTCAATTCTGCGAGTCTAATGTATTCAAGAAAGCATCAAACAACTATTTCCATTTAACTTTGAAAGAATTCGTGAAAGAAAATACAAAATAAATTTTTGCGTGCATTTTGAGAACTATTTTCTTACAGCGCATTCATTTTCTGCTTCGTAGTGTGATTTCCTGATAAGTCCTTGCAGAACCCTTTCGGAAAACAGTTTTCCCAAGATTAATGTATTTTCCTGTTGAATATTGGGTCATTTCTCATGCCAGGTCTACTCCCAGCAGCACAGAGCTAGTGTTTTCAATAGGATATCATTGTGCTTATAACAGGTCTCGTGTACTTTATGATAAACATGCGATAAAAGGGAAAATCTTCGAAACAATTAATCATTCTACATATCTTGGTCAGATAAAAATTCATGTGAGGAGTAAGATACTGTTAGCTTCTAATCATGGAGTATACATCGCAGAAGCAGTTATTTGAGAGTTCTGAACTCTGTGTTTTCTGAACTTCTTTATAAAGAAGGTTGAAGTGTGATTTAAATCAAGGATATTTTGGGAACATATTTTGTTGTCAAAGTTGTCAAATCTGATCAGGTACCTAATTCAAAAGTACACAAATACATTCTCGAACCACAGATCAGCGAACTTCACTAGGAGGTATTTTCAATTTTCGGGGTAGATAATACACAGACAACACCATCCAAATGTCTATCAAGAGTTTCTTTATCGTTTGGGCCAAATGAAGTTTGAACAATGTTTGACGACCACAAACAGCGAGGATAATAGATGCTGGGCTATGAGTTGTACCCGAGGTCAGAGGGAACTTCTGGCACAGAGAAACTCATGCTAGTCATCTATACTCTTTTATGTCCTGGATGCCATTCTTAGTAAAATATATTCATACATATTTATGTTATGTATATCATATGTTATTATGTCATGTGTAAGTGATATCTACTTCCTATCAAAAGGACATGCGAATGAAACCTATAGTTCAATACAATCGTTAGAGAAAGAGTTTCCATAGATTTTATTTCAATGGGATTTAGTAATTTTGTTGTATCTGTTTTAAATTTATATACAACTAACTCTTCCATCAATTACTGATTTGATGACATCTTCCAAATTTGTTTAAACTTATGGTTCACCAACAGTTTCACGAAATGAGTAAAAAGGGTTCTTAAATTTGATTTCTTGCTGGCATCTTCTAACAACTTGAGTCATAAAAATACCATTTGCTTTTATTATTTAGAACGGAATGGTTAGCAGCCAAGTAGAAGAGATTTTTCGGTTTCAAAAATCTGAAGGCACTTGAACTCTCTGACATCAGCTGACATATTGAGGTTGATACGAACTGAATGGTCTTCTTCCACTCGGCTCTTGGCTGCAGAGTTCGTTTCTACGTCATCTCCATAGCAACGGAGCCTTCTGATTCTCGGTAAAAATGTACGAAAAAAAACTGACAAGACAGCTGTTGAGTCGTTACAAATAAAGCCTCAAACTCTTTTTGTGGACAGTGCTTCGGACATCATCTTAGATGAAACGAGTACAGAAGCTCACTAAGCCAGGGAACTTTTCGCGAAGTTGCCCAAGAAAATGCATGTCCTTGACCTAAGTAGATCAGTTTCCAGTCCCAAGTCGGTCATTTCTACCCTTGGGCGCCGAATCACTCAATTTGAACTAACAAGTGAACGTTTACTTTTGGGTCAAAGTTGAGGCACACGACGAGGTCAAGATAATATTGAATTTAAAAAAAGACAACAAAGCTTTTGATTACGAAACTGGAAAGCGTGTTTGGAAGAAAAATTGCACGTGATCAACGTCGACAACATTATCTACAAATAAAGCAAAACAATTACTATCTTCGAAATATCGCCAGCACAAACAAAATCCAACCATAACTATTACTATAACTTGGAAATACAATTAATTTGGGGCCAGAAGCAAAAGATTTTTCCCAGTCGCTTATCGCCAAAACTGGCTTATTTGAACTTTACGCTTAATCGACTTTCTCAAAAATCACTGTCCGTATTCAGAACGCACCTCCATAAGAACAGAAAATGACATGATGTGTACGAAATTCTCGATGATTGGTGGACTATCGAAAAACCGTCACACGAAAAACGAGAGATGGCGAGAAGAGCTCGTTACAGACGTCAGCGTTGTGCATGATGGCAGATGTACACGACAGGCCAAGCAAAGACCACATATGTCTAACACATTCGGCTTCCGTGACACGTATTTGTCGTCCCTCGAGCCCATAAAATGTTAGATTGTTTTGTTAATGGTTCCAATACAAGCAGCCCCTTCCTAAGGACGCAAACCGCAGTTACTGGGGCAGAAGAGCAGAGTGGTCGGCCCTGCTGATGAGGGCTACAAGCTGTGCGATGTAATTGCCTTTCTCTTCGAGCGCCTGGTCAATGACCGTGGACCCGGAGTACAGATGTGGGGCTTCAGTGTGATCGATTCCAAGGCCACGTCAGTCTGTTGCCGCCGCTCATTAGCATGTAAGACATTGATGCAAATTTCAGACATGTTTGAATGATCGACCTTGAAATGCAAGTACTACAACGGCGATTCACACAAGACAGCACAGATGGACAGATCATTCCATGGTAGAGACTATGGAGGTAAGCTGGAAGACAGCACAATATCGTAGCTATGAACCAGAGGTGTATGTACCCCCGGGGTTACTTCAACTCCGTTCAGTACCTACAGTTTTAGCAAGTCATTCATAACTGGCTATAGGGCTATAGACCGTACGCAAGACAGAAACCTCGGGATCATCCCACTTTCCACAGGACTCCACCCTGGTCTCTTTTTAACCATGGGGTAGGTTTGCGCCACTTTCCAACGAAAGGACTCCACAACATGCTGGTCCATCTCTAACTATGTGGTAGCTTTACCTCTCCTTCTTGACGGTTCTAGAGACAGTAGGTCAACCTTAGTCAATGTGAGGTGAAATATTTTCTCGGGGCGAAGTGTGAAAAACAAGGGCAAGTGACTTGTCTCCGGGGTGTGCAGACCCGCAAACACGGCTTTAGTTACTTTACCCTAAGGGATGTTTGCTACTGCTCTGTAAGTACTGACCCAGGGGTAACACTTTCCTTATAACTACGGAGACAAGACGCTTTTCCCCGCGTTCCCCATGTTGCCTCCCTAAGACAATGACCTACCATCGTTTCATAACTACAACCCCTGGTTGACATTGTGTAGGGCAAATTCTTGATGGGTAAACTGAGCTGCACCGTCCATTATGAACTCGTACAGAGGACAGCCCAGGTTTAAAACAGTCCAGGACAGAAATCAACTGAATGTCTAGCAGGGGGACCAGAAGGAGGATCTGGCCAACCAAACAACTTTTGTTAGACAGCCAACCACAAAAAACAATAAAAACCACAAGAACAATAATAAACACACACCCTTACACACTTACGTACCCTCACTCACACTCACACACATACAAACACAAACACATCCAGTCTTGCAGATACCAAAGTGATCATTAATTTTGATTGGCTCTGTCTGCCATATATTTCATTCCACGATCCACGCAACTGAGCTACTCCCCCGTCCACATCTCTTTTGTTATTTCATATATCTGTCACAGCTGGCTCATCTGCATGAAAATGTAATTCTGCTATTGCTGAAAATGAGGGCAAGCAGCGGTGAATTATTCTCAGTTTTCTGTTGTTGTCGGAGCTAATGATGGCATACAGACCAACTTGTCCTTTTATTAAATCCGGCAGCCTCCTACGCAGGCTTCTTGTAAAGGCCTGAGGAAAAACAAACCCCTGCTGACTGACAAACTCACAGTCTTCTCTCACCTCCCTGCCTCAGACCTTAAATCGAAAAAGACTTCCCCTGCTAACACTGTTTACAGCTGAGTCTAGATAAAGCCCACAGTCAGATTGTTTTATCTTTTCTTTTTCTCTTCTTCCTCCTTCCATTTTTTTGGAGGAGTGAGAGGGTCTCGAAGGAGGTCTGCTTTTTATATATTTTTTTTCTCTCAAATCTTTGTCCTTATCGTTGCCTCACACGTTCGATTTCAATTACAAATTGAAAAGTCTGGCCGAAACCCAAGAAGACATGGCTCGTGGCCCCTGAGAGCTGGCGACGATGTGTGTCTACACACCAGGGTAGACAACTCTTATCATCTCCTGCCAAGAAAAGATAATAGTGAATGCTTTTCCCAAATTATTATATATACATTAGTTTTTTTGGGAGAATTTCGTTGGTGCAGTAGAAGGGAGCACATCACTTTCAGTGACAAAACTATTTGATGGTGAGATAGCAGGTTGAGGTAGCTGTGCCTACAGGAAACTGTATCCACTCTACAACAATAAGACACGGGAGGGTCGTGTGTGTGTGTGTGTGTGTGTGTGTGTGTGTGTGTGTGTGTGTGTGTGGGTGGGTGGGGGGTACCTGGAGCTAACACAGTGACAGTTCTAACTGATGCTCTCTCTTCATTTGCTGTCTTTAATGTTCGGCACATTCCAAAGAAGTTTTTGTGTGCTAGTGTTCAGACAAAGTGTGAGCGATTTTTTTTCTCGAAATTTCTGCAGATTTTTTTTGTAAAAATGTCGATCATTATATCGATCTTCGTTTTTTTTCAATCTGTCTGCACTTTCCCGATGGTATGAGCAAAGGAAGCAGGGAAAAAAATGATAAATCGAGAATATAGATGCATTTCTCCCCCGAGCCTTAATTTGAAAACAGCGATAAACATATAAGTGTTTTTCATCATGGTCATTATTTCATGTTATCTCCTACAGTGAGGTGGGGGGTGGGGTGGGAATGTGAAAGCAATATCTGCCAGTGAAACCAAACATAAAAAGTATATCCTGTGAGAATTGTATTTAATGCTCTGTGGGCCACTCAGGAATGTTTGTTATTTTGTGTGGTTAAAGTTTAGATATTTAAAAAACGGAGGGAAAAAGAGATGGGGGTCATATGCTGACAGAATCGATAACTTTGTCAATAAAATATTCCCTCTGTGGCTATTATCTTTTCATAGCGCAGTCTCCGAAAGCAGTGAGAATTTTAAAGATGTTTGAGTTTTGCTGTTCTTCCGGATGCTGTTACTGTGGTCTTGTATCATAAGGAAGTAGTTTTCCCAGACCAGAATTTAAATATGTTATTCCGATCATCTTATTCTGAAATGGTTTTTCTCTGACCCGCAAAGAAGTGAATAGCTGAGTACTGGCACCCAAACGTGCTGGTTCGATACCCGTGCAGCGCAGCAACCTTCCTCCAGTCGATCCAGAAGGACAGAGAAAGGTAAAAAAAAAAAAAGCGGGAAGTGTGATCGTTAACACCTCATCCTCCAAACAACCACCAAAAAGTTTAGGGGAAGACCTTTATCTTTTACACCTGTCCTCTTCTCCCTAACAATCAAATTCACGCACCCACGCGGGGCGCGCGCACACACACGCAATCACGCATGATACTTCTTAATGTGATTAAAGCCTTATGCATGTCTAACAGTCATTTATTTCGCTATGGGGGAAATTAGCTCATTATGGGTAATTTGAAAACTTGCTTTACATTTCCTCTGGAAAAGTTTTCTAGGGAAACCGCATTAGCTGATTACCGCGATAATGCTGCTTGATTATTTTGGCGAGGGGGCAAAATTCGGTCTGGAATCTTTGATGGCTGCTAAAGGCATCACCACCTCACTGCCTTGTTCACCTTTCCACCAAACATATTAATGGATGCCGGGGATAGAGCAGACAACAAATTGCATTTCACCGAGAAATGACCCGCCAGCGGACAAACCAACGATGCAGTCAGTACTACCGATATCCTTCACAGCGGGAGCACAGGCGCCTACAAGAGAGTGAAGCCCATTATAAGCAGTTAAAAAGTTTGGATGTAGAGAAGGACAGTCCCGTCCCTACATCATCGTCCGCTTTCAAACTTCGTTCTGCTCTCGTCGATCAAGCCCTTTAGCCGTCGGGGGCCGAATCCAATCAACGCTGTTGAAGTATTGCAGGGTGATGCAGGGCTCTGCCCTTGTCCATTCGTCTAGCAGCCGCTTTGGCTCTCTGTCGATTCCTCCTTGAAGAAGCATATTCAGAGAAGGCAATCAGATTTCGCAAGTGTCTGTGGCCAAAGCCAGACGCTGCACGACCGCTCCGCACTACGCCGTCTTCTGTGAGCAACAAGTCGCTGACCCTCAGCAAAGCCTCGGCTTGTCCCCCGAGTGCGCCACCTACAGATTAGAGTATGTCTTGCGAGAATAGGTCAGAACATTCATTCCTCGGCAACTGAGTGCTTTCCCCCCCTGTCCTATTACATACTCTTCCCCGACTATACAGACATCATCGAGCATCGAACATTGTGCCGCGAGGAAATGCCTGTGACTGAGTGGTAAGGATCTTTAGATTGCCCAGCGAGGATCTGTAGACAGCCCAGCCAGTATTCAGAACGCTGCTTTCATTGGAATTTGCCACTGTTTTCTACAAATTTGCCCTTTCTGCTTTAAATTTGCGTTTATCCTCCAAAAATCCCAGTTCTCCTTTACAAATTGACAACGCTTCTCTAAATATTCTTGTTGCCACTGGCTTCTTCATCTTTCTTGCCACTGTCCTCTTCATCCTTCTTCTTGCCACTGTCATCTTCATCTTTCTTGCCACTGTCTTCTTCATCCTTTTTGCCACTGTCCTCTTCATCCTTTCTTGCTTGCTTTTATACAATTTTTTTTGGTCAAAATTCCCGACGAATGAAGTATCACTACCGGCAAACACAATTATTATGGTTCCTGCTCGGCGTTCCTTCTCCCCCCCGCCCCCTCACCAGGCTCAAGTTTATTTTACAGCCATTATGTCCGGCAGGCTCCTTCAGACCCATTGGCATTCATCTGCCGTGCTTTTCTCTCAAGCCTCCCTGTGTTGTTCTGTAAAAGATGGCACGCATGCGTAGTTGCTGGGGAAGTTGCCACAAAATTCAGATGAACGTCCAGGGGGTGAAAATCACCGTCTGGGGCGTGGCGCCACATAAAAGAGGATTTTTTTTTCGGGACAGAGGTGTGAGTGTGGGCGAGGGTGGGTGACCACAGCACGAAATTTGGGACAATGAAGAAATAAAGGGATGAAAACGCCAGAGTAAATGATGAATTTGCTTTTTTAACTCCCCCAAACGTTATCCATCTCCTATAGACAAATACACGTGCGCGCAGACACATACACACTTCTCTCGTGCACAAAGTCTCACAGTTAATCTTTCTCTCTCTCTCACACACACAAAGTGAAACACTGTCTCCCATACACACTTATACACACTCACACACGCATGCGCAAAGACACATACAGACATAAACGCACACACTTGCACATGCGGACTCAAAGCCCACCCACCCCCACCAACACACACACACACACACACACACACACACACACACACACACACACACACACTCTCGTGCCCACGCCTAGATTATTACCGATGAACCTTTTTGATGTTTCATGCACGAGATTTAAGCAAAGGCCGGTAAGCGCTGCTGTGCGTGGTTCCCATGGTGGTATTAGTTATTCCAAAGTCTGCCCACAGGAGTGAAATGTGAAGTCTTTACGACAAGATGGCCCCGGGCCATCGGATTTTTGTCGGCGATCATATTGGCGGCACGAAGGTGGTCAGCGCCAGACATAATCGAAGCTTACGCAGCTCTTCAAGGTCCAGAGAGCTCTCCTTGCATGAGTCCTTCTCTTTACCAACTCTGTGCAGCAACTCACAGATGAACACTCTTGTCTTCTCTTCCTCTTTAGAATCGGTCTTAATCGGCGACAACTCGTGCCAGCGATGTTCTTTCCCATCAAAGCTTGGCACTGGTTGCCGTGGTTGAGACCCATTGAAAGTATCTTTAACGACCCTTACTACGTTTATGTAGAGATGAAACAAAGCTTCACCGTGAATAAAGTGATTTCTTTGTGAAGTTTGGGCGTTTCACATAATTCCAACTATCTTCGACGTGTTTTTAAGGAACCTTCTGGAAAAGAAATCTGCAAAAAGCTTTTCCAAAACACAGTAAAAGGTTAGGTCACTTCTGTCGTTCTAAAAGAAAAAAAATCACAAATCAAACCCCGCAAAAGGAGACAACAACAAAAAAGCAAACAGAACAAAATAACAAATTGCAAACACTTTGTTATGTAGATACGTAAAGGAATTTTCTCATTTTGCCAAGGAGTTAAATAAATAATAAGAGTTGCAATACAAAGGAAAATGTAAAGGATGGCAATAGGCAGGAAAGCCGAGGTCGTAAAGTCTGTAAGTGGTTCACCGTGGCTATGGTCCACTATTTAAAAGTGTTGGCACGCACAATGAAAGCAGTAGGCCCCTGACAAGATACCTTCATTAACTAAGTATCATGGAAACGCCCATCTCCCCTGCTGAGTTCCTGACATACCCCCTCCCCGCAACCCCCCCAACCCCCAGTCAGCGCAAACACTGCTGTGTATTTCGTATCTGCTGCTGCCAACAAAACTGATAACATTAACGACTGCGTGAAAACAGATGAAGAGGGTCAACAAGTGCGACTTCTCAACGGTCTCTTATTCCTCCATTTTCTTCTTTTAATCCCACTGACGTATTTGTGACGTCACACCTCGCGCTCCGTCACGCCCACTCGATCAAGGTTAAAGGTCAGTCATTAGCAAACTTAAAAAAAAAAATTTCTGTTGCTACAGCAGATACTGTTGTCTGCGCTCATCGCATTGCGGCAGCACCACAATAATGGTCAGCAACAAGGTGCTAAAAATAGAAACTGACCATGTCACAGGTCTCCGCGCTCTGTACGCGTGCTTGCCTCGTAAAACACGGAGGGAAGTATAGGGTTCCTGTAGGAAGTCTTTTCCTGGCATGTCTGATCTAGCCGTCAGGCACACACCAAGGAAATATAGTTGATAATATCATTTTCTGTAGCCTGTCTGTTATTTTTTTATGCATACATCGAATTGGAATGGGACCATCCACACTCACCCTGAAGATGTTCCTAACTAAAGAGCAGATGATGGTAATGACAGTCCTGTCCGTAGTGAGTAGCATTCACTCCCGACATAAAACACAGTCAACACTGCATTGTGGGCTGAAAGTGCTCGCCAGTCCTTGAATGATGGTGTTTTGATGTGGAGCAGGGAAGACCAGCTCGCCTCTCACCAGACAGTCATGTCAGTGACAAAAATAGTTCATGTAGTAGCAGCAAGACCACACGCCGCCAGACAACAACAGCTTTTCTTACCTCCATGGCGAGAAATAAATCAAACAGCCAAAAACTGCACATGATGTTTTATGTGAAAAATATTTACTTAAATTCTCGATTATATGGAAAACATGTTCATGTTTTATCTATGAAATCTGATTTGCCTTTTGATAAATATTACTTAGTAATACAACTGCACCACTCGTGACTACACTTCAGAAATAACACACACACACACACACACACACACACACACACACGCGCGCACGCACAGGTGCCCACCAACCCTTCTTCACATGTATACACACAAAAGCGCGCGCACACACACACACACACACACACACACACACACACACACACACACACACACACACACGCAGTATTACATCCAGAAAGATCAACAGTTTGATTGCTAATTAACCGTCTCTTTTAAAAGACAAAAGTCAGACAGCCAGCCATATTGAGTGTTCCTCCTCTACTACCTGTCATATTCGTTTTGTTACATCCCTTTGTACATCATTGTCCTCGAGCTGACGAGAGTCTTCAGTCGCTCTCATTACTTATCATGACTAGTCTTCTTGTCTCGTTCATATTGATGCTTCGTTTAGTTGAGAGTTACTCAGTCTGGTATAATTCTGGTTACTTCTTATCACTACTTTGAACTTGAAGCCAACAAAATATCGTCCTCACTCATCGTCACTGGATGACCCTGCTTCACGTGCCGAGCATAGAAGTCGGCGTTGAGGAGGGAGACAATGGGTTGCGAGGCTGGCGAGGGTGTATGTAGGAGCCGTCTCACCCCTCAAGGAGTTTACTTTCCTCTCAGTATGCAAAGCGATCGCCACTTGAAATTGATTCCAACGGCATGGGATGTGATTGCTCCTGTGTTTGCATGTATATCGCTTTCTCTCTCCTCTCGCCAGCAAATCTGGGTAAACGTGAATCTCACGCATTCTTTCGCCCGCTTAAACTTTCCTCCAGGGTGACTCCAGGCTCTTTTTTTTAATTTGATTTTTGAGATGTAGGGGGACTGTGGTCCTGGTTTGTCAGGCTATTTATTCTTTATACCTGAAAATGATGCGCAGCGCCCGGACACACTCTCTCGCGATCTCTCAACACTCCACCTTCGTGTCAGTTTGCACATGAATTCCTGTTTCGCAGCTTTCATTCCAATTAGCCTTCGATTTCTATCTACTACTGAATCTGGCCTTACAACGAGACATCTAGCTTGAGTAGAAAGCCTTCAGCTCTCATTATAGTAATAATGTGCTCAGCTTATAAATTCTAAACATAGCAGGTGACACATGAACCATCATCAACATATTCCGCATTTCCTTTCTGCCTCTACTATTCCTACTGAGCCTGCTATGCTACTACTGCCTTGATTTACTTATTATATACACTTCATTGACATCAGTCACAGCAGTAGCAGCTGTTATCGATATCATTATTATGACAGCTGTCACCGATATCATTATTATGACAGCTGTTACCGATACAATTATTCTGACAGCTGTCACTAATATCATTCTGATAGCTGTTACCGATATAATTATTATGACAGCTGTCACCAATATCATTCTGATAGCTGTCACCGATATCATTATTATGGCAGCTGTTACCGATACAATTATTATGACAGCTGTTACCGATATCATTATTATGACAGCTGTTACCGATACAATTATTATGACAGCTGTTACCGAAATCATTCTGACAGCTGTCACCGATATCATTATTATGACAGCTGTTACCGATATCATTCTGACAGCTGTCACCAATATCATTATTATGGCAGCTGGTACCGATATAATTATGGCAGCTGTCACCGATATCATTATTATGGCAGCTGGTACCGATATCATTATTATAGCAGCTGTTATCGATATAATTATCATGGTAGCGTTAATCATTAATGACAATCTGACATCCTTCTTTCTTAATTTTCTGCCAGTTTTCAGAAAATGTGCTTTTGAAACGTCGTACTTTTCTCGCAGGATGCTAAGAACACCCTGACCATTCTGAAGATGATGTGATTCTTGAGATGATTTGACAAACAGATGAGACTAGACATGTCGGAGTGCATACATATCGAAGTTTACGCAGCTTTTGCTGCATCGTTACTTCGCACTCTGAAGTAAGAATTCTGGTCACGAAGAAGGCAAAATAAAATGCACTGGATGACTCCTGTTGTCAAACTTCTCGTTCACTGTAGCGTGTTTGCCTCTTTCATCATCTTTAACCCTTCTTGTCTCCAGCAGCTGAAAACTAATCTGAACATCAAAAAGACGCCAAATTTTCAATCCCGAAAGTGAAATCACTGGAATTTCAAGCACGCGGGCAACTCTCCAAAGACAAGTTGACCCAAGAGCGAAGAAGCAAAAATGACCGGCTTCTGGTTCAAGGCTCTGTTCTTCAGTCTTCCCTCTTCTCACAATCCTTCTGTTGCTATGGAGACTTTGACACACACACACACACTCTCTCTCTAGCTGCCTTGGCAAAATGCTGAGAATGAGATAGAGTGCTATGGGCACGGGGAAAGGGGATGGGGAGGTGAGAGAAGGCGCAGACGACAGGAAAAGTGCGATGAGGAAAGCAGTGGAGGACTGGTAGCTAACAGACCGTGTGACAGGGAGGGTCGCTGGTGTTTGGCGAATTACTTGTCTTGTCTGACCAAGCAGGCGTTTCAACCTGCCGCCAGGTCTCGGTGCGAATTGTGAAGCCCACGCAGACCTGCTGACAAATATTGGCCAAACATTTGGGAGGGTTTCGTCTGACGGCCTCCCATAGAGCCAGTAACGAGCAATCCCGATGTCGTTTGTATCACACCGCAATTCGCCATGTCTCCTGTCTGTCTTCCTTTTGCGCTCAGACATCAGAGTCGCTCGGAATCGTCTTGCCTATTTTTTTTCTTAGGTAAGCCACCTCTACGGAGACATTCCGAATGTGGATTAGAAATCTGGCAAATAAAATAAATAGAAAACAGAGTGACCGAAGTATAAACGAAGGAGAAAGTTCACTAGAAGGATTGCACGCTAGGTGCGTTACGAATGTCTTGTACTCTTAAAATAGTGGGATTGATCTTTTTTTTTACAATGAAAGTTGCATTCTAATGTTTTAAGGAATAATAACCCAATATCGACGATACTGAAATCTTGCTCTACACGTTTGCTATCGCCTTCTACTTTATGATAAAGATCTCTATAATAATTTGGCGATGTTTTTGGTAATTGTGGCTCCTTCAGTGTCATGTTTCTTTTCGCGATGTTAGTCCCAAGTCTTTGTAGACATTTTTCTATCAAATGTCATGTGGAGGCTGTTCTACCAACGCCGGCCCCTGCTTTTATCATTCGCTTTGCTATTCAATATCTTCTTCAGTGTTTACAGGGTCTGGGCCCACATTTCCTAGTCTTTGTGTTGCAGAGGACTCCCGCTGGTTCTATCTCCCATTCCCCTCAACCTTGCTATCATGCATGTCAGCCACGTTGAGCGTGAAATTCTTCGAACGAGTTCTGTTGGCATCACAAGCTTCGCCACGAGCTTTGTCTCCATAGTGAAGCTTCACAGGCACCGCTACCTTTGTTGGCATCTCTAGTGTTGTTGGCATCGAAAAATCTGTTGACACCTCAGGCTTTGTTGACATCGCGACATCTGTGGGCATCGCAAACTTTGTCATGAGTGCAACTTGTTGGCTCCACAAGTTCCGTTGGCACATTCTCACATTTTGTTGGCACTGCAAGCGCTGTTGGCATCTCAAGCTTTGTTGTACCTGTGTGGCCACCAAGTCCTCCTGGCCAGGATCAGGCGCTCATCAAGAGAATTCAATTAATCAGATTTGCTTTTTTGAAGCATTGGAAGTCTGCGTTACAAATGAAAAAGTTAAATGCGGTTGTTTGCCTGAGAAGTTTCTTTGTGTAAGACCCAAAAAGAGTTCCCCAGGCAGTAAGACTTTAGAAAACTTTGGTCAGCCCCATGTTTGTCATGGCAGCTACTTTTTTGGCTGCACATCCAGTAACGCCATCTTGCCGTGTAATTCGTAGAAAGAGAACGAAGAAAGAGAGAGAGAGAGAGATAAAAACCAGAAGAAGAGAGAGAGAGAGAGTGGAATTAGCAGTCAGTGAACGAAATAACAGGAGAAGAAAGAAAGTTGACTCTGACAGAAAATCACAAAGAAGGACAAGATGGATGAATAAAGGTCACGTGACTCGAGTTTAAAAGAAAGGAATAAAGACAAAGATGGAGAGAGAAATTGAAGCAGGAATAAATAAGCCCGAGACAAGCGAAGAGGTGAGGAAAGGAGGAAACTGTGACAGCCCGAGGGAGACTATAATAATGTATTACCTAGACTGACTCTGATATTAATCGTAGTGAAATAACATAAGTTTTGTTTCAAAGAAATGTTTGGAAGCTCGAGAATAAGACAGTATTTAAACAACACGGACACCTGCATCGTCTTCCGGAGATACTGGCTCACCCTTGGAGGAAGAGACAGTCTCTAGAGGGAAAGTTGCACTAATTCATTGCCTCTCCGACTAATGAAACTGGGAGAGCAAGCTCCATCACTGCCAGTCCATCTATCGAGCACAATACTTAGGTCGCCAACTAATCTCCTCCTGGTAGAAGGAAGACAAGTTTGTTATAAGACTTGTCAGCTTTTCTGTCTTCAGCGAGAATGGCAGACTGTGGGCTGTGTGTTGCTCCCTGACATCTAACAGTTCTGTCTGTAGCAGACACAGTATGTTCAGCCAGAGAAAACAGTCGATAACATTGTCGACTGTCTAGTTCTCTCCATCAGACACATTTCAAGGCAGATATCGTCTCTTTCCTCTAAAATCCCACCCCGTAAATAATGAAAATATTTAATTATTGTTTGTTTTCTTTGCTAAATGGGTTTACCCAAAATTAAGTGTTTGAGAATACGCTGATCTCCATAAGGATTATAAGACTGATTATCTATTATCAACATAAATGTTTTGACATGGTGTGCCAGAAAAACTAGAAATCTCGAGTCCAACATCAGCTGCTAAACTTGTTAGACATTGTAGAGCTGCCAGACTTGTTAAATATTCTAGAGATATTCTAGTATTGTAGGGATATTCTAGTATTGTAGAGATATTCTAGTATTATACAAATATTCTAATATTGTAGGGATATTCTAGTATTGTAGGGATATTCTAGTATTCTACAGATATTCTAGTATTCTACAGATATTTTAGTATTGTAGGGATATTCTAGTATTATACAGATATTCTAGTATTCTAGAGATATTTTAGTATTGTAGGGATATTCTAGTATTCTACAGATATTCTAGAGACACATTCAAACCTCGTTTTTCGTCGGTATTCCGTTTCAAGACAATTGGCGGAATCCGAAAGCGATTGACCGAGGCAATTATTTCCACATGAATCAATGTAAATCCAATTAATTCGTTCTAGACAATCCAAAATACATAACAAAACCCATTTTATAGAGAATAAGTACAGCATTTAATACTAAAAATATTAAGCATATTACTTTCTGAAAACTTCTTGGCGTATTGAAGACGGCGAGGATGGGGGGGGGAGAGGTGCTGATATTGTTTAAAAGGGGAATCCCCCTCCATAAGGACCAAAGGTATCAAGGCACTATCTGGGATCACTTCTCTTCTTGGTCTTTTGGCAACAGGACCAGGAAACACTTAATAGGGACAAAGAGATTTGAGCATATGTAATTTTATATGACATCCGTTAGGTACATTTTGAAACTGAAAATAATCACATGACACCGAATACTGTGCACGCAATAATCACTTACATGTAATTGCATGTAGTATTAACACTCGCAATGGAATTGTTTGGCCAGACGCGGTCACGTGGGCACAGCGACGAAATCCGAGGTTCGACTGTATTCTAGAGATGTTCTCGAGACATTCTGGTATTCTAGAGATATTCTATAGATATTGTCGAAAGCGGCAGTCTTGTCAAATATTCACCAGGTCACACAGGCCGAACTGTTGTTTGCTGGGCGTTAGCTCCGCTTTATCATAAGATGGCGATCACCGGCTGTCGGAAATTCTCCAACACAAACACCGCCGACACCCTCCCGTTTCCCCAATTCGTTCCATCCGAACTCGACACCAGCACAAGAGTGTTGGAAATTAATAAATTTTGCTAAAACTGCTGATTTATTCTCACACAGGTACGATAAGGTGGGATCTCCCTATCAGAGCATTTCCTTTCCATAATTTCCGGGCTCTGGGATGAAGGTGGAGTAGGTTCAAGTTAATTTATCATTAATGCACACCTGTGCTTCTTGCACCATCACTACTCAAGCGTGAGTTTAGTAGAGGAAGGCATGGTACACCCACGACTGAGCATTCTTTTTTTGTAAAACAAGTAAATTTAAACAAAAAGAAAAAAAAGCTAAACCTCTTTAATAAAAGGTAGGTAATATTGTTTGATTAATTATTTGATTAAATGACTGGTTGGACACAAAAGACAGAACAGAGGAAAGCAAAATGGATGTGTGGATGGAAATATGTAAGTTGCTTAAGGACCCGTAAAAGGTGTTTTCACTATAGGACTGCGCATGTCAAGTGAGCAAAGTGTCAGCTTTAAAGAGTGAGCAAGTGTCTGACATACTTGTGATTGTCGGTCTGACAGTGCCAGCAGAATGTGAACAGACTTGACTAAGGCGAGGAAATGAGATTGACTGTCTGCGAGTAAACGTTTTATCGCAGTCTAGAGACGGCTTCATCTCCTTTGTCACATATAGACAGAGAATCGTTTCCTATCATTAAGACCCCCTCCCCCCCACTAAAATACTCAAGTTATAGCCAGCAAGGTGCTGTAAAGAAATACAGTAAGACCCCCAATTCCGGTTATTACCTTACAGGGATTCCTAAGTGATCCCTTTCTAATTTAACATTCTGATCAAAGGAAAAAAAAATAGGATATTACTTTTCAGACATGTTTGATAAGGGGGAGAAGAAATGGCCTGGCAAGCGTTTTAGTAAAAAAATTTTTTTTTGAAATTCGCAAGGCTTATCCTAACTTCGTTTGCTGAAGCCGCATGTGGGTTGCCCTCAAAATGGCGAAGCCGGCACATTATGTGGACGTAAATAGCCTCGAGTTTCACACCCTTAGATTACACTCGACAAAACTAATTACACACAGCAATGAAATGGCAGCTACACCATGCAGTGAACACCTTGCTGCCTCTGTCGAGTGAGACTTGAAGCTGATGGCGACCTTCGGAGGATGCCGTGGTTATTTAATCAGTCGATATGTAACTCGCCCAGCGACTGTAAATCCCCACTGTACCTGATATTTTTGTCGAAGGTTAAAGGTGATGAAAGGGTAGGGCTGAGCTCTGCCTTCCACAAGCAACAGACACGTTAAACCACTTACATCCATTATCATATATACCTACTTTCCGATCTATAATTTAAAACCCTGGCTCTTATAGAAAGACTATAATATTGTAATACTGTAATCGGTCAGCCCTGACTGTTCCTTCCTCCACTTTACTCCTCTCTGTGTGTTCCTTCATGTTCCTGGCAATGTTCATCGCGCTTGTGTGTGTATGATTGCTGATTGTGATGCCCATCTTGGTTATAAATCACCATTACTTACTGTCCCTTGTCTCTTTGTAAAGTGCATTGAGCTTAATGTCATTGGGGGAAATGCACAATATAAAGCCTATTATTATTATTGTTTACATTCCGGTGGAACGAAGTTATTCTCTCAGACTTGGAGAATTTGCATCTCATAACCAACTCACCCCAGCTATTTAGAAATAATTTTGTTTTCGGACTATAGTCTTCAAAGAGACAAAAGGGGGAGAAAATAGTGATCTCGACAAAGATGTAATAGAAGCAAATTGATTCTTTGTTTGGCGACAAGAGTCTTACTACAAATTTAGGATTTTCATCTGGACCATAATTCTTACCCAGGGCCAGTCTAATATCCGCAAGTTTAATATCGGAGCATCAATAGCAGCAAAGAGCCACATTTCCCAAGAGCATATTATTCATTCAACACAGGAAAAGTGAATTGTTTCTAATTTATTGCAGCCAATCATTTGAGTTTTTTTTATTCCTTTTTAACTGTCTGCTCTGATGTTCTTGGTCTCTGTGATCCATTCTTTTTTTTTTCGTTCTGACACTCTTGGTCTGACATCCCATCGTTCTTTCCTTTGTTCGTTCTTTTTTTTTCTTTACTCCTTACATTCTACTTTTAATTCTTGCTTTCTCCCTTGTACAGTGTGTTTGTTTTCATAATTATTGTTGCCTGGTATCAGTCAAAGAGTTTCTTGTAGTTGCTCTTTTATTGATACATTTCATGATATGTAATAATAATTTTATTATATTTATGAATTCTATTGTACGTGTCCATACTTTCATTGTATTTGTGTATTCCACTGAATGTATCCATTATTTAGTTGCGTTTATGTATTCCATGTCATGTATTCCTATTTTCGATGTGTTTATGTGTCTCATTTTTCCTTCCTCCTATTTTCCTTCTTCATTTTATGTCGTTCGTCTCTTGACTATGTCGTCTTCTTGTCATCGTTGTTTGTTATTTTGTTTACAACTTTACTTGATGCAAACTCTTGGCAATGTTAAATCTCGTTTTCCACTTGCCATTCGCTGCGCGAGAATTTCCTGTTTAAGGAATGTCTGAAAATTGCGTGGAACGAAAGCTAATAATTGTTGTTATGGAAGTTTATGTGTAGCACATGGAGACTTATTGCCCTTGTCAACATGGCAGCCCAAGACAAGATGAAAGGAAAAGAGCGAGAGTTCAAGGACGAAGTGAAGTTTGGTTTAAATCAGTTAGAGAGGAACAGATTCTCTAAATTCCACTTTATAACTCGTCTTGAATATTTTAACCAGAAATAAACCAGTGCAGGACTGCTGCTGCAGAAGTGGCTGCAACAGGCTTTTCGCAAAGCGATTTTTTTGTTGTTTCAGACGATTCAAACATCCATTTACCTGATGCAGCCAGCGGGCAACAGGTTAAAGACAGGAAACAGGATTTGTTTTGTGGCCTCGTGAGCTGAATGTCCTTAAAAATGACTCACCAGATCGTTTGAGACATGAGATAAGGCTAGGAGACTAAGAAATGTATGGGGGTAGCACAGGAACCCACATCTCTGCTTCTTTCCTGGGAGACTCAGTTTAGCAGGGAGTGTACTTACAGACTGGAGCTACAGCTACTGTAGTTGCAAAAGAGAAACAAGAGCTGGGTATACATAGCATGCAACAAGCAGTTCTGTAATTAATCTAATGTAGTTAATTAATGTATTCATGAACGCACGATTCATTGTGTGTTTATATGCAAGTACAGAGGAATAAAATGGCCTCCGGTGTTTTATCAGTACAATGGCGCATCACACTGGTTCATGGTTTAGATAACTGAAGTTGCCATTTGTGTTGTCCAGGCTCGACTATAGAAACTCTCTGTTCACAGATTTCCCTGACCTGTCGGCTCAACAAGCTCCAGAGAGCTGAGAACAATGTTGGTCGCATTGTGTTTCACAATCTGAAGACTGATCATGTCACAACCCCTTCTACTTGATCTACATTGGCTGCAAGTTGGGGCTCGCATCGAATTCCACATCCCCATACTTTGCTATTATGTTGTTCATGGCCTCGCCCCGATCTGTCTGTCTGAGCTTGTGTCGTTTACCAGCCTGGCAGATCACCCTCCACCCTCGCTGGTTTGTTCACTCACCCAAGTATCTATCAAGACCGGAGAGACTCGGCCGTCGCTCGTTCTCTTTCTCTGTCCCCAGTATTTGGAATGTTCTGCATTAGTCTCTCCCTACCCTACAGTACAAACGCTACATTCTTTGTGGTCTGGGATTGAAATCTCTTTCGGAAATATCTTTTGTAATCAGAAATACCTACTTTAATAATCAGAAATACCTACTGTAATAATCAGAAATACCTACTGTAATAATCAGAAATACCCACTGTAATAATCAGAAATACCTACTGTACTCGGTCTTCCATGTCTGTTCCTTTCCACCTAACATCAATGTCTGCGTTCCTTTATATTCCTGACATCATTAATCGTGCATGTGAGTGTGTGGATGTTCTGCTTGACTTTGATGTCCGCCCCTATCAGACATCTTCATCCCCTACTACCCCGTTTTTCTTGTAATGTGCATCGAGTTCTTCTCCATGTAGGGAAATGAGCTATTTAAATCCTGTTATTACTGTTTGTATTGATCAGTGTTCATGGTTTGTAAAAAAAAAAAGTTATGGGAGAAAGACCTCTGCACAGCAGCCATTAGAGAGTAAAGTGTCACGTGACTCGCTGTGTCTAATGATACAGCATCGAGAAACTGAAGCCTAGTCTTCTCTTTCCGCTACAAAATGTACCTGCCATTAATCATCTTACAGGTCATCATCATCATCATCATCATCATCATCATCATCATCATCATCATCATCATCATCATCATCATCATCATCATCCCGCTGCTAATCGTCGTTGGGTCGACGGGTGAAGGAAAGTTCTTGTCCACTTACAAGAGATGACTTTGACCAGTGATCATTTTTTCATCAGAATGGAGCACACTTTCTACGAGACTCCCTTATCAAAATCCTTCGAGAATCGTCTTTCTCTCTAACAAGACCTCCTATCTTGGCAATCACATACAGGTTCTTCACCTTAGCCCAAGTTTTGCTGGAGTTTGAAAAAGACAGTATGAGCATGCTGGGAATACGATGTACAAAATTCCAAGTTCTTGACGATTAAAAAAAAAAATCTGTACCCGAAAGTCGGAGCCAGTACGTGTCAGGGGACTTAACTCGCTTCATTTTCTGACGCACAAGCAGGTGAACAAGAAGAGGGCCTCGTCCTGACAGGCTGGTTACCTTCAGTTTCAATAAACGCATCTTGAAAAAAAATCTTCATCTCTTTCCACCTCCCTCCGTCTATTCTCACCTCTCTCTATCCTTACCTTTTCACTCTTTATTTCTAATTCTGTCTTACTCTCTACCTCTAATTTTCTCTTACTTTTTTTCGTACATACACAGAGAGATAGAGAAGACAGGAAGATGTAGACTCTTTTTTTCATTTGCCTGTTTGCCAAGTACAGCGATTTGCCCAATTTTGTTTTAATCGTAACTGGTGTGTAGTCAACTAGTTAGTATGCACTTGAAGAACACTTTACTAACGTCTTGTCTTATTGCCTTGAACTCCTCGCCCACCCTGTACCCGACTATACAGTCCGCAAGCTATTTCTAGCCAACATTTAAGATCGTATTGCTGGCTGGAGTTATCTGACCGGAAATTACCGTCTTAACCAATGGCGCCTTCTGGCGGGACGTGCCACTCACATTTACATGTTCACCACAGCCTGTATGGCACGCACACACACACACACACACACATTAAGACGATAATAATATTATGGAAATAAAGTGAAGATAATACTTGAGAAGAGGAAGAAGAGTGAAAGGACAAACTACAGCAACTATCAAGATGTGTGGGAGGAAAATCTACTGGTTGAGACCTCCACTCATTGACCTGCTTGCTCCTGTTTCCCTTCACCCAACACAGGCCTGACTGACGAGACTTGTCAACCATTGCACCTGACAACCAGCACCAGTCAACCACCACAACCCTTCGTCAACTGGTGGCAGTGAAAGGACGAACCAATGAATGGAATGTTTGATACACAGAACAACAGTTGTTACTTTCTCCTTCATCACCAGCTTCTTCGACGACAACAAAAAATGGAATGAAATGCAGGTGTTGTTCCTGCTGGAATGGATGCGTTCTTCCCTGATACCGCATAAGACATGGTGTGAGCTGGTTTATAATACAACAGTACAACATACACCTAAACATAATTCGGTCAAATATTCAATGGTACTGTTGACTTTTGTGAAAACAGACCAAGGAAACCACACGGAGCGCAGCGCTGTTAAACATCGGAAAGTACAACGTAATATAGTCAAGCACTCTAACACACAATGGTGCACACACACGCACACACATGCACGCACAGCACACACAATACACACAAACGCACGACACACGCACACACATACACAGCCCATTCTATGACCAACAAAAGTATTATAACACAGGCACCAGTATTTCCTCCTACAGACGTGCATGGCCTGAGTGTGACGTACAACACCCGTATGCAACGAACAAATGTCCGCGCGTGCATAACGGCAAACGACTTGCCGAGTCCTGTCTTAACCTGCCAGACATACAATTGTAACAACGATCCTTCGTATCACAAAAACAAGTCACAAATTTACGCACAACTTAGACATAGGTAAGTTAGATATTTGTGGTTAGACACAAGAGTCAACTCACCTCCCTCCAGGTGTCTGACAACTCAGTGACGTGTTGCACTTTCGCAGGGAGCACCTGATTGTAGTGCAGGTAACACCTGATCGTAATGCACGTCACGGGTCAGCAAGCACGGGGTTAGTTCGTCCGCTCCTCCTCACGCACAAAATTTCCTCACAACCGCTGGGTACAGTGGTCACCAAGTTGTTTTTCTTTAGTACAGAAAGGGCAAAGGTCGCACGAACACGTTAAGTATCCTTCATGTGTTCGACACACACACACACACACACCTTGGCGGAGCTCCTTAGATCCGTCAGCGACGCCTGTGGAATGTCGAATGCTTGAGGGAGAGGGGAAAAGGTAGGTTGGCTGTCCTGGTGTTGTCTAACAGCTGTCACTCGCTGCGACACCCTCTGGTCCAGATGAACAGCGCACCGACAGGCAAGTCCATCCACTGTCTGGGGCTGTTGGCATCGTGGAGAGAGAGAGAGAGAGGGAGACAACCGCTGAAAGCACGGGGGCCAAGAGCAGACAACTCTTTCACCGTCCGCCCTCATACCCGTCAAAGCCGTGGTAAGCAGCCTGCACAGGCGCACTGGGCTGCTCATCGTTGCGCTTGTGTTGTCCTGGTCCCTCGACGATAACTTTTTTTCTTAAATAAAAAAGTTTCGGTGATCGGATCCTAAAATCTTCGTGAACCGTTTTTAGAGGATCGGTCTTCCGAACTTTGAAGTGCTTTGCTTCGATGGAGAAAGATTTTCCGGTCCGTAATGGAAATTGGTCTGGAGCGAGGATTTGGATGACAGAGTCAACTGACTGCTGGGATGGAGGGAAGGGGAAAGGAAGAGGTGTGTGTGTGTGTGTGTTACCCTAGCTAACATTCATGCAGTACCCAAGTCCAAGTCAATAGGACGGAATGTTTACTACAGCATCCAAGTCATTTTGACTGCCAGCCAAGCATCCAAGTCACAGGTAGACAGACCTCGACTGCAACATTTGTCACATTTTGGGTAGGAATCAGAAACACGATGTTCCAGCACGAACAGTGAGTAAATAAGGTCTGAAAAAAAATCAAAGTAGCCTTTCTTCCTTTCTACCTACGCACTGTCATACCAGCGCAGCAACAAAGATGTACACGCATGCGCAGCTGTCCCGTCCTTACTCCTGCACACATGCACACGCATGCACGCGCAAGACACGACATGCGCGCTGGCTAAGGTTGCGCACCACACGAGGTCGATTGAGAAAATGTTGTTTTAAAACAACCGTCCAACCAGCGTGTCTCACGGGACCTGAGTGTCTTCTGCACGTGATACATCCTTCTCTCTCTCTCTACGTGCAATGATTGGGATGTGTCAGTAGCTGACAGCAGTCATCAGACTTAATTTCACTGCACTGTACTGTTTGCAGACACGACTGGTACAGTTCTATTAAAAATGCACATTCGTTCTTTATGTTTCACAAGCTACATGTGTGTATGGACACGGGTACAATGGTCCGGAGCTGTGTTGTGGTACCCAGTGTTACGAATGAAATGTTTTAGTGGGTCTAGGTCAGTCCTAGCGAGCGCGTGAGCACGTGTGAATGACGTGAGCCTCGGTGAATGACGCAAGTCTGGATAAATGACGCAAGCTGTGATGTCAAAATGTTCGATCAAGAGAGCGCATGCGTAACGTTTAGTGTGTGATCGTTGAGAAAGAAGAAGCGAGTAGGTTAGAGTAGTGTAGGCGTGTGTCGCCATTATAGTAGTCTATAGTAGTGTAGGCGTGTGTCGCCATCATAGTAGTCTATAGTAGTGTAGGCGTGTGTCGCCATCATAGTAGTCTATAGTAGTGTAGGCGTGTGTCGCCATCATAGTAGTCTATAGTAGTGTAGGCGTGTGTCGCCATCATAGTAGTCTATAGTAGTGTAGGCGTGTGTCGCCATCATAGTAGTCTATAGTAGTGTAGGCGTGTGTCGCCATCATAGTAGTTTATAGTAGTGTAGGCGTGTGTCGCCATCATAGTAGTCTATAGTAGTGTAGGCGTGTGTCGCCATCATAGTAGTTTATAGTAGTGTAGGCGTGTGTCGCCATTATAGTAGTCTATAGTAGTGTAGGCGTGTGTCGCCATCATAGTAGTTTATAGTAGTGTAGGCGTGTGTCGCCATCATAGTAGTCTATAGTAGTGTAGGCGTGTGTCGCCATCATAGTAGTTTATAGTAGTGTAGGCGTGTGTCGCCATTATAGTAGTCTATAATAGTGTAGGCGTGTGTCGCCATCATAGTAGTTTATAGTAGTGTAGGCGTGTGTCGCCATTATAGTAGTCTATAGTAGTGTAGGCGTGTGTCGCCATTATATAGTAGTCTATAGTAGTGTAGGCGTGTGTCGCCATCATAGTAGTTTATAGTAGTGTAGGCGTGTGTCGCCATTATAGTAGTCTATAGTAGTGTAGGCGTGTGTCGCCATCATAGTAGTTTATAGTAGTGTAGGCGTGTGTCGCCATTATAGTAGTCTATAGTAGTGTAGGCGTGTGTCGCCATTATAGTAGTCTATAGTAGTGTAGGCGTGTGTCGCCATTATAGTAGTCTATAGTAGTGTAGGCGTGTGTCGCCATCATAGTAGTCTATAGTAGTGTAGGCGTGTGTCGCCATCATAGTAGTCTATAGTAGTGTAGGCGTGTGTCGCCATCATAGTAGTCTATAGTAGTGTAGGCGTGTGTCGCCATCATAGTAGTCTATAGTAGTGTAGGCGTGTGTCGCCATCATAGTAGTCTATAGTAGTGTAGGCGTGTGTCGCCATTGAGTTTTTTTATAAGTTGAAGCGAGCGTGTGTCGCCGCTAATAGGGTGAGAGTTAGTGCAGGGTTGTTGTGTTTTGACTTGCATCAAACTGATAGTAAGGAGTTGTTTATCGTTTCGGACTGTTTGGAGAGAGAAGTTGACACCAACAGATTTTCTGGACCCAAAACGAACTACTAACGGTCATTAGTCAAGACCCGTTAGTTCTAAAAGTGTGACCAGCCTTTAAGCAAAGAAAAGATAAATTTTTCAGCTGGGGGCTGGACAGGGAACGGATTGTGAAAAAGTGGGTTCCAAGGAGAGTTTTCCGTCTGAAAAGAATGTGTGTCGCACTTTTTGTGTATAGTGTATTATCCTTCCGGCTACTGAGCAATGGGAACATTTATGTATCTTTTGATGCGATGAGTCACTTTACAGTTCACTGACCTTACTATACCACTATGACGAGTGACATGCTATAAAACTAGGACAGTTCCTTGACAGGGACAAAACATTTGTTCAATAGCTAATATGTCAGAAAGGGAGAGCAGAAAGCATCTTGGTGGATTGATGATCTTGACACAGGAGCAGATGAAAGTAGGTTACAGTTGTTTCTGGGAAAATTTCCTCCCACAGGGTGAATGCAGGATATTTCAGTAACAGTAAAATTCGGTAGTAGGAGGGGAGAGACCTTCACCTTCAATATGATCTGCTTAAACACAGTGAGCCACTTGCAGTTTTCTGCCCTTTGGTTACCCTTAGCAATATATAACAATCTTAATATGGAGTGAGGGGGTAAAACCAGCAAGCACTAGAGTATATATATATATTTTAAAGTAAGTTAGAAACATCAGGTAATAAGTATTTTACAATAGAGGCTCAAACGTCAGCTTCGTGCGGTGCACAGACAGTTGCATGACTCGCACAGGCGCGTGAAAGCCTGACACGTGAGCAGGTAAGTACAGGTGTGTAGAGGTGTGTAGAGGTGTGCTCTTTAGGTAAGTGTCAGGCATTATTTTGCTACCCAATTTTTATCGGTGACCATGATGACCTTATAAAGAGCGTAAGACAAAATGGGTGGCACAGGCAGAATACACCGGGTGGAAGACTTCCTCGTGAAGTTTGACTGGCAAGTCACATTGCTGTGTACTGTGCTGACGTCATCATAACTCTTGCAGATAACTCTTGTAGATGGTTTGTAAACTCCGAAGATTACAATAAAGTTTTATACCCGCCTACAAACTAAATACGTTATTGTTAGCTCAGTAGCCAACGTCTTGTGAGATAAACAAACAACAAGGGACAATAAAGGTGTGTGTTCTATCAATAAGATAAACAGAGGGTAACCGATGTAAACAAAACTTTGTTAGCGTAAACAGCTGGTGATCAGTACTTGTGACACAACCAGCAAGAAAGGAAAGGCCCGGTGTCCAGCAATGATGCACGTGCAGGGAAGTAAACCACGAGGATGTCAGAAGGGTGTCGAAATAACGCATGTCTGTCGCAACTGTGTTGTTACTGCTCTCATACAGCACTTGACGGACACACAAAATACCGAAATGTCAAAGGTCACGCCAGACACGAGCGTCCATTAGCTGACAAACCTAATGCCAAGAGATAAATACTTCAAGACATTTCATTAGCGCGTGCAGCTGTGGGCTACAAAAGCTACAAAAACCCGCTAAATTTAGCACAGTATTGTCAGTAAGAGGTGTGTGTGTGTGTGTGTGCGCGCGTGCGCGCATAGGTCTTTGTGTGAGATTTCTGTGTGCACATTTTTTTTCATCTGTTATTCCTGTGACATGTGTGCACACGCATGTGTTCGAACGAATGTGTGTGTGTGTGTGCGTGCACTTGTCTTTGTGTGGGATTTGTGTGTGCACATATGTTTGTCTCTTATTCCTGTCATTTGAGCTCGTCGGCGCGCGTGCATCTGCATAAGTGTGTGTGTGTGTGTGTGTGTGTGTGTGTGTGTAAAAGAGTAATATTCTAAACACAAACACGTTAACATTGCTTGCTGGGATAGAAGAGAGGGGAGAGTTCGGTGACAAACTACAAACAAGATGGTAAAGGCTTGTGACAGTCGGGTGGGAAGGAGAGGGAGGGGGGTAGTCGACTGACAGGACTTGTTCAAAGCCTCGGCCTTCCCTTGCTGGAAGTCGGGGAACTGGTGAAGTTCAGTGAATAATGTCAGTTGACCCCCCCCCCCAAGATTACTCCTAGTGGAAAGTACAGGCGAACCCCACAGTGTACATATTACCCCTAGTGTCTGAGTCTATCGAGTAACCCCCGGAGTACAGCGTGTAAACTACCTCCAGAGCAGTGAGTACAGATCACCCCGCTACAGCTACGTATTCACTTCGTAAAGTAAAACATTGTCTAACCCCGGGTTAGCATCCAGTCGCACGGCTTGGGAGAGACTTTGTCACAAAATACTTAGTCTTCAGATTCACACTGGACTTCACACATCTTGAGATTCACATTGGATTTCACTCGTCTTCAGATTTACATCGGACTTTTGCTATCCTTTGCTTCGACTAGAAAAAATTAGGAACAGCTTTCTTATAGGTGGTTCTGCGACGCCATAACAAAAATGGCTTACCTGTAGGCGGAGCTATGCAAATTAGTGACGTCACTATTATGTCACTCATCTTCTGCTCTCTCTCCTCGGTAAACTCCCCTGATATCGTCTTCTTCATCTTCTTCGAATCCTTCCTCCAATTATTCCGAAAAATAATATCCAGAAATATACAGAATTCTTCTTTGAATCCTTCCTCCAATTATTCCGAGAAATCATATCCAGAAATAAACAAATTTTTTCCTGAAGTCGCCTTCCCCATCTTCTTCGAATCCTTCCTCCACTTTTTCCGAGAAATAATATCCAAAAATATACAGAATTTCTCCTCCCCCCAAAATTGCGTAAAACTACCAAATCACTTAACTTCTTCTGTCTCCTCGCTACAACCTCCTGATTCGACTTGCACCTCTCAACCTTTTCTTGAATTCCACAATTGCACCACAAATTTTCCCGGAATTTCCACGCACACTCGCCAGCTTCAATCCTCTCGAATTTCTATCGTCTGCTCACATCAAATCAAAACTGTTCCGCGCCAAATATCACATGACTAAAACCAGCCAATAATTTAACGACTACAACCAGCCAATAATTTAACACAACTTCATGTCAATCACCATCACGTCACTCGACCAGTCCTCAACATTTGTCCTCTACAATAAAACCTAACCCTAACCCTACCCCTAACCCACACCCACACCCTAACCCCACTTCATAAATCACACACAACACCAACCAATGCCCAACCTCACACCCCTCTAAAATATCGATCATACCCGGTCTCCCCTCCCACAAAATAGCACAGCCCGCCGTGACCTAGTAAAACCACCTATAATCTATATGAAAGTTCTGCCAAAAATTAAGAAAAACCGACATTGATTACTCAAAGGGAAAGAACTGAACACTTCTTTCGTCAAACAGTCCACGTGTTACTGCAGACAGAGTTGTTCAGGGAGAGAGAGAGAGAGCATCAGGGTTTCCCTGCAGACAATATTACTCTGCTCTTGTCTTGCTTACACCTGGAAACAGGGCGCGTGGGTCATCAGGTAAATTCCTTAAGGAATTAAATATAGTCGGAAACTCGAGAAATTTCTGTTGACCACTACCTTGAAACAGTTGAAGTTTTGGTTTTAAATAAGCAGGAAATGAGGGGACATGTTTGTGAAGACAAGCAGATTGGACTGTAATTAAACAATTGTTTTTGTGTTTTCTCTCTTTGGCACGATTTATCAGAAAAGTAAGCTCGGGACATCAAAGATTCTTAGCCTCGCAGTTAATTAGACAGAAGCTCACGTTGCAAATCAGTTTCGTTGGCGCAGTCAGAACTAAATCTCACAGACCAGACCTTTGATGGCGGGGCACTCTTTAGTCGGCTCCACCGCGCTGATGGCTTGATTACAGTGACACCCATTACAACCCTAAGCAACACATACTGCAGTGCTCATCACAACCATATCATCATGAAGAATTTACAGCTGATACAACTCTTGAGGGCCAGGTATTCGACATACAGTTGTTCTCATGCACTAGACGCCTCACCCCATCTCTCAAGGGGCGCGCGACGCCTCCTGAAGTGTTGTCTGCGGATGCGGCAGATGGGGTGCGGTGCTGCGCGGGTTAGTAAGTGCAGCACAGCAGCAGCACCGCCGGCTAATCGTTTGACATCAAACATCTTCAGGCCCGTGTGTAGCCAACGCTTCCTGCACCTACAGTTCAGGTATGTGTGTGTGTGTGTGTGCTCGCAGCCGGCTATGGGAAAAAGAGGAGGAAAAAGATTGAAGAGAAGGGGAATAAGTTAGTAGGGAGGGTTAGTAGGAAGAAGTGACTGGAAAGGGGTTAAAGGATGATGTTAAGACCACATAGATGAATAAATAATCAACGAAGATTTGCGGGAAACAAAGTATAAGGAAATAAAGATGAAAAGAAAGACGCAGAAGTCTATAAATGAGTGACGGTGATCGACCGGCAATATACAGGGTAGGGATGTTGTGAGCCCAACCCAGGGGAGAATAAACAAGGGCTAGAGCAGCTAGATGGATGTTAGCCAAGGGCAGGATCGACAACTCTTACATACTGAGAGGGTGGAGTTACAGAACGTTGCGAGGTCAGCGAGGTGCAGGCAACAGGAGAGAATCCAGCGGCGGAATCCTCGTTATTCATGAAGGCCATTTCATACAGTTTTTTTTCCAGCTTAAATAAAATTTCTAATAGCAGTATTTACTATGTTGTATTATCGTTGAATTATTAGTGAGAGCCAATTCTGTTTGTGACATTGCTGCAGTAATGGGGAAAACTTTTGTCACAAATTTACTGCCACCGCAGTTATCACATTTTTCTGAACGCCCCTTTTCACAGCAGTCATCTGCAATATCTGTTACTGTACGATGAAGCTGTTGCGAGAAGTTCCCCAACCTTTTATTTACGAGAAAGCAGTTAGGAATCTCACAATGGAGGACAGGCGGCGCTACAACTCAGCAGCAGGTGGAGCAAGAAAACAAGAAAACCGAAGTCCAAGAATAAGAACAAAAAGAAGAATAACAAAAACACAAATAATAATAATAATAATAATAATAATAATAATAATAAAATAATAACTTTGCTCAATGGTCCATCTTCAAGGTTTTGATCACCACTTTGTGCTGTAGGAAGCGTTGATGGAGTAGAAGATTTATAAGAAAAGCTCGTAGATGAGAAAAGTTGTCGTAGAAGCTGATGGTGTAAGAGGCCAGTTGACGTTGACTGCAATGATCGTTAAATACTTAGACATGAAAATGCTATATCATTAAAACGGGAAACTCGATGGTTGAAAGTCGGAAATTCTTTATTTATATTGGCTGTACAGTCAACACATTGACTCTTTGAAAGAAACAGGCCTGGGTCCGATTTCATCTGCTAAAAGTTTTCGATCTCTCTCCACTCTACACTTCTCTAATATTCAAAGCAAGATAACTGAAATATTTATATGACAACCTCGCTGAGGTCACCTCATCCATTAGACTACGGGGATGACGAGTGTCATATAATGTATTGTCATTAACATTTGTGTCTACACCACGACTGTGTGTATGCCTACCAATCTTATATTTATCGCCTCTTGTACATTTGTTTCAAGCATTTCGTTAGTTTATTGCATTTTTGTTGAACATATTTTCCCCTATTTCTGATATGAGTGCTGGGAGTAAAGGCCCTACTTTTCTTTTGATCTTAGTTAAGAAATAATCGTCAGGGTCACTATTATTCTACTTCCCCATTTGTATAATTTTGTGTTTTGTAGGGTTGTATGTAGAAATCAGCCATGTTTATCACTATTGAATACAGTCATTACTAAATATAGTCATGAAATGCAATAATTATTAAATAGTACAGTGGAGCCGTGTTATCAAAATTCCAATTTTATAAATACCTCCTGTAAAAAATAGACGTGTTTAATATCACACAATATCACACCCCTGCTACTGTATGCTGGCTTCAAGGAATGGCTGATCGAGGGAGGAATCATTCATATAAAAGGAAACGACTTGTTTTCAGAAATATTCGTCAGTAGAAAGATTTTCTGAAACGAAGTGCATACCAATACCGAGGTGTAACAGTAACAGTCTGAGCTTTCATTTCTCTCTCTTCCTTGCTCTTATACACTCACGCGGTCATCCGTTCACATTTTCACATTTTCAGCATTAATTAACATTTCTCTTTCCTCTCTTTCGTTCCATCTTACTTTCTTCAAACTTTTCATTTTTTCATCTCTTTCTTTCTTTCCTTCCTAGATGGAAGACTTAAGTGTGTATTTTTAAAAACATTTCTGTAACCCTCTCTTAAGTTCCACAAGCTAATATTGTCGGCCTGTTTCATGTTTGCACCTGTACTTCAAGTTTTTATTTCAGGAGAGCACATTCAGATGTTTTCTGTCGAACAAGCAACAATCCTTCACACAAGTGTTGCCCACGTTAGCAGGTTCCTCCTCCCAGTGGGATACATGTATTGGTAGAGTGAGTATTTGTAGCAACTATTTTCTTTCACAAAGTCTGTCAGGTTCCTCCTTATCGCAATTTACCTCGGCCCCAGATGGCCCCGCTCTTCACAACTTCATTCCCCCTGCACTTGTTGTTGTTGGACCCTTTTTGCCAGTGAAATCACGCGCGGGTCGTGCGTCTGTGAGTGCAGCTCACGAGTCTCAGGTCTTCACGTCCTCACGCGGACTCATTGTGCCGCACGCGGCTGATCAGCGGCAAAAGCAGCGGGTCTGTACACCACCACACCCACACACACACCCATACACACACACCCAACACACACCCATACACATACCCACCACTGAAAGGGACAAAAGGTCTTGTCACACTTCTGCCGGCGACCTCAAGGCATGAAAAGCCACACTTTCTCTTTTGACTTTGTGGGACATTTAGAAAGGTTCTGGAGGAGAGCGGACTCATTTGTATTCAGCCATGGACTCAAACATTTTGGATCTCTCCCAAGGAATTTGCAACTGCTTTAACGCATACATAGGTCGCGTTGAAAAAGAAGTGACATCGATTTTCTCTCTTCCCCCTCTCTACCCCACCCCACCCACAACTAGTTGCCACTAACTGAACTGGGTGCCAAAGTCAAATATGTCCAACTGGCTTACAAACGTTGCTGTGACTCAAACATGTTTGGTCACCTTCTATAGTTAATTTATTCTGAAAAGTATGGAGGGCGTGCAATTCAATTTACCCCGAATTTACACCCATAAAGCTATAATTTATTTCAATAAATGTGCGTCGGCTCACTATGGTTTGTTTATTTTAACAATGTAAGGTCTCCGCCTACTGCTAATGCACTTCAATACTAGAGTGTCGCTCCAATGTTAATATACTTCAATAATGTATGGTCGGCAATCAATGCTAAATTACTTCAATAATATAAAGTCGCCCACTAATGTTAGTTGACCTGTAAGAGGTTTTCGTTGCTAAAGCAGACGTGTGGATACATGTCGAAGTTTCAGTGAGTGCTACTTTTTTCCTTGAGTGTAAGAGTTTTCCTTCTGCCATCAACAGCATGTTGTTTGTTTGCCTTCAGTATCAATATCAATTTATTTCCAAATATATCTATCAAAGTTTCAGTTGCGTTTAGCCCTGCATACACCTCGCAGCAGCTGTTATACAGCTTTAGTCTCAGTTGCTGTTACAAGATCTCCATGGGTGCAGGTCGCAAACAGTCGGCACGTGTAGCCTGGTGCCTATAAAGCGTCTGGCATCTTGACTACATTCTGAATCAAGCAGTCGGATATATTGCAGCATCAACAAGGAACTGTGGGACTCGTAGGAGGCACCGCCGTTATGTCATCAAAGCAAGTTTTCTGAGACCTTCGCGGAAAACTGGGATGTGGCAGCCATTGACAGGCCACAACTTTGCTGAGCTGTTGTCAGCAGCAAAATGTCTTGAAGCGATAGTAAAATGTTTACCTTTAAAATGAAATATGATATATTTTTATATTGCTCTTTGGAGAAAGCAGGCTAAAAGCCCATTGTCGAGATCCGATGTCAGATGTTTTGACTGGCCTGTGTGACAGCACGGTTTTGTCTTACTCCTTGGTGACAGTAGTGAAGACTGGAGGAAACTCTCAACAACGGGAACGGTGTCGGCGAGGGTCAAGACCGGACGAGGAGGGGTGGGGTCAGCGAGGGAGCGAGGCAACTCTCCTCACCCTGGTTCACTTAATTCTCCCCCCCCCACTCTCACTGCATTGTCAACGGCGACAAAGACTGTCTGCACCAGACATGTCACGTGGTCAGCTCGGCCTCACTCCAGCGACATCGGGTGATGACAGAAGCTTTTGGCGTCTGACTGCAAGCTTTTGTATGGCGCCGACATTCTTGGCACGCTTCCGGTCTCCCATCGTGAAGAGCAGCTACAGGCTGGACTGCCATGAATTGTCGGACTGCCATGTATTGTCAGACTGCCCAGCACACTAGCAGGCAGGCAGCCACGCGTAATACTGCACAACACGCACGCACGCACGCACGCACACACACACACACACAGGCACACTGCCTATATGCTTACACCAAGAGACAAATGCACTAACGCACGCATACTGTATAAGAAAGAATAGGTCAGTAATCAAGAAGTCGATGATACTTTCTAGACAAACACTGACTCGTAAAAGGGAGACAATCACATTCAGCGGCAGATAAATGATGATATTAGCAAACTAGCCCCAGGAAGATAAATTACACATTGCGGAAACCAAGATCTGAAAATGATTTGTATGAGAAAATAAACCAAACAACAGAATGATCAACGCAATGATTTACAGACAAAATAAAAACAATAAAAAATCAGCATGGAATATGAAAATGGCACCGCGATGAAAGCTCTATAACTATGTACAATTTATTATATATCCACGACCACGGAAGACAAAGAGGTCTAGTCACACAATAAATACGGAGCATTCTAAGACCGGGGCGTCTGTGTGCAAAGGGAGCTCTCCTGTCCTGAAGACTGATTTCATAAGATGCACGACACGGTCACGCAAAGGCCAGATTTGTTTCCCACGTGCGCAGGACGCCAGCTTCAGCTGTAACACCAGCATGCCTTAGTCCCGACAGCCAGGCTCAGAAATTCTGCTGGGAAATCTACTTTGTTGCTGGTGGCTCCCAGAGGAAATCTGTAAAAATTCCCAACAGCCCTTGTTACTCACAATGTTTGGAATTAAAGGTCTGTAGAGATGCAGCTTCTTCCTACCGACTGGGTATTGTTCACTGCACGATACTGTTCTCCAAGATATGAGAAATACCCCCTTCAGTTCTCGAGATACACGGATATACATATCACCATGCACAGAAAGAGATCGAACAAGTAATGTCAACCATAATTAACATACGAACAACTTCTTTCTTTGGCTAAAACATTGACAACGTTAACGCATCCATGTACAACCGTGACGTCAGCGTTGAGGTTTTTCTGTGTATAACGGGGGCCACTCCGCCAATGTGTGGTCATGTGGTCTCCGTAATGTCTGCTTGGTCATGTTTGCGGGTGTTTATCTCGAGAAAAGAAGAGTCTTATTCATCCAGATGTCAAGAAATAATATCTTGCACTAAATTTTACACAAGGTACTCAGTCAATAGAAAGAATTCTACCCCACTAGCCCTTTAATGGCTTGCAAATGCTTGAGGAGGTTTCAAAGAAAAGAGATTCCGGTTCCGGCTTCTAATATACTCTCGAAAATTCCGGTGGAGATTTAAAAAATGTCAGCAGAGGCGTTGTGGTGCGCCATGTACGTAGCACGGGAAGGTTAGGACTGATCTGTGGAAATGTCCTCTCTGGGAAGGAAGCTGTGGCGGACGAGACTTTTTTGTATTTGCACAGACTTCTCGTACGCATGCGTGCACCGACTTTAATATGTGTCCTTTCATGCTGTCCAGTGGCGATCGTTTTTGTCGAAGTTGCCATCATGTAGTGGGCTATTTGAGTAGTTGTTCGTGCAAACCATAAAAGCTTCTTTCTTTTAAAAATAGATATTTCTTTTTTTTTCTTTAGTATAGACACACTATTTTTGCTCTAACGAGCCTGTGTGTCTGTTTTATCGTGTTAGCTCGACTATAATTAAGACAGCCTTGGAATTTGAGATAGTTTGAGGTTAGGGTGTTGGTGTAAACTTTTATTTGGGATAAACAAACTAAGAAGACAAAACGATCGAGATCATCGTTTGTTAAGCTGGCAACGGTTGTTCACTCAGGCGTAGAAAAGGTCAGTCGTCCGTCAGTATAAGAAAAATTACCTTCTTACAAAGGTAAGGAATAGAAAATAAAATATTTTTCAATTTCAATAATCGGCAAGGGAACTAACCGTTGTCAACTTATTCCCTTTACGCCCACCTTCTGTCGAGAAACAGGGGAAGATAATCTTTCAGACCTGTCCGGGCATGCAGAAGCCAACTAAAAGTCTCAATCAGATGGAAGCTTTTTTAAACCGATGTCCTTTGTGTCAGCCTCGCAGTAGCAGCGCCCCCTAGCATCGGAGAGAGAGAGAGAGAGAGAGATCGATCGGGGGACTGGAGTGAGGTCTGGAGGAGGAACACAAATACACACTGAGCTTCATCCTCTTCGCCTTCTGATGACCAAAGAGTTGCACAAAAATCTGAACAAAAGTAAAATAAGAAATCATTTGATGTCACACATGACTGTCACACGATTCTTGTTGACACTTTGTTGTCGGTGTATTTACTGCTGGCTTCATGGTGGTATAACGGTCACAGCTAGGTATTAATATCACTTTCTTAACTGTTTAATCTGTGTATTAGCTATTATAGTTCTCCATTAGCTAATTATTGTTTGTGATGTCTAACTGCGCATGAAACGGCCCAAAGACCACACAAAGCTGAATTCCTTGGGTAAATCTTCGCCATAATGACCAAACGTTTTCTTTTAAGAAGGAATTTTTACTTGTTTGTGTGCAAAGTATTGGTTTCTAAACCTCAGTGAGACTCCAGGTCTTAGCGTTAAATTAAGTCACCTTTACAGTCGATTAACTCTTTTCTTTGAGGCTGACCCGTTGGAAATGTCGTTAAAACCTTATTTCGATCCGCGGACCCGTCTTTCATCTTGGCTGTGCAGATTTTTTCCGCTGTTTGATGCTCAACAATCTTCTTGGTTTTTGTAAAATATCTCTCAGTTGGCCTTGTGCGGGGTCAAGTGATACTCTGGAAAATTCTTAGCACAGCAAACGCATTTCTCGGAAATAAATGCATTTTGTTTTCGAAAAGGAAAAAGTTCAAACTGTTTTGTGAACGATGAGATCGTGAGAACACACTGGGACCCAAAGTTTCCACATTTTTAAACGACCCGACTAGCCTACTGGGATTCACGAAAAAACACGAACTTTTCCATAGTTTAAATATGTTTGGATATTAAGATGCAGTAATGTCTTACATCATGACACAAAGTGTGATTTATCACCTCCAACTGTGTTACTCGAAAGGCAATTTAAATCCTGAAAAGTATATTTTGTTAAGAAAATGGTGAGAACGGTAATAGTCGATATGCCATTTCCTGAATTAGGCTACAGTCATCTGCAAATATTATTCAAGGTTCACTTCAAAATATATTTTCGACACTGATTGTCCTATCCTCGACAAATATGGTAGGAAATGAAATTTCGTTTACAGAACGGTCGTAGGTTATGTTTAATTGGTGTATGTTGCTCCAGATCAGGATTATTTTTCCCCTGGGGAAGAGGAAAGCCAAATGGTTTAAGCAGATTTCAAACCCAGTGGCGCGCCAGTTCAATACCCGTGTGGCGCGGCAAACTCCCCTTACTCCCCCAATCGTCCCACATGACAGGAACGGGTACCTGACTCCATACAGGGTTGGGGGGAGGTAAAGCAGGGAAAGGGGAATGAGATGGGCGCCGCCCTAACAAAAGCTGGCTCCGAGACAAGTCAGCTCTGTAACACCTCACTCTCCAAACGACTTTAAAAAGGTTAGGGGAGACCTTGACCTTATCTAATATGTTGCCGGTGGCGCCACCTGAAAGACAAAACTTACTAGTATGCAGGACCGATTGTGTCGGACGTCTTTAACACACAGAAAGAAAACTTTGACAACAATAATTCGGAATGGTACCCTACACCAAAAACCAAAAGACAGGCGGAGGGGCAAAAAAAAAAAAAAAAAAAAAAAAAAGAGAAAGCGAGTGAGTTCCGTGGGAGCTGGTACCACCGCAATTTTTATTTTTCCTTTCATTATAAATGGCCAGCGGGTCCCTCTCGGCCTTGTCCATTCCTTTTATCTGATACACTAACACACTGTTTTTACAGACTGTCAGGAGAAGGAACGTCACTCATGCCACCCTGGGTGGCCAGGCTACTATGGTTATTCTATTTCTTCCCTCTATACAAACTCGTTATTTCGTTTATAAAACTATTCAATATTTTTGACATCTTGCTTTATTAAAACGAAGCTGTCATGGACAAGTGCTACTAAATGACACTCACCCATGACACGAGCGCATTCTTTTTGAACAACAACCAAACGATTTCTATGTTTAGGTGTCCAAGTCCTTCGCTTCTGTATTCTGCTTAAGTTAATTCTACTTACAGTGGGGCACGAGTAACAAGGGCACGGGTAACTAGGACACGGGTAACGAGGACACGGGTAACTAGGACACGGGTAACGAGGACACGGGCTCAAACGTGCGAAGACGGGTGGCGAGGTGTTAGCGCACTGAGATACACTCGCTGACAGGAGACCTCTTGGTGGTGTTTACAGACAGCAAGGTGAAGGTCTCGGGGTAGCCTCACGCGGTAAATTGATGCACCCACTGGGATGACAGGATTCTCATAAGCCAGCTGCTAGGGTGCATTCTGGGGTCACCGGCAGTAATATCGCCTGACAAAAGCAGGCTCACCAGCACAGGGCCAAGGTATGGCCGGGACATACTTCAGACACAAAGTTGTCGAATCAGAACAGGAATGAACACGTCAACCGCCTTCTAAAGGAACACAGGGCCATGCACGGGAGTCCTGTGCAGTCCTGCTCAGGGGAAAATCTGTATCCGTGGTATTAAGATTGAATGCAAGGTTTGCTGGTGCCTAAAGTTTACTCGACCTAACGAGACTTGTCGCTTCAGTGTAAAGTTAATAATGTTCACATATTTTTCCAGTAATAACAAACCTATTTTTACAAAGCGCGAACAAGCGAGTACACGAAGTACTTGAAATTAATACAAATAATCATCACACGAGCCATACATAATCGCCATCCTCAGCCTTCCATCTCTAGATAATACTACAAAAGTATATAGACCACACTATAAAGATTGTTATTTATCCGGCTTTAGATAATAATACAAAAAGAATAAGATTCGATGAGACGATGGACGTGATTCAGAGGCTCTAGCGACACGCATCTCACAACCTGGATGATGGACCACTGAAGATTTTTCCATCCCCGCACAAAGCTCGAGGATATTCTTTTTTAACGCTTTGTACCCGCTTATGGTAGTATAACACTTCCCTTCCTATTAAGGGAACAATAACAACAATAACAACGACGGCAATTCTTTCCGCAAGAGCACGGCGGGTTAGCATCGCATTTCACGGGACGCAATTCCGACAACTGTTAAACATAAAGCATAAATAGAGTTGTGTCCCATATTATGCATGTGCATAAACGTTCACTTTGTAGTAATAATAGTTGATTTATTTGAACAGGTACATGATCATAGAATCCTGCATGATGTAAGTTATAGAGGCATCCATAGCCCTAACATCCTAAGCAGCACGACCTGAATAGTTCCTCTCAATATTTACACTCACTTCTTTCTCGCCTCCTCTGTGAGGTTGACCTTCACAAAACGAGGATCGGAAAAAGCAATGTCTTGAATTTCAAATTCAATCCAGTAAAATAAAGATTAATTGAAATACAGATTTTGAAGTCTTAAGGTAACACAGTTGAGAATAGAGCAAAACCCTGGCACCGAGGAAGCGAACGCATGGAACGAGATACAGGATGACACGCAGCGCATCTTATCACCAGACAACATCGCTAATCGCAAAGATTCAAAACCTAATCTACAGAAAATGTAGGCAGGTACGTGGTTCGTTAATCAGAAAATAGAAAACAACATGGTCTGCAATGCCGCAAAAGTTAAAAAGCCAAAGTAACGGAAAGGACACAGAAGCCGTTAGTGGATGAAGATGTCGATTAGAAGAACTGCTCTGCACAAGCATTGAAGAACAATGCAGAACAAAGATAAACAGCGCAATAAATATCACAGATTAGTAGGATACATCAAAAGTCGATGAAGATCCATGGACGAGACAAAACGAGAGAGAGCCGGGCCCTACCAAGTAGTTAGCCTAAGGGACAGCAATCTTCATGAAGGAAATGTGACATAAATCAATCTCATTCTCTATTTTAAAACCTAAAGGAAGCAGGAATGTACTAAGGTAACAAAGGTAAATTAAGTTTTTGATAATGCCTTCATAACAATATTTTATTACATTTTTGTAAATAATAGACTAACATTGACTTGTTCACTATAAAGGGGAACTACTTTTGCTAGACTTAAAACAGTGATCTTTGAGTTGCGCCCCTTACAACGTATTTTTTGCGAACTTCAAAGCAAGAAGCATATAAATAGAGTTGACACAAGAAAGAATCTGTAGAAGAGATGCTTCTGTAAATAGTGAGTGATAAAATGATTTTTGATTTATTCACTCTACATCAACGTATAAACAGCCAACATATTAAAGAGACATCTGTTGTTGAGTAAGCGTCTTAATCATCGACTTCGTGGACTGTAGGCAGTAAACTTGAAGAGATAAGAAACCACAAAAATGTCACGAGAACGAGAGTAAAAGCTAAAAAAGTGTGGTGAGGAATATTGGTTAAGAAAGTGTGGTGGAAAACGTTGGTGAAGTGAGTTTTATGTCTGGCAGACGTGAGGCGTTGTAGTTTCTCAGGTTCTTAGGTACATCATACACAAAATAAAAAGTATGCTGCGCTAATTAATATATTAGTACTATCATAACAAAAAGTGTGACATGTAAAGAGAGCAGGGTACTTAAAATACTTACAAAGATAGCAATAGCTTACATTTACAGTCGGATAATACAATAGTAAATTGGGCTTAACTGGCGTTCTGAATCCTGTTCGACCAAAATCTCGGGACGACTCATGAAGGCCCCCATGTTTGGGGCATCGTTCAATAAAGAAAACAAATTCACTCTAATCTGTGATGTAGGCGGACTCACTGGACAAAAATGAGTGCCAAAAGATGCTGGGGAGGTGTGAGCAGTTTAGCGGCAGATCCATTTGACAAGAACCAACGTGGAGCGAGTTGCGATTCTGCTGATAGCTTCAGCGACTGGCCAGCAACCCTGTGATTTATGGCTTGCAATCAGCCAGAGGCAGGGAAAGCCTGCAGTCTGTGCAAAGGAGTGGCCTAGAGAAATGTGAACAAACTTGTTTTGGTTGCGTGAAAGAGCAGGTGCATGCAGGTCACTGGTTTCGTTTGTGTGCGAGGATCTGTATGAATTCTACCTCCAGTACATCTCGTCTCAACACAAGTCACGCTGGAGGAGTTTCGAAATGGCGTTCTTCTTTTTTATTTTTAAACAAAAAGATTAATTTCCTCAAATAACTTTTTCCACAGCTATTGCCACATAGAAGCAAGCAGTAGCTTTATTGAAACCTTATGTTACTCTTGGATTCATTACCCTCTGTTACATCAGTATTGTCCAGCTCGTCCAGCTGTCTCTCCTTAATGACTGTTAATGGCCTATTTGAACCAAAGACTTTGTATTATATTATCTATCATCCTTGCTTGAACTATGTTGTAGACACGTTTGTAAGTAAAAAAAAAAAAAAAGTTTAGCGACAAAAATTTTTGAAAGGACAGGATTCACAATCATTAGTATGCATCATTTAACTCATTAACTTTACATCTGACTTATTTCCTTATAAAGAGAGGGAGAGTGAGAAAAAGTAGAAGAAAGAGAAAAAGTGTTTTTCTGTTTGTTATTATGCAGGCGTGTAATAAAAGATAAAGAGCCTGCTCTAGCAAACACTCATATAAGACCGTTCCCATGTAAACATATTTCCAAGCGTAAGAACAATGTTAGTTAGTAGTCACCTTTAAAGTATTTTATATCTCGACCATTGGTAGACCCTAGAAATCATGGCTGTCGTCGATAGACCCGAGACATCTCGACCATTATTCACAGGTCCCAGACAAGTTCTGAAAACATTTCGCAAATCAAGAGCTTGGCCACCACTTCGCCTTCTCGACCACAGGTCTTCTCCCGATGCACACATCGACTAGTCTCCGTGTACACACATGTGGCTGTCCCCGAGCACACACTCCTGCCTGAGCTTATGCAAAGATGGACAGCGGACCGCAGAGTTATCAGCCAGGCTCTTATTGGTCTTCTATAAACACTATACTTGGTATAGACAAAAACAAAGAGACAAAAATCAAATCTGTCTAGACTTAAGGGAGGGGGATAGTGTCGAAACACCACGTTTATTTTACAATCCTCTTCATGTTACAAAGTTCCGCGCTTTCTCGTCAAACGCGAGACATTGGCCTCGAGGAACTGAGCACGTGCCCTCCGGGTTCAAGACTCGGTCTCCAAAGAAAAGTCCTTGGCCTTGAAAAACAAAACTGAAGTCGTGTCGATCTACGACTCGAAGAACTGCCGACCACGTGCTTCACAAAGATACAAAATATTACAAGATGGGTCATAACATAAGGTCTCCTATGTACCCCCCACAGGCCTGACTAGAGAGGCGGGGTGGGGTCGGGGTCAGACGTACCCGGCCCGCGGCTGTGGAGGGGGCCCGGCATAGATCATCTGTTTAGTTTCTTTTTCATATAAACAAATGTCTGGGGAAAGAATACCAAAGCATTACACACGAAGAAATAGAATTTGAAGTTAGCAATAATTATATTATTACCAGGCCGAATGGAGTAACGAGTCTGGTCGGCGGGGTAAAGGGGCTGGGGAGAGAGGTGTGGTCACTAGTCAGTGGTATCTATCATGGTCACTAGTCAGTACTATTATAGAGAGTGAGGTGTGGTCACTAGTCAGTACTATTATAGAGAGTGAGGTGTGGTCACTAGTCAGTACTATTATAGAGAGTGAGGTGTGGTCACTAGTCAGTACTATCATAGAGAGTGAGGTGTGGTCACTAGTCAGTGCTATCATAGAGAGTGAGGTGTGGTCACTAGCCAGTACTATTATAGAGAGTGAGGTGTGGTCACTAGTCAGTACTATTATAGAGAGTGAGGTGTGGTCACTAGTCAGTACTATTATAGAGAGTGAGGTGTGGTCACTAGTCAGTACTATTATAGAGAGTGAGGTGTGGTCACTAGTCAGTACTATCATAGAGAGTGAGGTGTGGTCACTAGTCAGTACTATTATAGAGAGTGAGGTGTGGTCACTAGTCAGTACTATTATAGAGAGTGAGGTGTGGTCACTAGTCAGTACTATCATAGAGAGTGAGGTGTGGTCACTAGTCAGTGCTATCATAGAGAGTGAGGTGTGGTCACTAGCCAGTACTATTATAGAGAGTGAGGTGTGGTCACTAGTCAGTACTATTATAGAGAGTGAGGTGTGGTCACTAGTCAGTACTATTATAGAGAGTGAGGTGTGGTCACTAGTCAGTGCTATCATAGAGAGTGAGGTGTGTTCACTAGTCAGTGCTATTATAAAGAAAGAGAGGTCTGGTCACTAGTCAGTACTATCATAAAGAAAGAGATGTGGTCACTAGTTAGTACTATCATAAAGAGAGAGATGTGGTCACTAGTTAGTACTATCATAAAGAGAGAGATGTGGTCACTAGTCAGCGCTATCATCAAGCGTCCATGCTTGGTGTCGGAAGCACGCGGGACAGCGATTTGCTTAACCGGGTAGAAGTCTGTTTGTGCACCGAGGCAGGGAGATAGTTGGGTTTATCTGCCCCTAGGGACAGGGAGGTCTACACGCAATTCCGCACTGACAGTGAAGAGGAATGAATGTGACCGATGTGTGGGCAAGTCTGTGAACATAGGGCATGGGGACCCGTCCCTGGTGCTGCAGCCTGTCAACAAGAAGTCTCCAAAATGTTTGATTTATTTGTACTTTCTCCTACTTCGACCTCCATCACCAGACACACGACTTAGTCGACACACAAGTCTGTTGTGAACAAACCAGGACGAATTATTACAAGAACACTGACAAGAACACATTACAAGAGCAAACCCTGATCGCCACGTGCATGCTAATTATCATGTAAAGAGCAACAACCAACTTCGTCTTATGCGCATGCGCAGTCAGACCATCCCTAGACGGTCAATCCATTCCAGACATCGGGGCACGTGACACAGGCAACGGATTAAAAAAAAAAAGTCTGCGTCTGTCCCTTCAGGTACTCGTCTGTATCCTGTAATGAAGTTCATTGTGTGCCCCTTAAAATTTACATGTTTCCGAGTTACTTTTTATTTGTGTGCGCGCTTTTCTCATTTGTTATGTACTGTTCCCTCTACAACCTTGTCTCTTGGCTTTGGCTCAACAAGTGAGTTTTGCATGAGTGGTTACGTGTATGAAACTAGCGGGGAATAATAACAATAATCACTTATACAATAATAATAATAATGATAATCATCATCACCACTTATACAGTGTGTTTGCCCGTTTAACAGTAAGTTCAAACATAAGCGCAGCACTAAAACAAATATAGTAACACGAAGGCAAACTGCAAAATCAAAAAAAAAAAAAAAAGAAAAAAAGGGGGGGGGGTTTGTCAGAGGAAGAGATGGAGAAGGGAGACAATCAACTGCTAGAGGTGATCAAGAAAGAGGTTGATCTTGAGTCCTGTCCAAAGATGGTCATGGTATGATCACGAAGTTACATATAAGTAAATAAACTCCGTGGTATGATACTCTGGGGGTATTTTACTAAACAGCCTAGTGTGAGATCCTCCAGGCCAGCAATGTTTCTCATTATAGTCTTTATAGAGTTTACGCACTTGGGTGAAAAGGCTGCTTACCTGCATGAAGAGTAAAATATGGCTGACAGGTTCATATACTCTCCTGCATTCATGGTTGTCACGTGCAAACGCACCCCACTCTCACGCATGCGCTGACATCCACGTGGTCTTTACACTCCACGAAAATAAAGGACAGTTCTGCCTTTGGGGGCCCTGTCAACATTTAATAACATCAGATATAAAGCTTTCCACGAACACACACACACACACACACACACACACACACACACACACACACACATAAAGAATGTCTTTTTCACTACCTCACCACATACTGTCTGTCTTGTTCTCGCATGCCCTCACATGCCCTCACCTGCCCTCACCTGCCGGTGGTGAGACCAAGTCACGTGCCTAGTGTTAGAGAAATGTCCTCCTGTGTACACTCTGAGTTCCATTCTAGGTAGATGTGCTTTTCTTGGGAAGTAAATGACTGGCCACCCGTTTACAAAGATAATTTGCTCACTCACCCATACAGAAACTTCCACTGGCTCAAGTAAACATACAATCATTTCCATTCTCACGTGCCGCCCGCCTTCTTGGTCTGTCACAGGCTGAGACAACAACAGTTCAACAGGTCATGGCCTTGACACTGATTAGCATGGGGACCACCTTTCTTGGGTAATGTCTGCTTGCTTCATAGTTCTCCGCCCAAGTTTTGCTTACAGCCAGACAAAATGTGGATTTATGTAAATTTTCAATACCACGTCCCTCCCCCTAACACACGTACACACGTACACACACACACGTACACACACACACACACACACACACACACACACACACGCACACACACACACACACACACACACACACACACACACACACACACACAAATATCCTGATTTTCTGGCCGATCTCTCCAGCCTTCTCTTGTTCCTGTGTGGGTTTCTAAGAACCAGGATTAAAAAGCCTTTCATCAAAATAAACAAACAAATAAATCTTTGGCTGTTCGCAACTGAAGCTTTATGTTTGCTCCTTCTCTTACGACTATCTTACATTTTTGAGAATCCTTTCACTGGCAAGTTTTGTTTTGTATCATTTGACATTTTAATAATGAGTTTCCTTCTCAGAAAATCCAGCTGCCTGTCAGTTGTCACGAGCCACGAGTCGCCTGTGAAGCTGGCATTGCTGAAGGCATTTTGTAGAAGGGTTTCAGTTGTGGAGTGTTTTGTCTAATCAAGACTAACAAGAGCCTTGTAGTCAAGACTGTAAAAGGTCATCTTGATTGTTAAAGCCCTCTTCAATAACTAATAATTCTATCATGAAATCGCTGACTGGGATTTTTCTACTTCGATGACTTTAGGAAGAGAATATTTGACATTAAAAAATGGATTGGCATGTTTATCACAGCTGGAACTCAAGATGGCGCTCATAAGACATAATAACCTTTCAAAATACCCCATGCTAAAACCTCTTCTTTAAAGAAAATGACACGACCAATTTGTCAGGTAACAAAGATCTATTAACCCCAGAATAGTCGCAAACAGAATGAAGTCTGAAAATAGAGATGGCCTTAATCTATGAAAAGATTTCCTTCTGTCCATCTTGATGTAGCTTAGAGACTGAACGAGGAGGTAATCAAGCAACTGAGGCAGAATGTCGGGGGCTTCAGGTGAGCACTTAGGCGGCGCTCGATGTCTGGGAAGGGTTTGTGAGGTGGGCGAAAAGATAAACACACCTAAAGAAGCAGAAAAAACATGCAAGGAGACTTGGAGAAAAATTAGGTTTAAGACCGCAACAAAAGAAAATGTCAACATCCGAGGTCTGGAATTTATAAAGAGCACTTACTGTAAAATTGCTCTGGCTCACCCTAATGATCAAGAGTTTCTCATAAAACTTGTCTGTCTTTGGCACACCTGACATATCCCAGAAAAAAAGAAACAAAGAAAAACAAGATACAAAGAAACAAAGAAAAAAAAATACAAAGAAATAAACAAAAAAAAGATACAAAGGGACAAACAAAAACAAGATACAAAGAAACAAACAAAAACTAGATACAAAGGAACAAACAAATACAAGATACAAAGGAACAAACAAAAACAAGATACAAAGAAACAAAAAAAAAAAGATACAAAGGAAGAAACAAAAACAAAATTCAATGGAAGAAACAAAAACAAGATACAAAGGAACAAACAAAAATAAGATAAAAACAAACAAACAAAAACAACATACAAAGGAAGAAACAAAAACGAGATAAAAAGAAACAAACATAAAGAAGATACAAAGAAACACACAAAAACAAGACACAAACAAACAAAAATAAGATAAAAAGACACAAACAAAAACAAGATACAAAGGAAGAAACAAAAACAAGATACAAAGGAAGAAACAAAAACAAGATACAAAGGAAGAAACAAAAACAAGATACAAAAAAACAAACAAATACAAGATACAAAGAAACAAACAAATACAAGATACAAAGAAACAAACAAAAACAAGATACAAAGAAACAAACAAAAACAAGATACAAAAAAACAAACAAAAACAAGATACAAAGGAACAAACAAAAAGAAGATACAAAGAAACAAACAAAAACAAGATACAACCAAACAAACAAAAACACACAAACTCCATGTATAGAAGTCAGAGATTATAAACAGGAGGAAACCTCCATTCTCATGAAGGGTTTGCTAATTTCACTGGAGAAGATGTGGCCTGAAAAACCCAGTGTGTGTTTGTGCAGGTGAGAGGAAATCCATGCCATGAGATTAGATTTGAGCAGGTAACTGATTACCTGATGATGTATGGTGTATCTTCTTCACTCACCTTATTACAGGCCGATGATGTCTGGCTGGTCCTGGAGGACAGAAAGGTGGGCTCTCGTTACTCTTTTATTAAATGCTAATTAATTTTCGAATTTATCTTTCTAACAGCCCTTGACTACCTCTGATCTGTTAATGAGATCGTGTTTGGTGTACACAGGCCGACGGCGGCCTTTATTTACCTGGCTCTTGCTCGTCTCTTCACATCCAAGCTCGTTCCTTTTATTTTACACACCTGAGCTAGTGTTTTACATCTCAACACCTGAGCTAGTGTTTTACCTCTCAACACCTGAGCTAGTCTTTTACCTCTCAACACCTGAGCTAGTGTTTTACCTCTCAACACCTGAGCTAGTGTTTTAGCTCTCAACACCTGAGCTAGTCTTTTACCTCTCAACACCTGAGCTAGTCTTTTACCTCTCAACACCTGAGCTAGTCTTTTACCTCTAAACACCTGAGCTAGTGTTTTACCTCTCAACACATGAGCTAGTCTTTTACCTCTCAACACATGAGCTAGTCTTTTACCTCTCAACACATGAGCTAGTGTTTTACCTCTCAACACATGAGCTAGTGTTTTACCTCTCAACACATGAGCTAGTGTTTTACCTCTCAACACCTGAGCTAGTCTTTTACCTCTCAACACCTGAGCTAGTCTTTTACCTCTCAACACCTGAGCTAGTCTTTTACCTCTCAACACCTGAGGTAGCTATCATCTCTACACATCCGTCTTTGGGTCTGAAAGAATTTAAAGGAAGCAAAAAGAGAATTTTTGTAACTACTTGTTATTTATGAATAATAATAATAATAATAATAATAATAATAATAATAATAATAATAATAATAATAATAATAATAATCTCTGTTGGTAATGAGCTTTGTGAGCTGAACAAAAGATAACAAGAAGCTAATACAGTAGAACATAGTGAACACCATAAGGAGAAAGGGATGCTGGGAGGAAGTGTAAGAAAATAAAAAAGACACCAACAGGTAGGTATTCACGAAAATGCTGAGTTTTATGGCCACATACAAGAGATGACCAGTGCGACCAAACCGACCGAGTTGGGTGGTAGAGTGTCAAGCTGCTGGACAAGTATCTTGGAGCTAGATGATGAAGAAACTGGTAGGCCATCGAGATGTTGGACAAGTATCTTGGTGCGGATCACGAAGAAACGCCTGCATCACCCTCCACGAGACACTAGACATTAAACCAATAACAGATTAATGAGTCTGTTTCCTCAAAAATCACAATAAGATGCAAAACGGTAATAAAAATTGACAAAGGTTGACCAGTCAACTGTAAGGTTCAGATGTTGATTAAATGCTGAGGACAGGTTGCGCTTTCACCGATGTGATCAGAACTACTAACAGCTGTCAGCATTGGGAGACCAGCGCCATCATCGGTCCTGACATCTACATCATAAGACGATGACCACGACTACTACCACAAGCGTCTTAACCCGCAACCACGTTTCCACCAACATACAGCTCAACAGCTTCCGCTACAACCGCCAAGCAATCTCCACCAGCATCACCAACTCCTACTCCATCAAGAGAAGAGCCACCAGCAAGCCATCTCCATCAACAACGTCTATCGCCGCCATGTTGTGCAAAATGCCGCAGCTCGTCTTGATGGCTTCCATGAGGTCAGTCAGGCGTTTGTCGACGTTGGTTGTTAACTCAAGTAAAAAAAAAAAGTCATCAAAGGCCATCAGGTTGCGTATATGGAGGAGAGTTTTTCCCTGCAGTAAAACTTTGCTCCGAGACGACCACCATAAACGACTGCAATGAATGGCCCTTTGTTACAGTGCAACAGTCGCTTTTAGTTGTTGAAGTGGCTTCAGATCCTGTTTTCATTTACATTTTCATGGAAAGGGTTGACAAGCAAATCCTAGCAAGCGCCCGTCCAGCCTCGAACATCAGTGGTAACAACTCAGTCGTCTGCCTCTCCACAGCAGCCAGGTGTCTCTACCTTTTGGCTGGTAAGGACTTTATAATCACAAATCGTTTCGCAGGAAAATGACGGACAAGAACTTTCTTGAGACACAAGCGGAGAAGAAACTGAGTTCACGTGACACGGTCTGTCTATAGACAGTACACACTATGCAAACACAACTCTGGAAATACAGAGAGAGAGAGAGAGAGAGTACAGACTAGAGGGAGACTACACAAACACATGAGGACCAGCTGATGTTCTCTTCGTGTATGGCCGCTGTTTGTTCATGATGACATTTTCCCCTCTTCAAATGATTTTAGACAACTCCACTCAGCTCCCAATTGGGCGCCACCTGGTCTGTAGGTCTGTAGGTGAAGGTCAGCAGGCACCAGACGCAACGGTATCTTCATGCTTTCTTGTTCTTTTTGTTCTAGTTTTTTTTGTTATTTTTTGTTCTTGTCTTTTTTTTGTTCTTGTTCTTTTTATTTTTTTGTTCTTGTTTTTTTGTTCTTTTTGTTTTAATTCTTGTTGCTCTTGTTTTTTTGTTATTTGTTATTGTTTATTTTTTTTTTGTTAGGGCGGTCCGGTGGAGCAATGGTTAGCACCTGTCGCCAATACAGTGAAGGTTGGCTGTCCTGGGTTCATTTCTCGTCTCGGGCACGCTGTTCTTTCTCTGCATGTGGCATCTGTTTACAGGGCTGGCTGCCTTGCCGTCATATAGCCTTAGTTGCTGGCTCGGCGTAAAACACCAATTAAAAAAATTTTTTTTTTGTTCTTTTTGTTTTAATTCTTGTTGCTCTTGTTTTTCTTGTTGTTGTTCTTGTTCTGATGATAATGATGATGATGGAAGGATAGGTGATCCTTTGCCTTCACCATGCCCTGCACTACACACGATGAACCAGCTCCGTTTATTGGCCCTTGTGGCTACCAGGTCATAGGGCTGTTTTCCTTTTCTTTCTTTCATACGTTTTGTAATTAGCAAATCTTTTACTCATTTAATTATTTTGGTTTAATTATTGTGGGTGGAGCTGCAGCTCGTTTGCTGTCGCTGAAGAGCTCGATCATATTTAGTGTGTAGAGCACTGTGGTGATGTGGCGAGGCCTTACTCCTGGCTCTCACAGGCATAGCTCGTCTGTGGGGTCTAACGTCCGACAGGGGGCAGCAGCGTGGCTGTCGCTAATGACGACGAGAAATGTGATGGATGGACAGCGAACGTCCGGTCTCTCCGTCATCGACCCGCCATTAAGTCTGTCAGGGTTGGTGATGAATCGCTCGCCAGCTCGCAATAAGCCGAGCTCCCACCCACAGCATCCTCGTCTCCCCCCCCCCCTTGCACCTGAGTCGCCTAACAAGACTTTACGGCTGTTTACTCTTTGGGCCGCGTCTGACCATGCGCAGCCACGCGTAAAGCTCGGTCTCGCTGTAAAATGTTATTTCACGGAGATGATGACGATAATAAATGTTTATTTATCGAGTGCCTTACACCAGCAAACACAACAATACTACAAAAAAGGGCGGACTCAAGGCGCTAACAACCGGGTGCTCGTGCGATGTCCTGTACTTTCTCTCCTGTGACTAGTCGTGTGTGTGTGTGTGTGTGTCTATGTGTGTGTGTGTGTGTGTGTGAAAGGGAGGGAGTAACAGGATATGACGCAGCAATGGTGAAGATGCACCAGTGGATCGTATCCTGCGCCCTCTCAGTGGGTCTCCCATCTGGCGGTCAGTCCACACCTTAATGTTAGTCAGCCTTCCTTTCTTCTGTTTACCCCATCGATGTCCTCCTCCCACACATCCCCGGGGTAGCGTGCCGTGCCAAGCGATATTCCCAAACCAAACCAGTTTTTGCCGCTTGGCGGTGGCGAGCAGAGGTAAAAAAGTAAAAGGTTAAAGGTCGTCCCCTAACTTTTTCAGGTCGTTGGACAGTTGGGTGTTAGGGACCTCACTTTTCTCGGGGCAGGACGAACACGCACAATTATAATTCGGTCATCTTTATAAACATCGGTCACTGCTCATGTGCAAACGGAAGCGGTGTCCTCGATAGCAGTGTGGTTGCAGGATCACGTGATCTCAGGCGGCAGAACAAGTGAATGTATATTTGTGCTCATTATGTCAGATGATGTCAAGTTCAAAGCCTCGTTCTGACTTTTTTCTCGATAGGGGTCGTCGCCATGAAGCCGAAGTAGCGTCACTCCAGGTTTACCTTTGTACCGGAAGTATCGAGAAGCCCTGTAATTAGAAGCAAGCACAGGTGGAGGGGAGCTGCTGAGGGGGTAGGTCGCTGTCTTGCTTATGGTCCACAATTACGGTTACAGGAGGAGCTGGGGTGGGGGGTGGGGAGAGCTTCCTTGGAGTGTAGGGTCAGGAAGAAACCGAGGCTCCATGTTAAGGCCCCGGATCTCAGGAGATGGTCAGCCTGCCTCTGGTTTGTGTCTGTTGGTCGGTCCATCTGGCTTACCATCTACCCTATAATTAAATTGATAATCAGGAAGACAGTACTCTCATGCGTGAAGGTTGTAGTTTTTAAACATTTCAGCGGTTCGGTACAACTTTTGGTAAAAGTTAATAAAAACGTGGATGCGTGAGTGAGTGTGTTTGTGTGTTTGTGAGGAAGGTAGGGGGAATTGGTGTTTCAAGCCAAGCCAGCAACTAAGAGTAAACCATGTCAAGGCAGCCACATGCAGAGAAAGAACAGCGAAGAGCTGAACCCAGGACAGTCAACCTTCACTGTATTGGTGACAGGCGCTAACCTTGCGCCACCGGACCGCCCTCCCCAAGGTAGGGGGATGCTAACTGGGTGGCGTACACAAAAAACGGACACCCTACATTGAGATGCTCAACATTTCTCGGGTTCCCTCAAGGCTTGTTGGTAACAAGGGGTTGAGCTGCATGCATCATAACAGGGCACGGATTCAGTTTAGACAGAGGCCTTGTGGAGCCTGATGTCTCTGGAGATTGTACTTATCGCGGGGCCAACCTTATGTGACCTGGTTGGGGGACAGCACTCGGCGGACTGTCTGCGTGTAGCAAATGTATGGTGATCCGATTATGTCTCTCAAAAAACAGTCGCTCTGTCTTCATTTCCAAACCAAGGAATCAGAAGGAAAACTAGGTATCGGCACAGGTGTCAATCAAGTCGACTTATCGGAAAGATATTTGTGCTCAGTGAACCTTTCAGCCATGAGGAATGTTTTGCCACATCAGCAAGATATTTCAAGGTCCGTTGTGCAGTTTGTGAAGTTTAACCTCACGGGCATGTGAGTGAATAGACGAGTGTGTGTGTGTGTGTGTGTGTGTGTGTGTGTGTGTGTGTGTGTTACTGATACTTACGTGTGTTTGCGGGTACGTGCGTGCGAGCCAACGCCTGGTTGTATTATTTTCTGACATGTTGTGGGACTCTGCTACAGACTAGAGAAATGCAAGACGTAGAAAAGTTTGCACGCACGTACCCTAGAGATGGCCACCAACCTGTCAGGTCACCAATCTTGCCACACATTGCACCCAGCTTTAAACTGCACTCGACCGCCATGATGCGTGACTTGCATGTTGTTTACCTGGTCATCTCGGATCACCTGACGTCCCACCTGGCGATATCTCTACTCGCCTTGTAACACCTTGTCTCACCTCGTTTCGCATCGAATCTCGAATCTCAGAAAGCAGATGCCGAGTGGCGAGAAAATAAAATCGAAACAAAATCACGCGGAGGTCATCACAATTCTTTATTGAACAAAATATTGCACAGTCGTATCAACTAGTCTACGTCTGGCAGCATTACATCATCGTACATCATCGTACATCATCGTACATCTTCTTACATCATCTTACATCTGTTTCATTTGGTTTGGCCCCTCAGCCAGCTTGGCGGTGTAACATAGGGTCAGGAAAAAAGAAGATCCCCAGTAAAGGTGCGGGTAGGTACGACAACAGCTTTCATAAAATAACACGAGACTTACTGAGGGGAATTCCACAAACGAGGTGCGAGGACATTGAACAAAGAGTCAGCGACCTCACGGCAACAGCAAGAGGTCAACGTGAGGCAAGAGAATAGTGAGGTGTGTGATAGCAGACTGTGTAGTGAGGTGTGTGAACTGTGTAGTGAACTGTGATAGTGGACTGTGAACTGTGTAGTGAGGTGTGTGATAGCAGACTGTGTAGTGAGGTGTACGTGCGATAGCAGACTGTGTAGTGAGGTGTACGTGTGATAGCAGACTGTGTAGTGAGGTGTACGTGTGATAGCAGACTGTGTAGTGAGGTGTGCGATAGCATACTGTGTAGTGAGGTGTACGTGCGATAGCAGACTTTGTAGTGAGGTGTACGTGTGATAGCAGACTGTGTAGTGAGGTGTACGTGCGATAGCAGACTGTGTAGTGAGGTGTACGTGTGATAGCAGACTGTGTAGTGAGGTGTGTGATAGCAGACTGTGTAGTGAGGTGTACGTGTGATAGCAGACTGTGTAGTGAGGTGTACATGTGATAGCGGACTGTGTAGTGAGGTGTACGTGTGATAGCGGACTGTGTAGTGAGGTGTATGTGTGATAGCAGACTGTATAAAGGTGTGTGATAACAGACTGTGTAGTGAGGTGTACGTGTGATAGGAGACTGTGTAGTGAGGTGTGTGATAGGAGACTGTGTAGTGAGGTGTATGTGTGATAGCAGACTGTGTAGTGAGGTGAGTGATAGCAGACTGTGTAGTGAGGTGTATGTGTGATAGCAGACTGTGTAGTGAGGTGTGTGATAGCGGACTGTGTAGTGAGGTGTGTGATAGCAGACTGTGTAGTGAGGTGTGTGATAGCAGACTGTGTAGTGAGGTGTACGTGTGATAGCGGACTGTGTAGTGAGGTGTGTGATAGCAGACTGTGTAGTGAGGTGTGTGATAGCAGACTGTGTAGTGAGGTGTACGTGTGATAGCAGACTGTGTAGTGAGGTGTGTGATAGCAGACTGTGTAGTGAGGTGTACGTGTGATAGCGGACTGTGTAGTGAGGTGTGTGATAGCAGACTGTGTAGTGAGGTGTGTGATAGCAGACTGTGTAATGAGGTGTGTGATAGCAGACTGTGTAGTGAGGTGTACGTGTGATAGCGGACTGTGTAGTGAGGTGTGTGATCGCGGACTGTGTAGTGAGGTGAGTGATAGCGGACTGTGTAGTGAGGTGTACGTGTGATAGCAGACTGTGTAGTGAGGTGTGTAATAGTGGACTGTGAACTGTGTAGTGAGGTGTGTGATAGCAGACTGTGTAGTGAGGTGTGTGATAGCAGACTGTGTAGTGAGGTGTACGTGCGATAGCAGACTGTGTAGTGAGGTGTACGTGTGATAGCAGACTGTGTAGTGAGGTGTACGTGTGATAGCAGACTGTGTAGTGAGGTGTATGTGTGATAGCAGATTGTGTAGTGAGGTGTGTGATAGCAGACTGTGTAGTGAGGTGAGTGATAGCAGACTGTGTAGTGAGGTGTACGTGTGATAGCAGACTGTGTAGTTAGGTGTGTGATAGCAGACTGTGTAGTGAGGTGTATGTGTGATAGCAGACTGTGTAGTGAGGTGAGTGATAGCAGACTGTGTAGTGAGGTGTACGTGTGGTAGTAGACTGTGTAGTGAGGTGTGTGATAGCAAACTGTGTAGTGAGGTGTAAGTGTGATAGCAGACTGTGTAGTGAGGTGAGTGATAGCAGACTGTGTAGTGAGGTTTGTGATAGCAGACTGTGTAGTGAGGTGAGTGATAGCAGACTGTGTAGTGAGGTGTACGTGTGATAGCGGACTGTGTAGTGAGGTGTGTGATCGCGGACTGTGTAGTGAGGTGAACGTGTGATAGCAGACTGTGTAGTGAGGTGTGTAATAGTGGACTGTGAACTGTGTAGTGAGGTGTGTGATAGCAGACTGTGTAGTGAGGTGTGTGATAGCAGACTGTGTAGTGAGGTGTACGTGCGATAGCAGACTGTGTAGTGAGGTGTGTGATAGCAGACTGTGTAGTGAGGTGTACGTGTGATAGCGGACTGTGTAGTGAGGTGTGTGATAGCAGACTGTGTAGTGAGGTGTATGTGTGATAGCGGACTGTGTAGTGAGGTGTACGTGTGATAGCGGACTGTGTAGTGAGGTGTGTGATAGCAGACTGTGTAGTGAGGTGTACGTGTGATAGCAGACTGTGTAGTGAGGTGTATGTGTGATAGCGGACTGTGTAGTGAGGTGTATGTGTGATAGCAGACTGTGTAGTGAGGTGTACGTGTGATAGCGGACTGTGTAGTGAGGTGTGTGATCGCGGACTGTGTAGTGAGGTGAACGTGTGATAGCAGACTGTGTAGTGAGGTGTGTAATAGTGGACTGTGAACTGTGTAGTGACGTGTGTGATAGTGGACTGTGAACAGTGTAGTGAAGTGTGATAGTGGACTGTGAACTGTGTAGTGAAGTGTGTGATATTTGACTGTGAATTGTGTAGTGAAGTATGATAGTGGTCTGTGAACTGTGTAGTGAAGTGTGTGATATTTGACTCTGAATTGTGTAGTGAAGTATGATAGTGGTCTGTGAATTGTGTAGTGAAGTTTGATAGTGGACTGTGAACTGTGTAGTGAAGTGTGTGATAGCAGACTGTGTCGTGAGAATCGGCATGAAGATCTCGAAAATGACTTCGTCACAGAAATTACATCGCGTCAAACGTTTACTGTAAATACGAGACAATAAGTAATTTGAAAACGCGACGAAAAATGTGAGATGGTTGTGAAAGCAGAAATAGGGTCAACATTACGACTGACTGTGAACTAACCTGTCGCGCCATAAGGCAAGCATGAGTGTGTAGGGTGAGACACAGACGGATGTACACTCACTCACTCACTCACTCACTCACTCACTCACTCACTCACTCACTCACTCAGAGTCTAGGTACAACAAGTTTTCAATGAGTTTCACGATTACAATTTCCAGGCTCCCACTCCACAATCTGACGACCTTTTAAGTCTACAGCGAACACCACACACGACAATGACACAACGACTCAACAGTCAGTCTCTGCATAAATGAATAAAAAGGAATTTAACTGAAAAAGTATGCAATAAGTTTGAAACACAGGTTTGAACCTTTAAAACTATGAAACAGAGCCCACCGTTTGGTGTCTCGGAAGGATAAGGCGCCACTATCATAGAACTGTGGGTGACTGTCCCTGTAGTTCAGACAAAAAAGAAATTTGCTGGGACATGATGCACCTGGGGGAAAGACCTGCGATGAAAGGTCAAGAAGGAGGGGTAATGGTCAGGCACCAGACATGCTGTCGGCGACAAGTACCTTGAATGAACGCTGTGTGTCGCCTCAACAACGACAGCGGAGACAAAGCGAGGGCTAATGAGGTCGGATCGATGACTACGTGACATCTGTGACGACACGAGCTGCATTTCGGACACAGGGTGGTGCAAGGGATCAGACATTGCAGCTAACATCACCCAGTAAGGTGAAGAATGTATGGCGTGGGTACAAAAACAACCAAAAATCCGGTTTAAAAAAAAAATGTTTGGTTGACACACATCTACACACAGAATACTAAGCTTCTACGCCTTTATTTATTTTCTTGTTTTTATTTGATTACTTTTTTATTTACTTTAGATGTCACGCCTTCGTCATGATGTGCAAAACAGAGGACAGTCCCTGAACCCACTCACTGGTGAAGATTGTAGGCAGCCTCGTAGCTCATACCATGGACTGGTTATAGGACTTTGACAGGGTGGTCGTCCTCTTCTGACAGATGAGTGATGTATGATGAAAACACACCTTGCAACGTAAAAGTTCTTCACGAGGTTGGAAACCATCGTAAGATTCAGGAATTTGTTTTAAAAACTCCCAATCCCACATTTCGTCTTCGAATGACATTGTGCTGTACAGTTTGGCTACGAATTTGAGGAAAGTGGGACAAATTCTTAACTCAATTGTGACTTTGTGTCTAGAGACCACGCGACATCAGACAAAATGCTGAACATTCTTTCAAAGGAAAAACTGACGACAAGTTCTAAATGTGATCATTTGTCTAGAGACTAAGAGACATAGGATAGACTAAAATTTCTTAGAAAAAAAGGAAAAAAGGAAGCAAGCAAGATGGAACAAATTAAAAAAAATAAATGAACGAACGAATGAATGAATGAAAAAAAGAAAGAAAAAAGACAGAAGGAATACATTTGTTCTTCCTACACCTCAGTGAAGCACTCCGTTCTTCCTTCAGACTGCAGACTGTAGCTGGCATCATTTCCTTGACCGAAAATTGTTTTGTATAACTTTGTTTTTGTTTACTTTGTCAGTCTATCCGGTTACACACATGGTGACAAGCCCGTCACATTAAAGGGAGATAAATGTTATGATAGGCGGTCCGCCAGTTGATATCCAAGCTGCGTGGGTGACACCTGGCATTAAGTGGCAGATGTTTAAAATTATTGCTCTGATATCAATGGTGTGTTACGCTCCGACACGCTAATTGGGTTTTAATTGCTGCCATAAGGCGCGGGTGCTTCCTGATGGAGCACTAATCCTATTCCCATGTTGTTTTTGTCAGTGTCACTGTGTACTGTTATCAGGTCAGCCACAACTTCAGCTCAATGGTGGAATCGCAGTTGAAGAAATTAAAGAAAAAGCTCTACTACCTCTCTCCTCCACCACCTTAAAATCTGTGGACTACAGTTTTAACAAATATCCTATGGAAGTTAAAAAAAATATTAGGAAAGCAGTTTATAAAGTAAACAAACGCTGATTTTTATCAGCGTTTGTTTACTTTATAAACTGCTTTCCTAATATTTTTTCAATTTTGTAGTAAAGGTCTGAATGTTTGAATCGGATAGAAACAAAGAATATGTTGTTGCCAACTTCAGTCGTGTTTGATGCGACATCCATACTCCGGTTAAATGCCATTCAATTAACACAAAAGTGGTCCACATTACAAGTAAACATTCTTTCTTCTCAGTTTTCAGGACCGGATATAATAAGTTCGACAGATCTGTGCAACAATTTAATGCTGGCATTAATGCTGTACGAACCTGCGCGTGAAATCTCGCCAAACCCACGTATACGTATCGTGACACGAGATCCCTCAGTCCACGTGGCTGAAGACCATTTTTATAGAGACAGTCTTCTCAATGACAGGTGGATATGTTGACTGGTAAGACAGCAACAGTCACACCAAATATTGTGTAGAGGGCTTAACAAAGCCGTTTTCTTCAATGCCTGAGCAGCAAGAAAACTAAAATATCCAAAGAGAAAATGAAAAACTCTGTAGAGTTTAAAGCACCGATAGGTCATGAACTCACACACTCTGCAGAAAAAAACTCTTAAAGTACATATGACACCATTTGGTTTGCTATTAACGAAATGACGGGTCGTCGGTACCTTCACACTTCTTAAGGCAAAATCATTTTACTTTTGCAGAAGAAGCTCAGAAAAAAAGTCATCGGAGGCTCAGCCTATAATTTCCGCGATGACACCAGTCAGCGAGGGTCTTACGATGTTTGTTCACTGCTTCCATTTTATAATGATCGCAAAAATACCTTCGCCCACATAAATGTAATGAGCAACGATCCTTGTATCCTTATGGTCTTCGATATTTACAAGACAAAAACTTTCTGACGACAATGTTTAGCTTGTGTACACGACAAAGACAATGCCTCACAATCCCTATCATCAGGGCTTTATATTTGCAAGACAAAAAGCTTTATGATTAAGATTTCAGTCAATATTAAGAACGAGAGAGAAATGTTTTGTTTGACTCGTCAGCAGCTGCCGTTACTAGGGAAGACTTCATCAATGAATTAGCTCCCCTTTTGCTGCCTGCCATCTTGGAAGTATGGCTGTTTTTCAATTGATTTTCAACAGTCCGTAAATTCCTACGATCAGGACACACAAAAACTCCAGCAATCAACTCGTCTTCGACATGGTCTTCTTTTTTTCTTCTCTCAAGAGCAGGGATACATTGTACCTTCAAGGCTACAGCCTCTGGGAGATTTGTGGGCATCGTTTGTCGATTGGGCTTAGAAATCACGATTTTGTGCAAGTTAATTTTTAAATCTTGCGATCAAAAAGGGATTGCTGACTGAGATCTTTTTTTAGAAATAGTATCGAGATTGTTATCGTGTGATTGTTATTATATGATGTTATGGCTAAAAATTTCCCCTGGGCTTATAGCCAATAAATAAATGAAATGAGATAAAAAAGAAAATAAAATGACAATTAACAATGATTGGAAAGCGTGTTTCAGCCTGGTTAGCCTTTATAGACAACTAAAAAGGTTTTTATTAACTGCGCACTTTTGCTGACCTTTGTCGTAATATTTATTTTCCCGGGCACAATGCCTGGATCAGCAGGAACAAAAGAGTGTTTGGGATCACTGATGTCACGTGTCCTTTTCTCTTGTTGGAAGTGTGAGCGATTGATTGATTGAGTTGACAAGGGGGAGGATGAGTGAGAGATTTACCAGGAACACTTATTACACTTTATTAGTCACTTCAGCGGCACTTGTTACTGCACTTTTGTCTGCTTAGAGCGCTCACCATTCATCGAATACCTGATTCTGGTAACAGAGCTCGAGCAAGTCTCCAACACCGATGTGGCTGGAAGGCAGGTTGCAATGACTGCACGTGCGAGGTGCGGAGCTGGGGTCGGTGGTGGGGAGGGACTGGAGTGCATGTTCGTGCAGTTCATGAGAGGGAATCAATGGCTGCGTCTTGATCGGCCCTCAGTGGGCGAGTCATTGTTTGTCCCTCACCTTTAAGATGAGCACTCGTATCGACCTACTTGCTTAGGCGCGGCGCGTGGCGGCCCGCTGACTCAATTCAAAGACAGCAGAAGCGAGGACATCCTCAGTCGATACCATAGAGACCCCCCACCCCCCACCTCGTGCTTCAATCGGTCGACAGTACCCAGGGAAAACCAGGGGCAACCACCTGGTGCAACCAACGGTGCGTGATCCCTGTAGGTAACCTTTAGCCTCTGAGAACGAAAACCTTTGGCATGCCTTCTGCTCTCGATTTGTGTGTGTGTGTGTGTGTGTGTGTGTGTGTGTGTGTGTGTGTGTGTGTGTGCGCGCGCGCGTGCGTGCGTGCGTGCGTGCGATTTAATCGGTTCTTATTCCCAAGTTTTTCCACCATTCTCAAGCTCAGACATTCTATACGGTCAGCATTTTATTTGACCTCTTTATGGTACAGCAGCAGTTCTACTTTTCGGAAGGATTACAGCTGCTGTTCATTCTAAATCCTAGGATTTTAAGTTCAAGTCGGAAATTTACATGACTGGGTTTTTCACTCTGGGTTTTCCCATCAATGATAGCAGCTGCGTTCCGATCACGCGGTCAAGACTTAAAAATTAAAACATTCTTTCTGTTTCGCGAATGCAGCAATAAATCACGAATCCTGGCTTAATTCCAAGTCGCCATACTTAGCACAACAAATAATTCAAACAGTCTGGTATTTCGTTTGAAATTAATCATGATTATCACGAGAAAATGAACCCGAAAATCTTAAAATCTAGCCAGTCACGATTCCGTATTGTGTGATAATTTTATATCTACAGCTCTCATGCTCAAGATGAAGTAAGATTCTACAAAGCAGAAGGGTCTACTAAGCTAGAACTCTCCAGAATAAACCCCTAATCCTCAGATGGACAGTCATTCAGTCATTCGCCCCTTGACTGGTACCAGTCGTCTGGAGGAGCAGATGGATAGACACGACAGTTGACAAGGACTGCCATCTGTCTTGGGGGGATGGTGAGCAGGTCTTTCAGAGGACGACCGGTCCACTCCACATTCACAAGCCAGTTCTCCTGTTCTCCTGTGACCCAGCATGGCAATGTGCCGAAGACTGTCCTCAAGGAACGTTTGACAGTGGTCCAGATGGACCACTCTGCCGAAGACTGTCCTCAAGGAACCTTGTGGACCACTGTCAAAGGTTCCTTGAGGACAGTCTTCGGCAGAGTGCCATGCTGGTCACATGGCAAAACCAGACCATCTTCTGCCACTTGACTGTTGCAGGTTTAGGTTCCTGTTAAGTGTGAAGAGTGAGTGAGTGAGAGAAAGAGACTGTGTGTGTGAGTAAGAGAGTGAGAGAGAGAGACCACTGGTCACATCCCCACTGTTTGTCCAGTTTCCACCAAATTTAGCAGGGCTATTATTTTTCCTTTACGCGGAGGTTTGAGCGTTGCTTATGAATGTTTTCCGTTTATGTTTTGTGTTCAAAATGAAACAATTCTTCACAGAAGATATTGTGCCACACATCTTTTACCCAGAAGGAACGACAACAACATCATAGTTTATAAGAGCGTCTCATGAATGTGAAAGACAGAGAGAGAGAAGGCAGGGAGAAAGAACGCGAGGGGGAAAGTTGCCGAGAGGAAGAAGGGAAGAAATAGAAAAAGGTTTAAAGGAAGGTAGGAAAACATTCTGCTCCGGTTGTCGAACATGAGCCGTTAGTCTGTCAAGTTCTGAGACACCTGGAGTGAGACTGAGACCTGAATGAACTTCCATCAAATGAAGCCTGAGATCAAACGCTGACAATAACATTACAGATGAAAGAAGTAGCACAAGAAAGCAGCCCGGATGTAGCAAGGTACCCTGGGTAAGATATTTAGGATTCTGCTCAAGCAGTCTTTTAGTGTGGTACCTCAGGTCCAGTGTTTGTGAGTTTACTCAAACGTTGATTTCGGTTACATTCAGAACATCCTCTGAGGGTACCTGGAGCTGAGGAAGACGATTCTTGACAACACCCGTCTGCTACTTTAAAAACCACATGATTTTCTCTTTACAAACATTTATTATACAAGAAATATTTCATCACTGCGAATGTTAATAACATTAGTCACAAACAATGACCGCACGGCGTAGTCTTCTGAGTTCAGATCCTGCCCACACCAAGCACTTTACTGGACTCGTGATGTTTGTAAATACTTTATTAACATATCAATCTTTTGTTACACGAAAGGGTGAGAGTAAACACACATTTTAACACTTGTTTTCTTTCCAATGCATCAACCATCGACTTTCTTTCAACGGTTTATTGGTGCCAAGCGTCCCAACAACTAAACCTTTCTTAAAGGTATAAAGGAGTGTAAGACTCCTCGGAGATAACTGGAACGAGCTCATCACAAAATAACATTTCGCCAAATATGAGTGAACAACCCTCCCACCGTGTTCAGACACAGGCCCACAAACATTTATTTATTTGGTCATGGCTATAACTAGGCTCGTATTCTTGAGCATCGGTAATTTATCCATGAGTAAAATTGTTAATTTACAGGTGCTACTGTGCTTGGGTCATGTGGTCGAAGGGGAAAACCTAAAGTAAGACTAAATACATTAATTAAAGCAATCGAAAATCAGTGTAAGAATCTGCCTTAAGTCAATTCTTTCTTACCTGATAACCTTTCTCTTAAAAAAACAACATTAGGCTATAAAAATATTAATCTAGTTTCACAAAATGGAAAGGGCATCGTGTCGATCGCAATATTGAGTTTTACTTTTTATGATGTCTTCTTTCATAAGTTTAGTAAAAATTGTATTTACCAATTGCATTATTATATCTGTCCATGTAATTTGCTAAGTCTAGAAAAAATCATGTTTACTTTCGTTGAACTGAATGAACCCCGATCTTTGCCATAGATATACTGCACTGGGTACAGTTATTGTGAGGGGCTCGTCCGTCAGTTGCCGGTTAGTAAAACGATTTAAATAGGTTTTCTCTCAGTCCATGAATACGGGATTTAAAATGTCTTCTCTCAGTCCATGAATACGAGATTTAAAATGTCTTCTCTCAGTCCATGAATACGAGATTTAAAATGTCTTCTCTCAGTCCATGAGGATGACATTTGAGGCGATTTACCCAAGCTCGGGTAGGGTAATAGTCTCAGTAAACCTGCTTCACGAATGGTGGCTCAAATTCACGAACCAGAGAAAAGATGCCATAGCAGACATTCCCGAGAAAGGGGGATAATGTGCAGACGCTCTTCAGCTAAAAGAAGCAGAAAAATAGAAAAAAACAAACAAACAGGAAACTGTAGAAACCCCAAGTTATTCCCTATGTTCAGTTAGTTTTCCTTGTGCAAGTATTAGGCAAATAATGATTTAATTTCATCTTGAAATGAAACGATCTACGAGGAAAGCTTGAAGTGAAACATGTCCACTGATAAGTTTCCTTTGTAAGTCTTTGATTATGATCAAAACGGTATTTGCTAAATAATTCTGTACTATCATATTTGCCTTTTTATTTAGAAAGTATTGAACAATATTGTTTTCTTTTGTTTGATTTTATCGAGCAAAGTCTCCGATATTTTTACCAAGAAAGGTGTATTTTATCAGCATAAGCCTCAACCCAATGAGAAGGAGGCTTAGATAAGGCTACCAATGAATGGAGCTACAGCCGCTATCCAGTGCGGGTAGAGATACCGCCTGGGTAAGCTTGCTTCATGAACACCAACCCAGTGCAAACCTGCTTCATGAATACGAATTGAGATGTGAGCAGGAGTGTAGAAGCGAGGGCTGTATGGTCTTACACCTCATTTTCTACATCCTCACGGACTCCAGACACAACTTGAAAGGGAGGAAAGTGGACGGGGGTTGTCTTGCCAGTCTCTAGTCACAGATATCCTACACCCTCGTTGTCTGCTATCTGTAAACATTTCCATATCCATAAATACTCAGCAAACGCTTGAATGCTTGGGCTGGAAGTTTAGAGAATATTATCTCTGATTATTGCCGACCGACAGCTTCTGAAGACGAGGACACCGAGAGACTGCAAGCGGAGTGGGCTTAAAGGGCCCTGCACACACATACATTCTACATGGCCATTCTGATGTAGATGTGGGCGAGATCTGGTCGACACAATGCATTGAAGAATAAAGTTTTCAACCTTTATTACTCAGTGTAGATAAATTGTCTAAAAGGCGTTATTTTTGTTTTCTACTATATTTAGTCTTGCGTTTTCCATCGAGTAGATTTAGCATATGTTTGAGTTATCTTTGACAAATGAGTAATTTGTCCTCCATACACATGGATTACATCGTGGTGTCTCTCGGTGGATTATGAATCTAGAAAGTTTATGAATCTGGAAAGAAAAATGTTCGGATTTGAGTTGATCGTGTGTTTGTCTCAGCAACCGAGAAAACTTTCTTATGTAAACAAACACCGTGGGTCTCGAGAACGAAAGGCGGGGGTGGGGGTGGGGGTGGGGGATGAGGGGGTATTAACTCTGATTTGGGGAAATGCCATCTTGCACTAAACTTTATCCAGTCATTAGAGAAATGCTTACATCACTCTAGACCTTTAAGGGGCGATCATAAGAGTACACGAGAAACAGAACTGAAATAACCTAGGGAGACAATAAAAAATTCACTCCATGTGATGTGCCAGCGTATTTCCACTTTGTTATTTTTCAACTGTGAGGAGGTGAGAAATGTAACAGGTTGGTCACTTACTACTTCTTTTTAAAAACGACTTCCTCGTCTCCTATAGACACAAAATTATCGAGGCTTAACGCACTGAAACTTATTTTCTATCAGAAATGTTACAGTTGAGATTGTAAAGAAATGACTAAACATTTATTGTCAGTGTTTTCTTTTGTCACTGCACACAAAGAATATATGAAGGCTGCAATTAATCATGTTTAAAGAAACAAACAGCCATCTGAAAAAACAGATATAGATATATGAGCGTGCACTCCTCACACACACACACACACACACACACACAGAAAGGAAGACGACTCTGTGCATGCATACATATATTTCTTGTCTTTTTCAACATGGCTACATATGCATCTGTCTATCTTCCTCTCGTGTATTTGTGTCCACGTCTACATTCCTGTTGTATTTCTGTGTATTTATGTGTGCGCTCGCGCTTACGTGTGTCTGTGTCTTACTTTGCTGCAGTCCTCCTCCGCCAGTTGACCACAGGTTAGCCCTACACAAAATGAGTCCCCGACAGCTCAATGGCGCCTTACACGTTCATGTCAGTCGTTTGTAGCTGTCGTCACTGATGTTAAAAAACTTCTCGCCCACCCAGCACTTTGGGTACTAAAACTGACCCTAGGCTAGCTGTTACCTGTCCTTTCTACCCCAGGTAAAGCGTTAATCCAGACAATGGCTGCCGGACAGGGCAGTTACTTGTATTCCGGCATCTTCTTACTACTCGCGGTTTGAGATCCATTGTCATACATTCACAAACACATAAACAAACATCGAAAAAGTCGACAAAACGAGCTCTGGTTGAGATGATGCCCATATAAAATTAAAAGCTCATTTAGGGACAATAACCAGGCATTGATACTCAATGCTGAGAGTTTAGCAGATTAGAGTTTCATCAAAGATGCTACTGACCATTTTGATGGCACCGACAGGCTGTAGAGGTTTTGTGTTTTGTCAGACACAAAGATGGCTGACGCCAGCAAGACCAGCGACATCGACAACAGCTGCTAAGAGGGGACACGGGGTTGTAGAGGAATAATGAGCAGGGATCGCGGGGCTTGTGAAAGGTGCCTGTAGTTGATGTGAGATGCAGGGAAGTAGTTTTCACTGCAAAGCGTTTCTAATGAGCTGACGAGAGTTTCCAGTCTCTGGGTTGCTGTCTCGAAGGGTCTTTTCAGAAAGTGCCAGCTGGGTCACCCTGTGATGAGAGTGAACAGGGACGTCCATTTTAGCTTGGGACATGAGCAATGGATGTGCTGCCAATCATCGGCCAAATGTTGCGGCACACGACATTTTCCAACAAAAGTTTCACAAGAGAAAAAAATCTCTTTTTAAAGATAGAAAAAAATGCCATTTACATCTAGGATTAGTTCACGTTGAGGTCATTACACATGTGCAGACGAAACAGAGCATGTCTCTTAATCTTGGTCACTTTTTTAACCGCCCTGGACATGCTGGGTAACGATAAGAGCGGGCAGTGAGACAACAATCCAATGAATGTGAAATCCATGTCTCTGAAATCTGCCATGTGTCGGGTATTCGGCGCAGAAGAGGTTAACGATAATGTATCACGGGTTCGTGCGTCAGATATCTGATGGGCCAAGAGGTTTATGATGATGCAGGACCTAAGGGACATAGGGAAAGTGACAAAGCGGTTCCAGAGACATGTCAGAGGCACGAAATATTCCAGTCGGATAACGAAATCTTAAAGCTTAGTCGATACTCTAATTTAAAAAGAGTTCCTTAACCATACTTCGTAAAACATGACAAACCGTCTATCACATTTAATAGATGAAAGCTCTTTAGCCATGACATCAACATGGCTGTAGGTAGGCTCTCATTTGAACCTGTAAAACACAGAGTCTGTGTCTCCATCGACTCCAATTAACAACACATACTTTCTATGTATTTTCTGCAAAATTAACATCAAACAAATTGTACATCTGTTATTCGGCACAGTTCATGCTGACATGTACCAGACAGTTCTCACATTGCCGTTTATGTACATCACTAGGCTTGATACAAAAGCACGTGCAGCCGTTGTTTACTGTTTGTATGGTGGACCGTTCTTGTCATACTCATGTGTTAAGCAGCTTCGACTATCAGTGTCACGACTGACAATGCCATGCGTTTTCACGCCTGTAAAACAGTCATATCCCAGCATCCCTCATCGCCTACCTCACTAAGACTGTCATTTAGTCAGCGATAACTCTGCGCACGTGACATGTTGTTGGAATCTTCATGGACATACATACATATATATATATAGACACACACATATACACATCCAGCTTAAAGGTTTGAAATAACCGCATGCAGACTTAACGACGAAAAAACACAAACTCCAAACAAACGACAGTCACCTTTGTGATTGTTTTTTTTTTTCTCCCGAGCAAAAATTCGTCTGGCGTCTCGTTCGCCGTATAATATGATTAACACGAGGTCAAATGGTCAGCCATGACCTGTACCCCACTCAGCCATGCCCTCTACTTCCCCCCTCCATCTCGGGAAGGATGCTTCATCCTTCTTACATTTCAGCGACTGAAGATCAGCCATCGTGACGTCACTTCCGGCGTCACACGCGCGAGATGGTGGTGCGTGTGGTGCTCGCCCGACGTGACACACCCCTGGAGTCGAAGGAATCGAAGCGCGTGCGGCGATAGTCCCTGCGCTTGCGCACAAAGCAGACGTAGCACAGACAGCGCTTGAAGTTGCGCCGGAAGTTCTGCGAGAAGATGGAGTAAAGGACGGGGTTGGCGGCGGAGTTGATGTGCGTCATCACCATGACGAAGACGAAGAAGTGCCAGGTCTCGGGCAGCTGCGTGGCGGAGAAAGTGTTGTACAGGAGGTGCACCTGGTGCGGGGAGTAGCTGACGGTGTACACTACCACGCTGGCCACCAGCATCTTGACCACGCCCTTGCGAGCCCGGATGGTGTCGGCCGCGCGGTCAGTGGTGGCTGTGATGCCCCCGCCGCTGCGGCCGCCGTTGCTGCCTCCGCCTCCGTTGAGCGCTACTGTCGAGGAGTCGGGACGCATCTGAAAGCGCGTGTGCAGCTCCTCTGTGCTGGCATACAGTCGCCTGGCCACCACGCTGTACAGCGCCACCTGCACGACAAGCGGCAGGAAGTAGAAGAAGAGGGCCTCCAGCATCTTGAAGATCAGGAAGTTTCGTCCGTGCGGGTCTGGGAACACGATCTGGCAGTGGTAGGTGTCCGGCACTGGTGGAAACTCGGTCAGGCGGTTGAAGGCGACGGTGGGGGCGCCACAAGCCAGCGACACGGTCCAGATGATGGCGATGACGTACAGGACTTTTCGACGAGTGCAGACAATGTGGGCTTTCATCGGAAAGACGATGGCGATGAACCTGGAGACGAGAGACCAGAACCCACATTAAAGACTCTCATTAAACGAAACAAGGAGCAAAGTTTTTGTTAAGCACACAGAGTTAATTAGCGATAATATGCTAATTGATATTTACTACCCACAATGTTAACAGCTTATGGTTAATAATAATTTATCTTTTTAAAGAAACTATCAAGTACTGGATCGAGTCCTTCTTTGTGATCTTGTATTGAAAACAACTTTTTCTTTTTACACACACACACACACACATATATATATATATAGATGCTCTTTTCTTTCGCCCTTTGCTGTGGGCAATCGTCAGAGATGTATTCTTTATACTCGAGAACCCTTAGGCACAGAATCCGCTCTACACTTTTGAAACTTTAAAAACCACCCTCATATATTAGATGATCAAATAATGTGAAAATTTTCTGTAATCTTTCTTTTGCATTTTTGTTTTTATTTTTCTTGTTTGTTGGATTCTTCACACAACAATTCAAAATTCGGTAGCATTACTACAACTTCGACAGAAGTTAGGAGTCTTTTTATTTTTAATTCGTTAATCATGATAATATGTCTTAATACATTCAAAAATATTTGTATTCTCAAAATATAAAGAATAAGATTTACTTAGGAACTTATGTAATAAGCATAAGTACAAATGATTTTTTAAAGTAAATATCTACACTTACTTCTAAAAAATTATAAAAGCTTTCTTGAAGTAAAGTGTCACCGAGAGCCTGTGGGATGCCAGTCTTGGGTGTACAACCATATGATGGAAACTGTTAGCAATGTACTTAGAATGCATTTGCGCGTTTCTCCCCCAAAATCACAAAAACTGCCTCTAAGGGAATGAAAAATAAGACGAGCATGTTGCCCGATTTTTTTAATCACCATCCTCGACGCTTTCATTTTGAAGATGCCTGGGACAAGCGCAGATGACCTGTCAGAACCTGAAGAAAACAGTTCAGAACGAGTCTGCTTTCTCCAGGGCTAAGCATGTAGAGGAGGTCTTAATCACGAAAGAGGAGGAAATGAACTGTCATTTCTCATCCAGGATTCAAATGCTGGATTATAGGTGCCTAGAGCAAATCTGCGTTTTTCACAAATAAAAAAAGGTAGGTCCTCAAGAAAGGTGCACTGTCTTAACCACAGGGATTGTCAGGGACAAATCACCTGTCTTAGCCTGATGTGTGGCTGTCAGTCAGCTCCTAGACTGAAACTCCACAGCAATCTGTTCTGTCTAATAAACAGTCATTAAAAAACTCTCATTTATAAAATCACGGGGCATTTTTTTTCCACGTACACAGAAACACATGACAAGAAAATTGCTGGTGCTAGGCGAGAAGGACAATCAGAAAGAATCCCGATGATTGCCAAAAGGAGAGCTGAAGAAGAAGATAAAGAGTTTCAAGCAAAGTTTTACAGTATAACAAAGGTGAAGGAGAGTTTTCAGCCATTAATTAATTTGTGATGCCAGTGACAGCATCGGTATCTGGATAAAGCTGGACTCATTGCTGCTCGCCCTGCAGCCATGCCACCTGCATGATCACGTGGTCTGTGTATTTATCAGGGCATGGTCAGCCTCTTGTTGTGATTTGTCTTGTGATGCTTGGAACCTTACCATGATTATCTTCAGCGGGTTGTTATGATTGTCCTGAAACCTTTGGTATCGCACTGTAAGTGTTTTGTACCTTCGGTCCACCTCCCTGGTCTTGTCACAGAATGCTCAGCAGCTAGGTATGATTGTCTTGTGGTGCTTAGAATCTCATTATGATTGTTTTGTGGTGCTTGGAATCTCATTATGATTGTTTTGTGGTGCTTGGAATCTCATTATGATTGTTTTGTAGTGTTTTGTCAACCTCTCATCACGGTGACCTTTTGGAAGAATGTGTAAATGTCTGACTAAACATTCCTGAGTCACTCAGTCGGACAAGACTTGCGGATGTTAACAGTTTGACGGGCGTTCAGCTGCCTACCACACTCACTCATGCTGTAGACTCAGCTCAGCCATTGCAAAGACCTTTCAAGAAAGGGAATATTAGTCATTTTTTTCAAGAATAAATCTTGCTTCCTTTTTTTTTCTTTAAGGTTTTCGTCGCCGTCGATGTGGGTTCTTGGTTAACGGTCTACGCAAACCATGTGTTGTGTTTAGAGTGAGCAAAACAGCCGGAAACACACACACACACACACACACACGCACGCACGCACGCACGCACACACACACACAATTAAAGGAAAGTTCTTTTGTGTCTTTCCATCTGTTTTCCATCTGCTTCCTGACATGCGCACTGACACGCACACTAGCCCATCACCATCTGTGTGTAACAGAATCTTAGCAAAAATTTTAATATAACCCGAAACCGAAAAAAAAATAGATATAAAACTTTGATGAAAATATACACTTTTTTCTTAAATAAAATCGAAGTGGCACCTCATCCTATTTGGATTTAAAGACATCCACTTGTAATTGATGGTGGCATCTGGTTAGCCACATTCGAGAAAAATCTGTGGAAGTGAGAAATGTTTCAATTTGAAAAAAGATAGCGACTGATATTGCTTGTGTTTGACAAACCTTACTTACTTTTCAGCTATTTCAGCTCATTATCCACATGATATCTTTTAAATTATTCTTGTTCTTGTTGTACTTCTTTAAACATGACCTCCTCCCTCTCCTGTTAAGAGTAAAGACAAACTATGGCCTCACTGGGTATTTAAGTTAATAACCTGCGAGCAAGGCATTTCTCTTCAATTTCTCTCTCTCTTGTTAATATTCTTTCCCTGTTCCTGCCACTATACGAATCTCTTCAAATGCTGTGGTGAGTGGGAAGATTTCTTATCATACAAAATCAGATTTCTCTTTAAATTCTTAAATGTGAGGAAAAGTTAAAAATGTTTCAGTAAATTATCACCATCCATTTTCTTCCCGAATTTCGTCTTTGGCTATAATCTTGTGTGCCTCTACTCACCCTTGTCTTCTTTTTCTTTTGCTCCTCCTCAAGAGCAGGATTTCATTGCTATGAAAATTGATCTTCAGAAATATGTAAACCTTTTTCCTTATTACATTATTACAATCTATATATCACAGAAAGAGACTAAATTAGAGTAAAGTGCACATTAGAAAAAATCCAACCGAATGTGTCACAATTTATGTTGCATGTACACAGGAGATACATCAGAGAAATTTAATGCCTCTGTCAGCAGTTCACATCACACTGGTTACACAATTCTCTTGCCCTATTCTAAGGCTTTGTTGGTATGTATAACATGCGATATTTCTCATGGTGTGAATTTGTTAATGCAATTTGTGGAACATATCGGCTGTACTCTTAGCCCTCTCCACTTAAATCAAACATCTTAAAATACTATGATGTCAGCATCTGTATCAAGGGGCAGCTCTCACACATGTCTGTGTAAAACCATTTGTCTCCACTGCTTGTTAAATCTGTGTAATTGTTTGATGTCTGTGTGACTGTTTGGTCTCTTTGTATTGTTCTTTGAATGTAATACTACAATACAACTGGGATTGAAAAAAAGGTTGGAACCCAGCTTTCTTCTTTTTTTCCTTTCTCTCTCTCTCTCTCTCTTGTTTGGAGGTGTCACAAGAAGATTGGAGGACTGGAGCTGAGTGTGTAAGAATGTCCAGATGTAGTTTGTTCCGCTTGTCCATTGATTCAGTGTTAACAAGTCTAGTGCCTAATAACATTAACACCTTTTAAAAAATCCTATTTGGTGAAACGTGAGTAGAAAGGGATGGTATCAGATTTAATATCAATAATTATACATATCTGCACATTGTTCGTCCATTACTTTCTGTCAAGGTCTGATCGTCAAAGGTCAGGGACAAAAGCTGTGTGAGGTGGAGCTGCTGTTAATAACGGGTATCTGACTTCAAAATGTCTTTTAAAATAAACTGTTTATTGGTTCAGCTATTAGTTTCACGAGACATAATCCTTTTTTCATGCCATGTGCTAGCGAAACGTTGCCTCTCTTCCTGTATCAATTATTTGGTGGTGTGGTTAAGGGACGCATTTGTCTTGCAAACTAATGGATAAAAAGGAAATCTTGGTAAAAACCTAAGACATGCACACAAGCCATTAAAAATAAACAAAAAAAAACTACAAACAAGCCCCACCCCCCACAAGGGAGATAAATGTATTAATGCGATTGTGAATGATATCAGTAGAGAGGGCGAGTTGTTCTTCGTTTGCTTTCTTATCGCCTTTGTCAAAAAAAATAAAAAAAAGAGGATGGTAGGCCATTAGAAGAAGGAAGTCAGAAGCGACATGACATATTCCACACGTCTTCACTAATGCTTTTCCTCCTGCCTTTATTTCTTATTTATTTCTTTTTAAAAATGTCCTTAAGTCCAAACTTTATCAACTTAACCTGCGCTTGAAACTAAAGCTTCAATTTGAATGCATGTCCCATAATCCTTTGTTCTTCCTGTTTCAATATTTCTCTTTCAAGGAATATTCTTTTATTCCTCTATTCTTCTTACTTCCTTCAATGCTTCTGTCTGTCCACCTTTCAGCCTTTCTTCCGTTTTTCTTTCGTACTCTTTTATTCATTTTTTATTTCTTTCCTTTTGTTTTTCTTTGCGAGGTTCAATACTATTGAAACCCACGGTGCAAGCAGAAAGGCCGACAAAAGAATGAGTTATTTGTCTGCGTGTATAGCGTGTGTGTGTGTGTGTGTGTGTGTGTGTGTGTGTGTGTGTGTGTGTGTGTGTTAAAATGGAAAGGAGACTGTGTGGATGTTCAGACTGTAACAATCAAGCAGGCTGTGGGAATAAGGACCAGGACCTGACTAGTCTCACTTTCTGTAAAGTTCCCAGCAGACACTTGAGGTAAGTACTATATCTTTGTCAGGTCCTGCTCCTTGTGCACAGCTTGGCAGCTTCAACCACGGCCACAGAACACTTTCTTCACACTAATAGCTTCGGAGTAATTAAGCCTTCGAGTACCTGTCTGATCCAACTGCCCATATTTCCTCCACTAACCTCACAATTTCAGAAAAAGGCCAAGGCTACATGGTATTTTTTAATCTCACCATTAACATGGATGGCATGTCTTAACCATGGTGATCAGGAGAAAAATAAAGTTGACTGACTTAGACCTCCACCGTGTAATCTGTGGCGAGGTGTGAATGGTCTGTTTAACAATATTTTCTGCCAGCCTCTGGAAGGGCTAAAGGAATTATGATTAAGCGGCAGGGAAAGGCGGATGAACAATGGTCCCTCATGGTTTGTGTTCTCACTAGAGTCGAGTTAATGGTGCCGGGTCCAAGGCATTTTCATTTCCACGTGACTGCCTGACATATTCTTCACAAAGTTTTATAGTTTTTTTCTTGTTCAAAGTACTTTAGAAATGAGATTTTTTTTCCCCACTACGTCAACCACTTCAACTGCTTTAAGAATAACCCAATGATAGTAAAGAACGAAATGCAGAATAACAAATGTTCGATGACGAGCTCCTGACAAGGAAGAGATATTGCCGACCCCTACTTGAATACAAACCACAGCTGACAAAAAAGTAAAATACTTTCCTTACACTGCACACTTAAAGTGTCTTGAACATTTTTTTGGAGAAGAATGCGTTAAGTATGAGCAAACAGGAAATAATACCCACTTGTTCCCACCCCAAATAATAGACGAAGATGTATTTTGTGCTAAATATTCAACATGGCCTAGAGAAGCTCACAGCCAACTTTGGAAGTGGAGTTGGGAGGTCAGGGGCAAAGGGATGCGGATGAAACAGGATTAGATAAGAGGTCAGGGTAACCTTCGTTAAAATTGATGATGAAAAAAAATGTTGTCGAAAATATGTCTTTAAAACTACATAAAACTACATAATTTGTCTCGTTTTCTGTTTCATCGGACTTAACATGATTGCGGCTAAAGCTGCATTGCTTCTCAGAGGGTCTCAAATGAAAATGTCTTCACAGACCTGTGGACATAGCCAGCTTTGGCTGACGATCCACAGATTCGCCAAATTAATAAACCTTTAGTCCTGCGTGCATAAACAACATCCAGCCGATCTTTATTCTTTTATCATTTTGCCGCTGAATTGATTAGGAAATTTGCCTAACTTTTGTATCACTGATACAGTCACAAAGCATTTTAAATGACTTCGCTAGAACAATAACTGTTCTTCCAACAGTGACAAACTCTGGTCACTTGGTCGTAGAAACTGTTTGCTTTTCTGGATTGGAAAATACTCAGGCACTAAACTGGCACAAAGAGATTTTAAGACACTGCATAATTAAAGACACTAAATGGTAGAATGAGGTGAAGCTGAATTAATGGCACGAAATAATGTAAATAAGGTGACAACAGTTACGAAAGACTATAATGTGAACAAGTAGAGACTAATTAAAGTTATTAAAGACATTGTTTAGTGTGAATACAGAGAGACTGCAGTTGTGACAGACACTGTACAGTGTGATACGGTGAGACTACAGTTGTGACAGACACTGTACAGTGTGATAAGGTGAGACTACAGCTGTGACAGACACTGTACAGTGTGATAAGGTGAGACTACAGCTGTGACAGACACTGTACAGTGTGATAAAGTGAGACTACAGCTGTGACAGTCACTATACAGTGTGATAAAGTGAGACTACAGCTGTGACAGACACTGTACAGTGTGATAAGGTGAGACTACAGTTGTGACAGACACTGTACAGTGTGATAAGGTGAGACTACAGCTGTGACAGACACTGTACAGTGTGATAAGGTGAGACTACAGCTGTGATAGACACTGTACAGTGTGATAAGGTGAGACTACAGCTGTGATAGACACTGTACAGTGTGATAAGGTGAGACTACAGTTGTGACAGTCACTATACAGTGTGATAAGGTGAGACCACAGTTATTAAAGACACTGTACAGTGTAATAAGGTGAGACCACTGTTATTAAAGACACTGTACGGTGTGATAAGGTGAGACCACTGTTATTAAAGACACTGTACGGTGTGATAAGGTGAGACTACAGTTGTGATAGACACTGTACAGTGTGATAAAGTGAGACTACAGTTGTGACAGACACTGTACAGTGTGATAAGGGAGACTACAGTTGTGACAGACACTGTACAGTGTGATAAGGTGAGACTACAGTTGTGACAGACACTGTACAGTGTGATAAGGTGAGACTACAGTTGTGATAGACACTGTACAGTGTGATAAGGTGAGACCACAGTTGTGACAGACACTGTACAGTGTGATAAGGTGAGACTACAGTTGTGACAGACACTGTACAGTGTGATAAGGTGAGACTACAGCTGTGACAGACACTACACAATGTGATAAGGTGAGACTACATTTATTAAAGACACTGCACAGTGTGATAAGGTGAGACCACAGTTATTAAAGACACTGTACAGTGTGATAAGGTGAGACTACAGTTATTAAAGTCACTATACAGTGTGATAAGGTGAGACCACAGTTATTAAAGACACTGTACAGTGTGATAAGGTGAGACCACAGTTATTAAAGACACTGTACAGTGTGATAAGGTGAGACTATAGTTATTAAAGACACTGTACAGTGTGATAAGGTGAGACTATAGTTATTAAAGACACTGTACAGTGTGATAAGGTGAGACTACAGTTGTGACACTGTACACTGTGATAAAGTGAGACAACAGTTGTGACAGACACTGTACAGTGTGATAAAGTGAGACTACAGCTGTGACAGACACTGTACAGCGTGATAAAGTGAGACTACAGTTGTGACAGACACTGTACAGTGTGATAAAGTGAGACTACAGCTGTGACAGACACTGTACAGTGTGATAAGGTGAGACTACAGTTGTGACAGACACTGTACAGTGTGATAAGGTGAGACTACAGTTATTAAAGACACTGTACAGTGTGATAATGTGAGACTATAGTTATTAAAGACACTGTACAGTGTGATAAGGTGAGACTATAGTTATTAAAGACACTGTACAGTGTGATAAGGTGAGACTACAGTTGTGACACTGTACACTGTGATAAAGTGAGACAACAGTTGTGACAGACACTGTACAGTGTGATAAAGTGAGACTACAGCTGTGACAGACACTGTACAGTGTGATAAAGTGAGACTACAGTTGTGACAGACACTGTACAGTGTGATAAAGTGAGACTACAGCTGTGACAGACACTGTACAGTGTGATAAGGTGAGACTACAGTTGTGACAGACACTGTACAGTGTGATAAGGTGAGACCACAGTTATTAAAGACACTGTACAGTGTGATAAGGTGAGACTACAGTTATTAAAGACACTGTACAGTGTGATAAGGTGAGACTATAGTTATTAAAGACACTGTACTGTGTAATAAGGTGAGACTACAGTTATGAAAGACACTTTATGGTGTGAGACTGGGTCGAGGAGTGATGAATGGCGTGACGCCGGAGATTTTATGTTCACATCAATGCAGATGTTCAATCACACCCGGGTAGTAGCAGCAGCTGTAGCCACACTCCCCCGCATCACGTGCATCACGCGCAAGCCGAGTCGCGTGAGAGACTCCAGCGGCTCCTCCAGACCACGATATTGCCTCAATATTCCCCATCGATTTATTAGAAACATCAATACGCTCATCAGGAGCAACATCGGCTACCTTCTTCTTTATGTTTTGTCAACCATAGAGTGATACGGTCTCCTCCTCCCTCTCCTTCTCTCTCACTTCATCCATTTCCACTCTTCTCTCACTTCTTTCTCTCTCTTCTCAGATACAGGCAGTATTCAAAGTAAAAAATGATTTAAGTTTGCTTTAAAGGGATGTAGAGTTTGATCAAAACATGTCGTTGGTGTACACCATTAGATGTTAAACATGGTTGGCTGTCGAATTCATGTATATGCACACATATTAATTTCTGTACAAGTTACATGTTACAATTGGACTAACTCGGCGAAATACCCGACAACCTGACTACTCTAAAAAAAAGTCTGCTACATTGGTGAAAATCTTGCAGCCTGGTTACTTAAGTAAAAGGCAACATAAAACCTGATTACCCTGATAAAACCAGTCATACAAGTGACTGCTTGGTGGACAGTAGCATGACTACCCCGTTAAAAAGTCTTGTACCTCACTTCGCCGACTGACTACCTGACAAGAACAACTAACCTGGTGTAGAAACGGGCTGCACCAGCCTCAGAAATACACGCGAGCCTCACATGATGAGAGGAGACATTGAAATTGCTTATCTGTCATACCCTTAGATGTGGTTCACCTTCTCTTTGAAAACTTATCTGCCATACCTGTAAGTTCTGTTTCCAATGAGCGGGTAATGAAGGACAGGACAGGAAATTTCAAAATAGAAAACGAGTCGCTGTGTAAATAAATACCTAAATATATCCCCCATCCCTTCTTTTCTGCATCTCAATAAGTCGCTGTCTCTAAAAGGACCATTTATCATTTCGTCGATGTGTTCAGTGTACCTTGGAAGAAACCACGATAACTGTGTGGCGAGGGACCCACTACATCATTGTACCCGCCAGATGGACCCCGCAGACAGATGATGCTGGCCCCGGAACTACCCAAGCAATAAATTTGTGTCTAGAAAACCATGGGCACCAACATGATGGATAAAACATCGTACAATGTCACTGTCAATGGAATGGTGTGAACAGTGTAGATAAGACATGACACAATGTCACTGTCGATGGAATGGTGTGAACAGTGTAGATAAGACATGACACAATGTCACTGTCAATGGAATGTCGTGAACAGTGTAGATAAGACATGACACAATGTCACTGTCGATGGAATGTTGTGAACAGTGTAGATAAGACATGACACAATGTCACTGTCAATGGAATGGTGTGAACAGTGTAGATAAGACATGACACAATGTCACTGTCAATGGAATGGTGTGAACAGTGTAGATACGACATGACACAATGTCACTGTCGATGGAATGTTGTGAACAGTGTAGATAAGACATGACACAATGTCACTGTCAATGGAATGTCGTGAACAGTGTAGATAAGACATGGGAGAAGGATTAGGAAGAGGAGAGATGGAATGAGAAAAGAATAAATGATAGAACATTCTGCTATATAAAGGAACAAAGACGAAAAAAGGCGAAAGAAGAAATGCGAGGGCTAGAAAAGAAACGAGCTTTTCCCTAACTTGTGAAAACCTGACACATGGCGTAGAACTCGACCTCTTTAATGACATCTGGCCATTACTGCCAATATCACAAGGTGAGCCTCATTTCTTGACATTCGCACATACACATGCTCTCATTCACGTGCAGGCACAAACATTCATATATATATATATATATGGACACTTAAAGCGTTGCATCGCGGTGTAATCGTATTACACAGGGTGACACATGTTTCCTATCTCACTAGTCGTTTTAACTCTCATTACACTAAGACATTTGAATGAAAACCAAGCTTTGGTATTGTTTACATTTTTACATGTCACAATTTCAATAAGCAGTTTGTTTTCACTGTATGGTGGACCATTTATTCATAACCTAGGGCGGATATTGTTATACTGTGGGCAGTGAAACAAAAGGTGGGTTTCATCCTCGGTGGATCCTACACAAAAAGGACATCCATTTATATTATGAGCGCTCAGGTTATGAATAAAGCGGTTCTTGTGGATGTTGATGGATATCACTGACTCCCAATCGAAAGCGAGCCACAGCGTCCCTAAAACATTTAAATATTCAAAATACATATCTGGTGCGAGGATATTTTTAAAGACAATATAAAGATGGAAACGATCACTCTGCTTCATGCAAACAATCTATTCTTGCTGACCAACATCAGTTATTCTTTGTTTCATGGCCAGCAAAAACATTTTATGATTACCCACGCCCTGGTTTAACCATACATGGTTCAAGCCCATATTAATCCTGTTCAATGCTTTGACTATATCCACCCTGACTCTTTTCCCTTTGATTGCTGTTTCGCCCCCTAATACGACTTCATTGTTGTAGTAAAGGTGAATCCACATGGCATAGAGACAAAAAGAGAGAGACGATGAAAGACACAGACAGGCGCATAAATACACACACACACACACAGGGCGAGGATGCAGTATAATGCTGATTGCTCAGCAATTATTTTTTTTTTCAGTGTAGGTTTTGAACCCTAGGTAGTAAACGTCTTGATCCACGAGCATCTTCTCTAGGCAGGCGACCGTTCGACCAGAATCACCATGGTGATATGGACCTTGCAATTTCTCCCCCCAACTTTTTGGAGCCTTATGACTGTAAGCTGCATTGAGAGCTGACGGCAAGGCTGTTGTCAGTGACGACGGTGAAGATCATAATTACGATGGAGGGCCGCTCCCGCTCGGCAATTTTCCAGGCTGCTCGCGCCTGTCAGCTCACCCAGTTTCCCTCACAAAGATCGAGAATGCGCGTGTTTCTGAAAAAATTTGTTTTGGATACACGAGTACGGAAACTATCATCATTCACTGTTTAACGCCTAGTGCGATCCCGGGGTAGCAACAGTCGTCCTTCGGCACATCCTACAAGTTCAACTCTGGTCTGGTGGTGGCAAATTATTGAGCTGGTGGTGGTGGCAGGTTGGGGTTTACTTTACAGAACTGGGCGGGAGATTTCCCGTGCAGGTGAACTCTAAGTTAACAGCACGTGAAGATGTGTGTCTGATGCGTGTGTGCTGAATGTGAGCGAGGGAGTGCTGAGTGCTGAATGTGAGCGAGGGAGTGCTGAGTGCTAAGTGTGAGCGAGGGAGTGCTGAGTGTGAGCGAGGGAGTGCTCAGTGCTGAGTGTGAGCGAGGGAGTGCTGAGTGTGAGCGAGGGAGTGCTGAGTGCTGAATGTGAGCGAGGGAGTGCTGAATGTGAGCGAGGAAGTGCTGAGTGCTGAACGTGAGCGAGGGAGTGCTGAGTGTGAGCGAGGAAGTGCTGAGTGCTGAACGTGAGCGAGGGAGTGCTGAATGTGAGCGAGGGAGTGCTGAGTGCTGAATGTGAGCGAGGGAGTGCTGAGTGTGAGCGAGGAAGTGCTGAGTGTTGAACGTGAGCGAGGGAGTGCTGAATGTGAGCGAGGGAGTGCTGAGTGTTGAATGTGAACGAGGGAGTGCTGAGTGCAGTGGAAGACTATGTGTCTGATAAAACTTTGTCGAATGGGGTGTTTTGTGTGGAGGGAGTGCACGTGTCTGTTGGAATGCTGCGTGGCTTTCGGCGGGAGTGCATGTCGGGCAGCCTGCTAGAGGAAATGCTCATAGATTGTTAATAATAGCAGACATGACTTATGAAACAAAAGGTTCTGCAAATAGACAATTATTCGAGAGCCTGATCTGTTAATTGTAGAAGTCTTGCTCATTAAAAGTCAGCATACATCGACTAACCCTCGATTTCTCATGACTCTGGGACTTGTATACGACATGAACAGCAATATGACCTTTACCCATAAAAATGTCCTGACAAAATATTTGAAGGAAAAAATATCCCGAAACTCCTTGAAACACAATTTGGTAATCTAATTTGTGAAACACGGAAAGGAAAATAGTTTTAGCAAAAATATATTACGGACAAAAAAGTTCTGAAAACGAAGAGGAAATTCTTCCCTGTTCTTTTTTACATTAGTCTTTCTTGCTCAAACTTTTCACTCCTCTTGTTTGTCCTTTGTGGTCCTTTTCTCTTTCACAACCATTCTCACTTAGGGTGGCACCTTTATAACTATAAAGCACGAAACGACTGTGTGTACAACTGATATTGATGCGGAAGGTGACTAAATTCAGACAAAGAAGCAAAGGAGCAAAAACACGAAGAAAATCACAAAACATTTGAAGAATAAAAAGACAGCTGTCATCTTTAGGTGACGCATAAGCGAAGCAGAAAATACACTTTTTACTCTTTTGAGAAAAATGTTTTTTTCTGTTAAAGGAGGCCGGATGACTTCCTATTAATCTGGTAAAAACCTTTTTTTCTCTCTCTCTGACGAACACAGTTTTTCTCACTTCTTACTACCCTCTAGCTCCCACCCTACAGAGCCCTCCACCCTATAAAAACTCAGCAAATCTATTTTAGTTGATGCTGACATCACCGCGTTTTTCTCCGCAGTGGCTGACTTGGCAAAAATAAATTGAAGATTTGTGAACAAGGAGACGAAAGACAAGACAATTATAAAAGGGGATCCACGAAGTGATTAAAAAAAAGCGCAATTCCCCGCCAGTCACGAAAAACATACTTTTCCCAGTGATGTGTCAGGCTACCGGGACTTGGAAACGAACCAGACTCATTTGTCATGGAATGTCCGTATCATGTAACGAATCGTGTGATTGGCTGGCAGGGAATTAAGAAAATGACAAGAAGCAGGAAGTCTGGAAAGCCAAAAGAGAGCCACCAGGAAAGTTAGAGAATTGAAGACGGGAAGAAATGGTGTAAACCCCTAGATATTCTTAGTATCGGCTTTTCTCATCCTTGTCTGATGCCATTGTTAACATTTGTTGAAAAGGACATCGAAAGATCTGAGGAAATTTATTGAACAAAATTGTGCAATGAACACCTGTTTGACTATTAGGGACCTGGGAGTTGTGTTAATTGGTTAAGCTGACGGGGAAGAATTTAAAGAAGATTATAAAAATATTTTACTGTGTTTTAGTCTTGCATGGCTTCCCTTTGATTGTATCGCATGGGAAGAACAATGGTGGCAGCTAATAGACTACAACTGGGGAGGTCTATATCTCGAGCCTTGACATATTTTATTCCTTAAGATTTGTTCCTACTGTATTCGATTTTTTTTTGTTAAGCTTAAAAATCGCGTGCTTCAATATTTATGCCAGTATCGAGATGGTTTTAAGAATGTGCACCACCAAGTTCAACTTCAAGATATTCGGTTACAATGTCTGTATTTGCGGACCTGTATTTGTATTTGTGCGGTAAGACAAAACCTTCCATTTGTTCCCTTCTGATTTTCTAATACAGCCCGCCCTCGTGTCGGCGATATTTCCTTCTTTATTGCTTTAATTCACGTATCTGCTATTCTCTTTGCATTGTCTAGATTGTCAGAACTTGATGAAAATGTTTCATATTCTCTGTAACCACCTCCAATAACCGAGTCAGCAAGGGACAAAAACAAGCAATAGATTGATTTTCCTTGAAAGTAGATTACACAAGAAGCCAGAGACACGAACACCAAGGGAAGCTACCCTCAAGTATTCTTAGGGTCGCCAACATGGCGCAGAAATGATGTGGACAAATATTGTTCCTTGGGTCTGGGCTAGGTTATTGTCCTATGCAATGCTTTCTGCCAGGAAAGCTACAGACTGAGCAGCTTACAAGAACCTATGATGGTGGTCATCAGAGAAGAAAATCAGGATAAAAAGTAAATATAATCATTACAATGAATTATTTTCGAGTCAAAGGTATTACACATACATATACTTTTATTTTTGTTTCTTTGAAGGAAAGATCCACACCGTTTAAAAAGATATGGATGAATCATTGTCTCGTGGACATAAGTGAAATTTGGGACAACATTTAGATGAATCATGTGTTGTGGACAACTGTAAGAGATATCTCTAGGCGGATCACAGCTTTGTGGAAAATTATAAATTTTGAGAAAATCTTTAATGCAAAATAATGAAATATATTCTGGAGGTATATTCTCTAAGGTAGCTTCGACTGGCTACAACAGTTGCCATGCGTGCGACACCTTCACACGTGTCCATCTTTTCCTGGAGTTTGTGGATAGAGTAGTCGGTCACTTGCTGATGATGGCGCTGGGTTAAGTTAACACTTGTAATTAACTCTCTTCCTCCGCCGGGCTCATCGTCCTGTTTGTTAACACTCGTGTCCGACAGATGAAATCAGTCGCGACAGTAACGATCAGGGTTCGATTGCTGGCTAATCCCTGCGTCTAGACACACTCGTGAGGCAGGACCAGGAAGCTGGACACGAGACACATCGCGTGCAAGAAAAAACTAACACCTCACGCGCCCTCTGCACGAGCAGCCCTCGGACATCTACAGTGCTTCTCAGCAGCAAATGATCCCCCGACAGAAAGTTCTTGACTAGATATCTTAGTTCCTGCGAAACTAAATGAAATGATTTAATTACATTTTTGTCTGTGTGATTGTGGTCGAAATTCCCCAGAGTCTTAGCAAAGTGGCAAGATGTCGCCTGAGACATTCACTCAAAAATTGATTTAAAGACATGCTGAAAATCGAACACAGAGATGTCACAATCCTGGCTGTAACATTTAGAATCAACCGTGAAAAAAGGCAAGCTGAAGTTTAGTGGCTTTGAATTATTTCAACTGATTTATAATCTTGATAACATCGGATTTACAGGACCTACTTAATAAAACTTCATTATCTTACAAAATAATCATTTAGAAGAAATACGGATTTAGACATTCAAAAAATCAGGCCGTGAAAAAGAAAAGGGCCAAAAAGGAGGGAAGCCCTTGAGAATGCAAGGGATGAATAAGTGTAGCGATGTGAATGGTTCTTCTTCGTGATATGTTTGAGGTGAATGACGAGTAAACAAATGAGAGGAGACAGCGGGAAGTGCTTTTGTCGGTTGAGTGATGGTCAGCTTGCTTGAGACAAGACTATAAACATCCCGCGACATCGGTCCGCGAGGTAAGCCTGACACTTTAATAAGGTTTAATGCTTTATTGCGAGGTTCCGAATAAAATAACACACTTTTAAAATTAAAAAAATTAAAAGAATAATAAATAATATCTCCAGACAGCTTCCTTAGCACTATCTAACCCAGGTCAAACTAGGTCAGGGTCAGTTACAGTAAATTTTTTGTCTTTAAAAGCAACTTTTAATTTGAAAGAGAAAAACATGCACGTGTGATTGATGAAAATTCTTGTCTGGTGTAAGCAGACAGAGAGGAGATGCAGGGATGCTTCCTGTCATTACCCTAGACTTGCTATAAGCAGACTTTATAGCCATCTAGACAAAGTATACACTACACCAGCAACTAGTTTCGAGAAGTTTCGAGTGCAATGAAGCACAGTATTAACAACATAAATGTAAGACTTTGTAAAGAGGCGCTTTTAGTGCTGCAGCATTGTTTTTACACTCACAGGCTTTTGAGACACTTTGTTTGCTTTACCGACCAGCTTACTAACGCCTGAGAGAGAAAGAGAGACAGAGAGAGACAGAGACAGCGAGAGACAGCGAGAGTGACAAAACAAGAATATTTTTAGCTTTATAACTGTGAGAGCACAGTGAGTTACTTACTATTGATATATTTCTCTGTGCTTATGGCTTATTATCATCCATAAAGTATAAATATATTATTTTCTGCATGGTGTAGTGAGCAGTCCATACATCGTGCTGTATTCCTAGTGTCGATGTGGGAGCCATGATTATCCGGCATCATGCAAGCTGTCACAGATTAACTTGCTGTGCACCTTATCACACTTTTCTGCACGAAAGTTCTACAATCATAAAACAGGTTCTATATGCATTCAGTGGTACCTCGAGTTACGAGCTGCTCCATATACGAGCATTTCGAGTTACGAGCAGCGGCTCGAGCAAAATTTCTGCTCGTTACGAACAGCTGAGCTTCGGGATCCCACCCGAAAGTGAACGTGCGATTGTAGTTTTGTCTAAAGTGTACGAAAGTGCTGTATCCCTTCCTCCCTCCCTCTCTCCTCACCCGCTCTCCGTCAGCCGCGCTCATCTGTCGCCAAGGTAAGATTACAGTACCGTATTTTACAAACTTTTCTTTCTGCACTTTATACAGTTTTCCTTTATTTATTTATTTATTTATTTATTTTGTTGTGTAATTTGAAGTTTTACGCGTGTGTTTCTTAATTAAAAACGTGTATATTTTCATAAATTAGGAAATTTTGGGGACTTGTCAGAGGACCGGAACGGATGAATCCGATTTCCATTATTTTAGATGGGAAAATTCGTTCGAGTTACGAGCACGGCTCTGGAACGAATTAAATTCGTAACTCGAGGTACCACTGTAGTTTGTTAAAGAAAAATGAAAAAGAAAAACACGATTTTGCTCATTTACACGTTTGCTGTTCCCTTAAGGTGATGGTTACTCCTCAATGAAGTTCATTATGGAAAAAAATCGAGAAATTATGGGTATTTTAATGCCAGGGTCTAAACAGGGAGAAGGGATTAGCGCTACCGAGTGTATAAGCTCAATGTAAGGACCATGGATATACGCCAGAAAAGAGATAACATGCCGGATCGGTCGCGGCCCGGACTAACAACGACCGCGCACCCTATCGGGAGGCTCAAGCGTGGGGTCAGCGAAAAGTGTGCTACTGGAGCCAAGACCAAGACCAAGACTGAAACCAAAACAGAAATGAAACTAAGAGAAGGAACAACCATTGGCACGTGGAACGTACGCACGTTATACCAGTGCGGAAAAGTGCACCAACTCACACACGAGCTGAAACGGTATCAGTGGGACATTGTGGGACTGGCGGAGGTCAGATGGACAGGATTTGGGGAAACAGTGACGGAAGACGGCCACAGACTGTGGTACAGTGGGGAGGACACCAGGCATGAGTACGGCGTGGGCTTCCTTGTGCACAGGAAGGTGGCCGCGGCCGTCATCAGCTGTACACCCGTATCCAGCCGGCTGATCTCCATTCGTGTCTCAGCCAAGCCTCATAATGTCACCATTGTCCAAGTATACGCTCCAACTTCCACACATGGAGACGACGAAGTGGAAGAATTCTACCAACAACTGGACAAGATTGTGAAGGCAGTTCCAAAAAAGGACATCCTGGTTGTGCTCGGAGATTGGAACGCCAAGGTCGGACCAGACGCCTACCAGCAATGGGCAGGAACGGTGGGGAAATTTGGCCTTGGTGAAACCAACGACAGGGGCATCAGACTCCTAGAGTTCGCACAGAGCCAGAGACTCACCTTAGCCAACACCTTGTATCCCCACAAGAAATCAAGGACAGCCACCTGGCACTCACCAGACGGACTGGTCCATAATCAGATCGACTACATCCTACTGCCGAGACGCTTCAAATCCAGCATCAACAGGGCCAAGACAAGGACGTACCCAGGCGCTGACATAGGCAGCGACCATGACCTTGTTCTAACAAACCTGAAGCTGAGGCTGAAAGCGAAGCGACTCTCAAACACTCCCCGAATTTGCTTTGATTTGGAGAAGCTGCAAGACCCAAAGGTTGCAGAAGTCTTCAAGGCCACGGTTGGCGGAAAATTTGGCGCACTGAACCTGGTGGACTGTGATGTAGACACCCTCTCTGGAAACATCAAAGAGGTGCTACTGTCGACAGCCCAAGAGGTTCTAGGGCGACATAGAAACAAGAAACAGCCATGGGTCACGAACGACATACTAGACCTCTGTGACCAAAGGAGGGCCTTGAAGAGAGAAAAGAAAAGCAAACCAGAAGCAGCAACCAAATACAAAGAAGTGAATTGTGCCATTAAGAAAGGGATGAAGGCAGCTAGAGAGAGCTGGATCGAGAAGCAGTGCCAGGACATAGAGGTTGGAATGGCACGAGGTGACAGCAAAAAGGCCTACCAACTTCTAAAGACCCTCACTAAGACAGACCAGCAAAAGATCTCAGTCATCGAAGACAGCAATGGTCACCTTCTCACAGAAGGCAATGCTGTACTCAGCCGATGGACAGAATACTGCAAGGACCTGTACAATTACCAGCTGAAGACCGACGGCAACATTCTCCAAAACAACCAGACTAGAGACAGTGAACCTGCAGACATACCAGTCCTACGGGAAGAGGTCGAAAGAGCTGTACATAGTCTGAAGGGAGGAAAGTCACCAGGCGTTGATAATGTACCAGCTGAGCTGCTCAAGCAGGGTGGGGAAGCAACTACAAAAGCCCTAACTGTTCTGTGCCAAAGAGTCTGGGAGCGCAAGGAATGGCCCAGAGAATGGACGCAGTCACTAATCATTCCCCTCCCAAAGAAAGGAAACAGCAAACAGTGTCAGAACTACAGAACAATAAGCCTTATCAGTCACCCAAGCAAAGTCATGCTGAAGGTCATACAGAACCGCATCAGAACCACAGCAGAAGAGCTGCTAGCAGAAGAACAGGCTGGCTTCAGACCACGTAGAAGCACAGTTGAGCAGATCTTCAACTGTCGTCTTCTTATAGAAAAGCATCTGCAGCATCAGCGGGACCTTTACCACAACTTCATTGACTTTAAGAAGGCATTTGACAGAGTCTGGCACGAGGGGCTATGGCATGTGATGCGGAAATTCAACATTGAAGAAGGGCTTGTCCAAGTCGTTGAAGCGTTGTATAACAGCTCAACGGGTACAGTTTTGCTTAACAACCAAATAGGAGCTTACTTTCGTACCACAGTAGGGGTACGTCAAGGATGTCCCCTATCACCCGTGTTGTTTAATATATTCTTGGAGAACATCATGATTGAAGCTCTTCATGACCACCATACCTCCATTTCAATCGGTGGAAGACCAATCTGCAACCTACGCTTTGCAGATGATATAGATCTGTTAGCAGGTACAAACAAGGAACTGCAAGACCTCACCAACAGACTGACAGACAGCTCAAACGCATATGGAATGGAGACCAGCACAGAAAAGAGCAAAGTCATGATCAATGGCAACGGCAAAGCAGAGATCTATATGAACGGGGTACAGCTCGAAGAGGTAAGCAGCTTCAAGTACTTGGGAGCCACTCTCTCCAAGGACGGCAGCTCCACGCAAGATATCCGCATCAGGATCGCAACAGCAACAGCAGCAATGGCTAGGCTAGATAGAATCTGGCATAGCCACAAGATAAGGTTCACTACCAAGTACAGGCTATACAAATCCCTGGTAGTGCCGATCCTGCTCTACGGATGCGACACGTGGACTCTACTCGCCGAAACAGAAAGGAGAATCCAGGCATTCGAGCACAAGTGTCTGAGGAGGCTGCTCCGGATCTCATACAAAGAACACAAAACCAACGACTTTGTAAGAAACAAGATTGCCACACTGGTAGGACACCAGGAACCTCTACTATCAACAGTCAAGCGACGTAAGCTGGTCTTCTTTGGCCATGTAACCCGGCACGACACCTTGTCGAAGACTATCCTTCAAGGCGCCTTGGAGGGTGGCCGACGCCGCGGTGGTCAGAGAAAGAACTGACTTACGAACATCAAAGACTGGACTGGTCGTCCTGTACAGGACCTGCTGACTATTGCCCAAAATAGGCAAGAGTGGCGGGCCCTATCCGCTGCCGCGTCTATCCATGTGCTCCCCCCAACGCCAGGTGCCAGGCAAGGGACGACTGACTGACTGACTAGACAGGGTGACTTGCACCAAGTTCCATTACTGCGTTATTCTTGCAGGAAGCGTGAACAAGTTTTGATTAGAACAGCCGTCCATCAAATCCAAGCAAACAGGAAAAGGTGTTTGCTTGAGTCTCGCATTCGTTATCGGTTGTGTACATTTTAAATTTTCTCATTAAAAATACAATTCTTCGACAGTCTAGTGGAAAGCTTCAAGGGATTAGTTAAGTGAGAAGGCTGAGTTGATGTGGGTAGGTTAGCTAGAGAGTGATTGATTTGGAGAAAGAATGGGTGGGTGTCTAGAGTATGTTCGGGGGGGAAGGAATGAACAAATAAATAAAATATAGCCGGCGTTGCACGCGGTCCTGAACACTTTTTCGTCGTAGGAAATCTCAAAGCAAGCGCTCGGATGTGAGCGAGACATATAGTCCCAGAATCAATGTCTATGTGAGACATGAGGTCAAGAATTAAAAGGACTGATGGCTGCCATTCCCAGCGGATATCCGGCGCCTAGAGTCGTGATCTCGAAACATCATTTTACTCGGCTCAGCTTTAAAGGGGATGGAAGCAGAGAGGATCATCAGACCATATGTTTTAATACATACTTTGTTCTTAGGTTAGGGCTAGTAAAATTCTTAGGAAATAAAATTTCAATTACTTGTCATGTTAACAAAGGAATGTAACTGGAGGTGAAAACAGCAGACTGGTCGCTATCAAGGTGCTCACCCCTACATGCAGTGTGTTTTTTTCTGCTGTTGCTGGAGTGACTTAAGGGGCGAATACAATATTTCTTCTTTCTATCCTAGGTCCCTTCAATCTGCTTTTTCATAGTTGTATTTGTCGATGGGTGAGTTAACTTGAGTTAAGGAGTTAAGGTTATTTCTCTATTTGTCCCTCTTACTTTCAAAATACCAGAGAATAAATCACGATTAAATTAATTCTGTAATCACACACTTGGATATACAGTTCGTTATACAAGCAAGCTGTTAATATTAACTGGTTTATTTTGAAGAATAACCGCACACTTGAAACGAAATCAACCTCTAAAACTGTTTACACGTGGAAAATAGTTTACTACGCTGTAGAAGAAAAACTAGAAAAAACCCTAGTGCTTTCACCAAGCAGAAACCTCTTTACTGTTCTGTCAATTTTTACTCTACAGTCCTCTATATTATAAGGCTTCATTTCTGGTAGCCTTAGAACTTAGATATTATCTCTGTCGTCTTGTTGAAATGCCGTGGGGAGGACATGCCATACTGAAAAGTGCACCGTGATGTCGCTCTACATGCCAGAAATAAGATGACACTGGGACCCATCACCCGCAAGCAAACAAAACCCGGGGCACAAAAAAGAAGTCCGGCAAGTGCGCTGGCGACTGCGCACAAACGCGCATGGTGTCCTGCCTGTCAACGAGCGATCGCCATAGAAAGGCGTGCACGTGATGCGCGAGCGTCCTGCACATCTCGTCTGCTCCACCTGCTCTCTTCGGGCTTCTGTTGTCCTCGGGAAGAGGTCGGCATCCACACATCTCCCTGCCACTTCCATGAGACTAAAAACTTGCTGCAGGAGAAAAGAAGCTTTCGGGAGGGTTTATTCTTAAGTTTCGTTTCCAAAAAAAGTGTTATTTCTCTCACAAGTATTCGTTTGCACGCACGTATCCGGGAGTACATTCACACAAACGCGCACGCATACACACTTTCACATAAACAATTTTTTATTCTGTTGATAAATTGTGTCTACAATATCATCAGCTGTGTTGTATTGTGGAGGAAGATTTGGAAGTGTGTTGAACTCTGTGATATGATTTGTTGCTGATCATAATGTGTGTACCTATGTTGTGACAGTTTATAAAAATGTCTGTACCTGTGTTGTGACAGTTTATAAAAATGTGTGTACCTGTGTTGTGACAGTTTATAAAATTGTGTGTACCTGTGTTGTGACAGTTTATAAAATTGTGTGTACCTGTGTTGTGACAGTTTATAAAATGTGTGTACCTGTGTTGTGACAGTTTATAAAAATGTGTGTACCTATGTTGTGACAGTTTATAAAATTGTGTGTACCTGTGTTGTGACAGTTTATAAAATGTGTGTACCTGTGTTGTGACAGTTTATAAAATGTGTGTACCTGTGTTGTGACAGTTTATAAAATGTGTGTACCTGTGTTGTGACAGTTTATAAAAATGTGTGTACCTGTGTTGCCTTCTGTTTGTAACGGGTTCTGAACCTGCTCAGTTAATGCACACATCAAGAGGATGGACCATGCTAGGGAAGATAAATTTACAAATGATTGTAAAAGCTTTATTGGTGAGGAAGAATAAAATAACAAAATGTTTAACTACCTATAAACAACGGACTGTTTAAGCCGGCAATTAAGAGACAGTAACAGCGAAGAGACACCTCGACGATCAACAAGTAAAAGAATCTTGAAAGCCGTTAAGTGGGCAAACAGCGGTTGTGTCTGTGTTTAGAGCGCGTGCGGTGCTTTGTATTAACGAACCTCTCACCTACCTGTGGCGCTAAGAGACAGGAAAAGTGTATTTCTTATCTCTCTTGCCACTTCGCGGTGTTCTCGCCAAAGAAAGAAACAATTTCCATAGTTTACACAAATCTCAGCTATGTAAATAGTAATTACTGCCTGCCAACTTGATCCTTCTTCGGTGCGCGGAAGGTGGAGAGATTTTGGCAGACTTTGGCAAGTGGGTGGGGGGTGGGGTAAGTGTTGGGGGCAGTAGCTCCCCCCGACTGTCGTCCGACTACATTTGAAGGGCTCAGCACAGGCGGAGAGGGAGGCTACTCATGGAATTCCTGGACGACCCTGGTTAGTATGAAAGGCTTTGTTGATAATTATTATCGGCAAACAGGTGAATCACAGTCAGTGATCAACGTTGGTTGCGAGAACTCGCGAGATTCTACTCCACACTTCCGTTTTGTGAAAGTGTTGTTGTCTCGGGATATTTGTCTCAAAGTAACCATGAAACGAGGGCACAAAGCTCAATGATGAATGAAGTCCACGTGTGAAAGTTGCCACGATTTTAACTCCATGCTCGTAGTTTCCACAGAAGCGATCGTCCTGACAAACCCAGTATTTTGCAGACTGTAATGTGAACTGGATAATGTCACAAAACACATCACACTGTGTGTAAATAATTAATATGTAAGGGAAGAAACTGTTGGTTTGTTTAGGGATTGTTTTAATATAAATTATTTCCCTCAGGACCTAAAATAATTAACCAATCAGGTAGTTTGTTATATTTAAAAGTAGCCAATGAGTCAGTTGCTCGAGCCGTGTTTGAGACGATTGCCGTTTGACAGACTTGTACTCGAACAAACAAAAGTGGCGATATAATAATAAGTAATAGTTGAAGATGTATATGATAATAAAATATTTCTTCTTCATTGGTAGATAACACCATGGCAAACAAGAACTAAATGCATGGATGACGACACAGAAGTGAGCAGACTTGATTATGCAGAATATTGTTTAAAGATGGGTTTTGAGACAGGATTTAAAGGCTTCGAATGTAGACACAGTTGGAAAAGAGAGGTGGGCAGACAATTCCAAACAATAGGGCCTGAGAGGGGAATGAAACGTCTGCTTAATTTCTCCCGTCTGATGTGTGGCACAGAGAAGAAGGCAAAACAAGCAGAGCAAAGAGACCGACTGGGGTGGTGAGGCATCAGTAGCTCAGCCAGGTGTAGTGGGTCACGGCCGTGAAGACAACGGTAGCCCAGTGTGGACATCTTGTAATCAATGTGAGCTGGAAATGGCAGCCAGTGAAGATCGCGGGGTGCTTGTGTAGCAAGTTCTGCTTTTTGCCTACGAAAGACAATAAGAGCACCATGATTCTGAAGTTATTCTGAGTCCTCTGAAGTTTGTCCAGTAGGCGGTTAGGAAGATCGATGAGAAGAGAGTGGAAGTAATCAAGCCGGGACAACAAAAAAAGCGAACATGAGCTTTATGGTGGCAGATCCTGAAAGAGTCGGATAAGACTGATGCTGTGAAGCTCAAGAAAAATGAACATATAGACTTATTGACTACATTGGTACGATCCAGTGCGGTCTGATGTTTAACTGGCCAGAAATACTGATGTTTGTCAACTGCTCACACCCTTTGAGAGCTCTCCTGCCAATGCTACTTTAATGTTCGATCTCCGACTTTTGAAAAGAGACCAGTTTTAATTAAACACACCTTGACAATATACAAGGACTGTCTCATCAATATATTCTTCAGATCAGCCTTTTATATTCTCATATCTTTGCATAATTGTTCACTGTTCCTGGTAAGCGACATTATAACTCAAATGTTGGATAAACTCCTTACTGAAAAAACCAACTGAGCTGTAACTTCAGTAACATCGTAAAAAGAGTATTTCTGTAAAGAACTTTACAAATACAGTCATATATGTTGACAGAAATATTTGCAACCTAACCATCAACACGGAAAGGCACATGCAGCAGACCCAGTCGATACTCTTCACTGACAACATTTTAGTAGATGAGACTCTTTGTGTTGTTCACCTTTGTTTTTCACACCAGAAAACACTCTGTCTCTTTGTGTTGTTTACTTTTGTTTCTCACACCAGACAACACTTTGTCTCTTTGTGTTGTTTACCTTCGTTTCTCACAGCAGACGACATTCTTCCATTCTCTTGACATAAACAAACCGACTGATATTATTTGTTCTTGGGTCACAGACCTAACTCTTGTCTCTAGACCGGTTGCTACTTGCCCCACCCCCCACACACCCTTTCCATCAAGAGCTCACCCACATTATATCTGCACTTGCGGACTGGGTCAGCGACTCGGTCCAAGACTCATATAAACATTTTTAATTGCACATAAAACACCAACACCTTGGACCCACCGAGGGTGTGATCCTTTAAGCGACGCTTATTGACTTTTTATTGGGATCAAAGGGAGGTTGGTGAAGAAAGCTGCTAAAAATAACCCTTAAAAGACAGACCAGATTGAGGTGGATCAACCATAACCGTTGAACTGGGATTTCTTTTTAAGGTAGATTTGCCGTCTACTTAATTAAAAAATTAACACGGCTCTGCCGCGGAGGGAGGAGTGCATTTAAGTTCACACTTTTGGAGGGACTGGAGAATTTTTTTTTTTTGCACCGTTGTAATTGTGCGGTTTATGCAGTTAAAGCCAAATGTTGCTTTGTAACCGGCTCTTAGTAAACGACAGTGCACACGATGGGGAAATGAACAGAAGAGATTATTATTGCCAAAATCCACCCACTCTGCAGCTAGTGACATTGACAGAAAAGATCTCTATTGCCAAAATCCACCCGCTCTGCCGCAAGTGACATTGAAGAAAGAGTTTTTCCATTTGTCAGAAACTTCTCTCACTGCCGCTTGTATACGAAGAGAAAATGTATCATGAGTTACTAAGGGTGTGTTCCTGGTGTTATACTAATTATTATTTCACAATAATATCCAAGAATACAACTATTTAAAAGCAACATTTTTTTGAAACAAGCGGCTCACTTGAACGTGAATAAAGACTACTTTTAATGGCAAAGAGCGCTGTCACGTGACTCAGCACGTGCGCCAGTCAAGTCTCCCAGTAACCCTCGCAGTATGTTTGCGAGAGTCAGGCGGAAGTAGTGGGCTGGGGCGGCCATATCTGAGGACCACTGGCCGTGCACGCGGTTCTCCTATTTCGCCTTCATACGGTTCTAATTTCGCTAATGCCGTGGGGCTGTGCGTGATGATCGATTTTGCAGATCGATAATCTATTGCACTCGTGCCTGGCACTAGGACCAGGACCTCGGCATAGCGATGCACGTTGTCTCCCCCGTGTAGGTGCTGCACCCTGCATACAAACAACTTCCCTACTTACAAACAGTGTGTACCCTTGTACAAACAATTCCCCTATTAAAGTCTGTGATTGAGTACACAAAGTTTATGGCATGTGTACAAACAATTCCCTTGGTAATTGTTTCCAACCCTCTGTAAATCCCTTTTCAGCTGTGCACTGGATACAATCCCTCTTTGGGCAAAAAGGACCAGCCAGAAAGACCATGAGATGTGAACGATTATTGCGGACTATAGTTCACCTCAAATTACAAATCAGCATCTATTTCTCTATCTGCCTCTTACTAAGCTACCAACAAAGCTTCAATATATTCGTTACAAGTATCGGTCTTGTCCATCGTAAATGCACGAAACGTTTATTTAGCCGTATTTATAGATTGAAATATTTATGTTCTAAATATATATGTAAATATTTTTACTGATGTAATATTTGTTACAATAAATGTAAAAATGTTGATGTTGTTCAAATGAACTTATCAAAACAAGATTTTAAATTGCTTTTGCTTGATGAACTGACTCGCACGAGAGTCGTGCTGGGCCGTTAAAAAGTGACGTCACATTTGTTTCTGATTAACGGGGGATCGTAAGCCCTCGTAAGACGATTGACAAATATTACAACCGTCCTGCAGAGCTGCCCGCCCTGTCTCTGCACAGCTTGCCAGCCTGATTGTATCTCACCTCATTTTACACAAACGCTAAAATTAATTATCAGAGCTGCGCTCGTCTCATTACATTCTCAGCTTACTAGGCTGTCAAGCTGCCAGCAAGACCCAGCCATTTTGCTGTTGCTCGCATCTCATTTCAAGCTAAGCTTCATCAGCAAAATATTTCCATCCATTTTGCATTTTCCGTGTGCTCAGATTGCAGACCGTGACAATAAAACGCACTCGGTGTAGTCTCGGCTCGTCACCTCCACAACTTGTCGGCGGACTATGCAAGCGCTGTTGCTGCTGCTACTGCCGCTGGCGTTGATCATTTCAAAAGAATGCGATCCACACTCTCCAAGTATTCTAATAAATCTTGGAAACTCGCTGAAATTATTTGTAATTTTATACTTTCATATTTTTACGTTCACCCATACTTATTTTCCGTTGTAATAAATAATGAATAATACATTCTGATATTGCTATTTAAAAACCCCCATTCTCTCAAACATTTCACACACACACACACACACACACACACACACACACACACACACACACACACACACACACACACACATCTATATAGGCTCGCACATGTGTGTGATGTTTACAAAAATAAATTAAAGATAGTAAAAAAGACAAAATCATCCAGAAAATATTCAGTCATTATAATTCTCCCAATGATGGGGAGAAAATTAGTCAGACGCATCCTCTGTGCACACAAAACACTGTTTTCAAGCCGTAAATCTGTTAGACAAATGTGTGCTAGCAGCCAGAACTTCCGGTCCATTCAAACTTTGAAGAATAAATATCTCAGACCTCAAAGTTCCTTCTTCTTGGCAAAGAACTATTCCAGTAATATAAATTAGTTTTTATTGTGGGATTTCTAGTAGCCACATCTCCTTTCTTCCTTTTTCCGCCACCATCTCTGTTTCTCTCAGCGACTCTGTCTGCTGTTATCTCGCTCCCTGCCTTATTACACCAGTGCTTATTGCTAAGTAGGAAAACCAAATGACTTCCTCTCGGCGTATAAACCCACAGTGTGAGCGCCCACAGGTAATTAGCCAGTGCATGGCCGTCCTTCAATCTTTTTGCTGTCACCATTTCTGTCTAGAAATCTGCTTTCAAGCCCAGTGTGCAAGTTGCTGTTTCATTTTTCTCGAAGGATATCGTCCTCTGCTCATAGAATAACTCTCCATAACCAGTTTTATTTAAGGGAAGTGGTGTGTAAGATTGTTAGCAGCACCACACTGAGAGATTGTCAGACCCAGCACTACTCTGCTTTTCTAGTAATCAAATGTAATCGATTTACAGTAGCTAGAATTGATAATTTCATATCGTGCACAATGTCAAGAAACTCCCAAAAGTCCTAAACATTAAGCATCAACAGTTTTATCAATCTCACCCAACAACTATGGCATACTGCAGTGTCATTAGTTGTATCGATGATGGCAACCTAGATTTATATAAGCTAGGGAGGTACAAGAAGTGCCCTATGCCCCCAAACTAACATCGCCAACAAGTAATAGGTGGTTCAAACAAGTTGTGAGTAGTAAGAGACCATCCAGTTAATTCTGAACAATGTTTTCTGCTCACATTATGATTATTCGAATACAAAGTTAATTATTTTTCCTGATAACCTCAATATATTTACGTCCATTTGCATAGCCTAGAGTAGATATAGACAGATAAAGCTCTCTAGATTTTATCCACTAAGAAATGTTTTAAACGTGGATAATTTGCCGAGTTCAAAGAACGTTTATGAATGTAAAGTTAATCAGACTTTGGCAATCATGTATAATAATAAAACCAATTTGCCAAAAATGTACTAGTACAGACATGAAAACATGACATTGGAGATAGAAACAATGAAAGCGGCATGAGAGAAAGAAGCAATGAAGGTGACGAGAGAAAGTAGCAATGGAGGTGACATGAGAGAAAGAAGCAATGAAGGTGACATGAGAGAAAGAAGCAATGAAGGTGACATGAGAGAAAGAAGCAATGAAGGTGACATGAGAGAAAGAAGCAATGAAGGTGACATGAGGGATAGAAGGAATGAAGCATTTGCAGTCGGACTTTCTTGCAGACTTTCTTGCACCACTTCTCCCCCCTCTCCCTTATCACCTATAACTGACTGGCTGTTGATCCGTACTTACTCTTGCTACCCATAAATAGATGCTACCTCGGAAGTTCTTATTGATATCCTGGAGGCTGCATCGCATCAGTCATCCGCCCACCTGCGTTCCATCCTCGCAGCATCTGGAGGTGAGGGTGAGCTTCTCCATCTTGAGAGGCTGCTGTCGATGTCGCAGTGAAAAGGGCAGTTCCCCTTTTAGACTTGACTCCCACCTTGTTCACTTATCTAGACCTGTGGGAAATGATTCCTCTACACCAGACCTTTGGCTTGTAGCTTGTCTAACGACAGGCAGCTAGTTGTCTCCCTCTGGCACGTGCTGCCAGTAGGTGGCGCTGTAATCATTGAACTATTCCTGGAGGCAAGAATATAGAGACCAGTTTGTTTTACCATCGATTTATGTGCAGCGAAATAAAAGTCTGTTTTGGAAAGCTGAATTTGTCAAAAGTCTTGGCAGGAGGACGGATTAGGTGCGCAGGCAGGCGTGAGATCATTGCCAATAATAAACTAAATGCCAGAGTAGTCGCGGTCTCCATCATCAAAGCCGCTGAAGTAGCCTCAAATTAGCAGGGAATTTAGTGAGCATGGACAACTGTCACTTTCAAAACTTATTCTATATTCTGTGGTTTAGTTGCTCACTCTATCAGTATGTTTGTCTGCCTGTTTTTCTCGTTCTCTTGCTCACTTGCTTTAATAAGTCTATAATTGTTTAGGCTTAAATGTTTCTTCCAGGGGCCGTATTCATGAAGGGAATGTAGGAAGCTTCACAGGGGCAAAATGGGAAAGTTTAGGACAAACTTCTTGTCTCTGTAGTTAGGATGGACTGTCCAGACCGTGCAGATCGTCTCCACTGTTTCACAACTACCCTCCCAGAGATAAAGCAACACACAGTCTGAATGATGACTTTTAACTACGGGGACAAGACTCTTGCTCTCATTTTTCCCGGGTAATGGTTTACCTTGGCCTCATGAATACCACCTAAAATTGTCTCTGTCAATGCTGACCGCACTGCTTGTAGTCCCGCTCGCCCTCACGCGCTTGTTTGCGTGCATGCATGTTTTTTTAATACATGTGAGTCGTGCATGAATCCTTGAAATGCACGAGCAAAAGCAATAACATTGGACCATAGAAGGGCAGTGGATCAAAAGAAACACAACACCTACTACTCTCCTTCCTTTCTTCAGAAAAAAGGTCTTTTTTTAAGTGTGTGAGATTGAGATCGAGTGGTGTTCGGCTTTACAAACATCTCCGTGTTGTGAAAGGGAAGTTCAGTCTTTGCAGGTCTCTTCAGAGACTAATGCTACTTGCTAATTCACAGGTACGGCTAAGTATAGACACGCTGCAGCCCGACTACTAGCTCTGTCTTGGCAAACAAAGTTACTGCGCTGATGATTGGCTGATGGAATTTCCTTGACATCTGCAGCACCCCCTGCCGGCTGCAGCAAACAACTTGCTGCGCACGTGAGTCCCGCTCTTCCCTCGAAAGCGCGAGAGTTCGCCGAGGGGTCTTCTGTACAAACAGTTGTCTTTCGGGCTAATTTCTCAGCTGAATCAGATCACTGAAATACTAAAGCAGGCGGAATCCTAAAATAAAAACCCTTGTGACTGTGGGCTGCTGAAGTTGGTAGTTAGCATACTGTCTAAGAGGCGCATAGCGGCTGGGTGTCGTTGATACTGGTTAAAGTCGAAAAGATTGCAGAAAATGAAGGCCGCATGGAAAAAAAGCAAAGTAGCGATTGTTTGGTCTCCTAACTCATTGACCGACTCGTACCTGTCTTTGTTCTTTATTTTGTTTAGTAAATGATTAATTGTGTAAGGTCTAGTTATCTATTTTCATTACAATATTTTCTTTGTAGTTCTAAATGTTTATTTCATATTTGTATACTTGGAGTTCGTGTGCACATCAGTTTGATGTATTGAAAAGCCCTCTTTATTGTTTTGTTTTTAACTTTCTATCGACTTCAAAAGCATCTTATCGACTGATGTGTTTTATTGTGCCTCGGTGCGTAGTGGCGATAGTAGAGAAGAAAGAAAAGAACTCATTCATTGTCGTGTTTCTCTTTGTTCTTTCCCCTGTCATCAGCACCTGTAACTTCTCTTTTTGATCTCTTTGAAGCTAGTCCGATCACTTCCTCTGATTTAATTTGAGTTTGGATAGCAGACAAAATCTGACGAAAACTGAATAAAGCATGCGCGGGCGAGACATGTGACGAGATTCTCGTTGGCAAGCGAGGTTTCCCAGCGGACATAACAGGTTTCCATGGCAATGAATACATTTAGATGAACGAAGTTGCTAATAAGTGGCGTCGACTTTTTTGTGCTGGACACTTGTCGACGCCTTAGCCTCGAGACAAAGTGGATTACAGCTCAGGAAAGCGCGAGAGAAGAGAAATTGAAGGGATCACTTCCCTCTTCAGAAAAAGAGGCAAAGAAACGCGAAATAAAGTCTCCAGCGAGGACTAAAGAGAAACGTACATCACGTGGTGGGTGTGTAGTACGGACACTATAAATAGGAGGTATATGTAATACCTGTTTTGTATTGACATAGCTAAAAATACACGTACTGCTCTTTCGTCTATGCATAGCTAACAGGTACACATAAATAGCTGCTTCCTACTGAATAGTAGCTATGAGGTACATCAGTAGCTGTTTTGCGTTAATATTAATATTATAGCTATGAGGTGTACACATCAGCTACTTTGTATTAACATAATAAATATGAGGTCATCAATAACTGTAAACATTATAGCGCTGAGGTATTTACATAAGCTGTTTTGTATTAACATTATAGCTATGAGGTATATCAATAGCTGTTTTGTATTAACATTATAGCTATGAGGTATACATCAGCTGTTTTGTATTAACATTATAGGTATGAGGTACATCAATAGCTGTTTTGTATTAACATTATAGCTATGAGGTATACATCAGCTGTTTTGTATTAACATTATAGGTATGAGGTACATCAATAGCTGTTTTGCGTTAATATTAATATAGCTATGAGGTGTATACATCAGCTGTTTTGTGTTAATAAATATATTACAGCTATGAGGTATACACATCAGCTACTTTGTATTAACATAATAAATATGAGGTCATCAATAGCTGCTTCGTGTCAACATTATAGCGCTGAGGTACTTACATAAGATGGTTTGTGTTAACATTATAGCTATGAGGTATATACATCAGCTGTTTTGTAGTAACATTTTAACTATGAGGTATATATATATATAAGATATTTTGTATTAATATTATAGCTTTGAGGTATATACATGAAGTGTTTTCACTAACATTAAAGCTATGAGGTATATACTTAAGATATTTTGTATTAACATTAAAGCTATTAGGTTTATACATCAGCTGTTTTGTAGTAATATTATAGCTATGAGGTATATACATCAGCTGTTTTGTAGTAACATTATAGCTATGAGGTATATACATCAGCTGTTTTGTAGTAACATTATAACTATGAGGTATATACATCAGCTGTTTTGTAGTAACATTATAACTATGAGGTATATACATCAGATATTTTGTAGTAACATTATAACTATGAGGTATATACATCAGCTGTTTTGTAGTAACATTATAACTATGAGGTATATACATCAGATATTTTGTGTTAACTTTATAGCTATGAGGTATATACATCAGATATTTTGTATTAACATTATAACTATGAGGTATATACATCAATTGTTTTCACTAACATTATAGCTATGAGGTATATACATCAGCTGTTTTGTAGTAACATTATAACTATGAGGTATACACATCAGCTGTTTTGTAGTATCATTATAACTATGAGGTATACACATCAGCTGTTTTGTGTTACCTTTATAGCTATGAGGTATATACATCAATTGTTTTCACTAACATTATAGCTATGAGGTATACACATCAGCTGTTTTGTAGTATCATTATAACTATGAGGTATATACATCAGCTGTTTTGTGTTAACTTTATAGCTATGAGGTATATACATCAATTGTTTTCACTAACATTATAACTATGAGGTATACACATCAGCTGTTTTGTAGTATCATTATAACTATGAGGTATACACATCAGCTGTTTTGTAGTATCATTATAACTATGAGGTATATACATCAGATATTTTGTGTTAACTTTATAGCTATGAAGTATATACATCAATTGTTTTCACTAACATTATAGCTATGAGGTATATACATCAGCTGTTTTGTAGTAACATTATAACTATGAGGTATACACATCAGCTTTTTTGTAGTATCATTATAACTATGAGGTATACACATCAGCTGTTTTGTGTTAACTTTATAGCTATGAGGTATATACATCAATTGTTTTCACTAACATTATAGCTATGAGGTATATACATCAGCTGTTTTGTAGTATCATTATAGCTATGAGGTATACACATCAGCTGTTTTGTAGTAACATTATAACTATGAGGTATACACATCAGCTGTTTTGTAGTATTATTATAGCTATGAGGCATATACATCAGCTGTTTTGTAGTAACATTATAGCTATGAGGTATATACATCAGCTGTTTTGTGTTAACTTTATAGCTATGAGGTTTATACATCAGCTGTTTTGTAGTAACATTATAACTATGAGGTATACACATCAGCTGTTTTGTGTTAACTTTATAGCTATGAGGTATATACATCAGCTGTTTTGTAGTAACATTATAACTATGAGGTATATACCTCAGCTGTTTTCACTAACATTACTACCACGATGCACGTGTAAGAGCTGTTTCGTTTTGCCATTGTTGCTATGAGGTACATTTAACGGTTGTATATTATCGACATTATAACCAGGACGATATATGGCGTACACTTATTTCATCTCTTTCTATATTCTGAGGACTGAGGCAGACTATTCTCTTGTGAGAGTTTCTCCACATCTGGGACATTATTGCTGTAACCAGGTGACGTAGTAGGGAAGAGAAGAGCGAGGGTTTAAGTGCGAACAAAAGGATAAGAAGGGAGCATTTGTGCAAAAAAGAGAAGATGACGAGGGCCGCTCTCCCAAAGGAATTGCAGCACCTGGCGGAAACCATTGTAGTTGTAGCTCCATTATCACTAGACTTCTAAGGACCTTTTCTCTACTTTTTAAATGGCGTGAAAGCATGTTAATGGCACAGTTCAGGCATTCCGTGTGATTTCTTTCTTCAGTGATGTAGCCACCTACAGAGAATGTAATCCAGGGAGGTAGGCATTCAGATGTCGCAAACTTACATTTGTGATGCTTTTCTATTTTTGGTCAAATCTTTCCATCCCATTCAACAAGCTCATTAGAAGGAGAGTATTCAGACTAATTTATTTCTTCTCGAGGTGTCTTTGAATAAAATTTGTTTTGTCAGCGACTGACTTTTCAAGGCAGTGAAGAAAGAGAACTTCAAACAGTAAACATATAAGAGAATATGTTTGAACAGTTCAGCGAGCAATTGTCGATTTTGTTTTATCAGATCAGATGTTTGGACAAAGCAGCGGATCTCAGACTGATGTGATGTACGTGTCAGGAGATAAATAAACAATCGTTGTTTGTTGAGTGTCTTGATCCATCTCTCAAAGAAGGTGGTATCTATGCATTCTCTTGACCAGAACCTTGTGCTCCACACAACTGTGGGCATGTTTCTCAAAACCTGCCAGGGGTTGCCGGCACTGAGTTCCCGCCTTATCAACTATCTGAAATTGCTTCCTCGGGTCTTGAAGAGCCCTGCAGATGTTGGATGGTTCTGAGGTTTTTTTCCTGGTTTGATGTTGTGCTTTAAAAGAGATGCCGTTCTGTCGATTTTTCTCTCGGTTCTTTACATACTGCCGATGTATGTCTGCAGCAAAAACCTCAAATCCTCAACCTTGTCTGATTTCAAAGTCTTTCTTCTTTTCTCTCCTTTGATTCTATTTCCACCCTGCGTTTACATCGCCGTCTGGGGATTTAGACGAAAATGGCAATGTCCTCAGCTACAATGTCTTTACTTTTTGGTCTTTCTTTATGTATGAGGTACAGGTCAAGGGTGTGCAGTAACAACATTATAGCTGTGATATACACATCGCGGTTTTACAGTATCGGCATCATGGATCAAGGCTGTATAGTATCGACATCATAGCTATAAGGATAGATCAAGGCTGTATAGTATCGAAGGTATAGCTATAAGGCACAGATCAAGGCTGTATAGTATCGACATCATAGCTATAAGGATAGATCAAGGCTGTATAGTATCGAAGGTATAGCTATAAGGCACAGATCAAGGCTGTATAGTATCGAAGGTATAGCTATAAGGCACAGATCAAGGCTGTATAGTACCGACATCATAGCTATAAGGCATAGATCAAGGCTGTATAGTATCGAAGGTATAGCTATAAGGCACAGATCAAGGCTGTATAGTATCGACATCATAGCTATAAGGCATAGATCAAGGCTGTATAGTATCGAAGGTATAGCTATAAGGCATAGATCAAGACTATAGTATCCACATTATAGCTATACACCACAGATATAGACTTTGTAGTATCGAAGGTATAGCTATACACCACAGATATAGACTTTGTAGTATCGAAGGTATAGCTATACACCACAGATATAGACTTTGTAGTATCGAAGGTATAGCTATACACCACAGATATAGACTTTGTAGTATCGAAGGTATAACTATAAAGCACAGGTCAACTGTGTAGTATCGAAGGTATAGCTATACAGCACAGATATAGAGTTTGTAGTATCGAAGGTATAGCTATAAAGCACAGCTCGACTGTGTAGTATCGAAGGTATAGCTATACAGCACAGATATAGAGTTTGTAGTATCGAAGGTATAACTATAAAGCACAGCTCGACTGTGTAGTATCGAAGGTATAGCTATACAGCACAGATATAGAGTTTGTAGTATCGAAGGTATAACTATAAAGCACAACTCAACTGTGTATTATTGAAGGTATAACTATAAGGCACAGCTCAACTGTGTAGTATTGAAGGTATAGCTATACAGCACAGATCAAGGCTGTATAATATCGAAGGTATAGCTATAAAGCACAGGTCAAGACTGTGTAGTACTGCCATTAAGGCTGTGATGAAGTATAACCCACACGTATGTTGAGTAAGTTCCTGAGGCAGAATGTCCCCCATCACACACCACTAGCTGGGGGACTAACATGCAGTTTATAAATCTGTTGTGTTGATGAGCAGGCCAAGGATGTGCAGCAGAGCAAAAGAACAGTCTACAGTGCCCACATGAACTGCACGGGACGAAAGTAAAAGACCAGCGGGAACAGCAGGTGCCGCACGACAGACGTGGGCAAATGTCAGCAACAACTGACCCACGGCGACGACAGCCACTGGTGACGCACGTCGCCCACGGCAGCAGCAGAGAAAATGACAACAAGGACACGACAAGGCTCGTGCTGACATGCATGCACGCACGTGTGCCTGTCAGGTCTAAACCTGTGATTGGTCAGGGCTTACAGAAGAGTTTGTGTGGGTGTGTGACTGACTATCGTCAGGGAACTTGACTCAAGGACAAAAGGCAGTTGGAAAAAACCGCCATATTCATGCTTCACAAATCACGTGGTTAGGTAAAATATTAACAACAAGCTTATGAAAAATGGAAATTTCAAACTGTCGATTTTTTTCTGCATAGTCTTGACTACCACCTGTACACACAAGGTACAATTATCATAAATCATTTTCCACAGTGACTGCATTGTCGTTTACATAATATTTGCAGGTGAGAATTTGCATAGAAAAGTAGAGCTTCAATAAGTTGAAGTATTTCCTCACAGACGACTGGTAGACATGTTTTCACAGGACAGAACACTCAACAAAATATTTGTCAATGAAAAGTACAAAGTGACAACGAACACTGTTCAAACAGAAACGGATCTTATTTTGCTGCTCAGGAGAATGAGCTGTAGTTCTCTCCCTGGCAAACCGACACCTGATGATAATTGATTAAAGCAAATATTCTATTAGCTGATATATATATATATCGTTACTTCCCTGCTTTGCTTCAAATAAGGTCCCAGGGTGGCAAATTCAGTGTCAAAGAAATGCACGAAGGACAGGGCAGTGAGTATATTTGGCTGAGGAGAATATTTTACAGAAATGTTAGCTCTGACACATAGGAAAGATTTGCTACATGATAATCACCGCCGTGCACTGATAATTTCTGTATGGTGTGTTGTGAATGGGCCAATAACAACTGACTGTATCTAAAAGTTACTGAATTTGGTTGATGTGGGAATATTCGATGATTACTATAATAACTGTTGATGATGATGATGTCCATTTGTAATGCGCAGGTAGAATGCTCATTGCGCAGCAAAAAAAAAAAAAAAAGATAAACACCAAGAAAGTAAAAAAAAAAAAGACACAAGTGTTTCTTGGTTGTTTAAGTTTAAGTCCGTCTTAAGTAAACAGATGGGTCTTCAGTCTTTTTCGAAACGTGGTTGGTGAGGTGATGGTGGACAATGACGATGGCAGAGCATTCCACAGTTTAGGTGCCGCGTTTTTGAAGGCCCTGGCTTTAGTGTCTTCTTGTTTGTGTCTTCCACTGCAGGGAGACAGAAGCGTGACTGGGAGCCGGAGCGCAGACCACGTGACGGCCGGTAAGGAGGAACTACCTCTTGTAAATAGTCAGGAGCAGTTTTAAACATGCAGGACTGTGCAATCGAAAGCACTTTGTGATCAATGCGCTTGTTCACTGGGAGCCAGTGAAGGCTCTGTAGGATAGGCGTGATGTGCTCAGTGGACGACTTTGCACGGGTGACAATCCTGGCGGCTGTGTTTTGAACTCTTTGGAGTCGATCCAACTGCGTAGCAGGTATACCCCACAATGCACTATTACAGTAGTCTCATCTTGATATGATGGTAGCCAGAGCATGTGAGTTGGCAGCAGCCTGAGTCAGCATGGGCCGTAGTCTACCTAAAGTCCTCAAAAAGTAGCAGGATTTTGCCACAACAGAACTAACATGATTACACATGGAGAGCTCTGCATCAATAAAGAGCCCAAGGTCCCGTACACAGTCAGCAAAGGCTATGGAGGCGTCACCGACCTGCACATCACTAATGGCGATCTGCTCCCTTCTGGCCCTGGGGCCGCACAGTAACGCTTCTGTCTTGTCGTCGTTGAGTTTAAGACGATTTCTGGTCATCCAGACCTTCACCGCGACACAACAACATTCAAGTCGTTGAAGCGCATTCCTAGCCACTGCTGGGTCGGGGGGAAAACTGCTCAGAATCTGTGTATCGTCTGCAAAGAACTGTCGTCCCATCTGAAAGCGTTCGATTACCTGTCCAAGCTGTGAAGCGTATACAGAAAATAATAATGGACCCAGAACGGATCCCTGTGGTACGCCACACACCAGAGAAACTGCCTCAGAGCTTGCAGAGCCGACAATCACTCTCTGAGATCTCTCGGCAAGATAGGAGTCAATCCACTGCAGCGCAGCGCCCTGGATACCAGCCTCTGATGACAGTCTCTGGAGCAGCAGGCGGTGGTTGATGGTGTCAAATGCACTACTCAGATCGAGTAATACTAACAGCACTAAGTTGCCAGAGTTGACACTACAAAGAATGTCATTGGTCACACGAAGAAGAGCAGTTTCTGTGCTGAAGCCAGGACAATATGCTGACTGAAATTTATCTTGGTGACCCACGTATATGTTTGTGTGTATACAGAAATTTAGGTTTAGGGAGAGGAGCCAATGATTTTGAAAAATAATTTACCATAATATTATTATCGTCCTTATATTTATATATATATATATATTACAGTGTGTGTGTGTGTGTGTGGACTGATGCTTAACCTTTACGCCCACCCAGCAACTAAGGCTACATCACGGGAAAGCAGCCAGCCCTGTAATGCAATAAAGTTTGCACATATAAAATAATAATGGTTTTGAGTTTGACGTGAAAACTAATAAAACTACAAAGAATTTTGAAATGTTTACTCCGTGCTGTAACTGTCCGCATTCCAGTGCTACCTGTGTAAGCTCGAGGAAAGCCTGAGATCGAGGAAAGAACTAATTTTTTGGATCTTTCCAAACAGTTGTAATAATTTGAACAGCAAACAGTTTGAGCAACAAACAAATATGTACTGGTGTCTGCTATGGTGTTGTGACTACCTGGTGCACCTATACAATTAGACACATGAACACACGGGGAGTATATTCTATTGGCATTCAAGCATACCTGGTTCCAGTAGACGACTCGTCCACAGTGTTGATACACAGATACACAGGCCAAGCAAGAACGGGAGAGACTGATGGCTGGGTGAGCTAGGATTGGGCACACACACACACAGATAGATGGCCCAGCCAGGACTGGAGATTCTCTCCGACAGACAAGGGCGGACACAGAGAGAGACAGAGAGATAGACGGCTTAGTCAAGACTGGATATTATGTCGCACACAGAAGGCCGGACTAACCAGGAGAACACACACACACACTCGGATGGCCGGAGCAACCAGGACTGGGCGGACACACAGACAGCCGGCTGAGCCACACTGGATGAAGGAAACTCTGGGTCCCTCGAACTATTCTGCCCAGTTATTATGGTCATAATCCAAACCAGGAAAGACACGGCACCATTATTTTTTTACCCCGCCTCCAGCCTCACATTGTGGGTGATACAGTGCTTTTCCCAGTGCAGAAGGATGTGGAAGTCCGCTTAACTTCCCGAGTGGCTCATAAAGCAAGTTGAAACACTTTGGACACCTTTTGGGCTGTAAGCAAACAGCAATCTTCTTACGACTAATGCATCAGTGAGTCTCACCAAGAGCTATAATTCTAGCTTGTCCTTTGCAGTGTCGCCTTACACACAGAAAATGGAAGAAAACACTCTTACGGGTGGGGGGGGGCCACTTATGGCTTCAAAAACAGAAAACGGAAATGCATCACAGGCGGCTGGCCCGAGGGACTGTGCCACGGATAGGAAACTAAAACTCGACAATCGCTCGGTGAAACCTACTCCTTCCAACTTCCAACACGCTGCGCCCTCTGTGGTGGAGATGGACAACAAGAGTTGTTGTGCTGGAGATAAGTCAGCGACATCGATTGCGGGCCCTGATGAACGACGGGTGTAGGAAAGTGGTACATTGCCGCCAAGAAATCCGCTTGTGATTTGTTAGCGGGGAAACTTACTTTACCTTTTGGACTGGTTTTTGAAGACTGTAATTAGGGTCTTTGATCAATTTACACATATTGGAAGTAAGACTGGCGGCTCGTCTGATAACCAAGGTCATGGGATATTAGGCTGTCTGCCTCAGTCAGTTCCCAGCATTGATTTAGCTTCCAGAATAGCTCCCAGCTTCTTTCCAGCTTAATATTTCAAAGAATTCATTTCATCAGTGCGCTCAAACAAACCAGAATTCAGATGCTAACATTTTTTTCACCCTGTTCTTACTTCTTCCAAATATCAAGATATATATATATATATTGAACTTTACACTGCAGTATCGGTTGCTTAAGAGAGACAGAATGGTAGAGAAGAAATCTGAATCCAAATTTGAGTTTTGTTGAAAATGTTATTACGAGTCATTTAAAGAAGGCAAAGAAAGTAGCACATTAGCATACGTGTGTAGCTACTCATTAATTTATATCTCTGTAAGCATGACACTTCATACAATACACGACAACGAAATAATTCCAAAATGTGTTCATAAAGATGAACAGGGAAAACATAGTAAGAAAGAAACATTCGTTTTCTGCAATTAGCAGAGTGAGAGTGAGGACGGCAATGCAATCAGCTGCGATTAGAACCTTCTTCCATGAAAGATAATCTAATACTTATATATTCTGAAGAGACTGGGTACACAGCAAGCCGCAAGCTGGAGAGCTAACAGTCAATGGTAAGGCTTAGAGGAATATTAACATGTTAGCAATGCTTGGACAATCCAGCTGAAGGTTAGCGGCGGACTGTGCCGGCGGGCATTGAGGAAAGTTTCCAGAAATGAGACTTGTTATTATTAACACCAGAGAAAATGGCTGACGTGTACCTAGCAAACCTCTGGCATGGAGACAGTTTAGGTGTAGCACCTGTATGAGCACCTGTATGAGGGCGCACCTTTACCACGTGCTCGTGTTCATGAGCATTACGGAGTGAACCCCCCTCCCCCTCAGACACGGTTCTCGGGCGGGGGGCTTATCTCGTCTATAAACTCGTGGATCATGCAATCGGAAGTCTTTTTGTGCATCAAAAACGGACCATCGTTTTTCGCAATTTTTTTTTCTATGGTTTCTGAACACAAGCATTAGAATATAAAATTCTTTTTGAATGTTGGAGCAGTTGTTTATTAATTTTTGCAAAAGAGTTTATAAGGTGGGCATGAGTTTAAACGGTTGTTGATATACGTTTTTTTTTTTGGTTGTAGGGGGGTGGGAATAGTTTCTGAAAAAAAAGAAATTAAGAAATAAAGTAACCACACAAAATGAAATTAAACTTGCCAGACTGTTTGCCTTGCTGTAAGAAATCAAAATCTCTTGAAGAGCAAGCGGCAGACTGTTTGCTTATCTCACCACCTGTCGCCACCACGATGATGATAGTCCAGTGATAGTGGAGTGGCAGGAAAGTGAGGTGTTAGAGCTCTGACTTATCTCTGGCTCATTTTTATGTGAGGGCGGTGCCCATCTCCTCTCACTTGGTGCCTTACCCCACTCCCCAACCTTCTACGACCTCGGGTATAGCTGGGTTAACTGGGAAACATGATGGGTACCCCTTTGAATTCGGATGCAGTTCCTCTTACCGTTAGACTATACGCTCCCTCAAAGCTGAATTAGTAATATATATATATATAATTATATATAGCCCAGACAGTACAGGAAGCAGACAAATTTCCTGGTACATGCCTTCTTTTAAGCTGATGCAGATATTGCTCAGGCTGCTAATTTGAGTCTCGCCCTGTCAGCCGAGACTGCGGAGTAGTAAATAGGAGCAGACGTGAAATGGTCGGAAAAGACCCTTCACTGCATGCAGAAAGGCCCTCCATAAATCTCGTTAATTATCCCGTTTGCAAAGAATCTATATAAAGTAGAAGAGTATAAAAGACTTAAGCGGGGGAAACAAGGATGGTGAGAATTTCTGAGACAAGGTGGGGCACAAGAGACTGAGGAGTTCGATTCTCTGTTCGACTTGCCTTACTTTTGTAAGCACCTGTTCTTAAGTCTTTTTAAAACAGAACATGAAATAGAAATAAAGAATAAAAACTTTTTTCATCAATTCGTCTGTCTGTCTGTCTGTCTGTCTGTCTGTCTGTCTGTCATACCAACTATCAGTTGGTCTCTGCCTGGCTGTCTGGTTAACGTCTTTCTCTCTCTCGAAGTGGCAATGCGCATGTCTGCGTTTGAGCACGTGTGTTTAGCGCGCGCGCGCGCGTGTGTGTGTGTGTGTGTGTGTGTGTGTTTTAAGCGTGTGTGTGTGTTTTTTTTTAAGCGTGCGTGTGTGTGTGTGTGTGTGTGTGTGTGTGTGTGTGTTAAGCGTGTGTGTGTGTGTGTGAGCATGTTTTTTCGTGTTTAACAGATAAACAAAGTGAGTAAGTTATTCACACGTCTGCAGAAAATTCATTATGTCTATGTGCTCCTACCGTGTATCACAATCAGCAGCATTATAACCATCAGCAATATTATTGACAAGAAGCACAGACTAGTCGCCATATGTCCTCGGGCATCAAGAAGGGAAAAGCCACAGAATCCTGTTGCTTAATGTGAGGATCAGGTAAAAGTCAGTCTTACACAACTGGAAGAGACTCTTCCACTCCTCTGCTTCTTCTGTGTGAGGATTGTTGCCATGGCGATGTTTTATTTCATTTAGCAGATGGTAGGTAAAGACAGCATTTAGAAAACCGCCTGGTGACAAACCGTTTATGGTGATGCAATGATAATGAAAGCATTTTGTCCTCATAAAAGACACCTGGGGTTAAAGATAGAGATGGTTGGATAATTGGGAGGAAAGTTCTCATACTTCAAGATGAGGGGGATGTTAAGGAGGGAAAGAAAACAGATTACACGAAAAAAAACTTATACTGGCCCACCGTCTAAATAATGACCACATCTACATGCCCTCTGCCCTGAAATCCAGTCCTTCGGTCTTGAGGGCAAAGTGCAAGTCGAAGTCATCATAAAAAAATTTGCTATCGAGGTTTTACATTTTCAAACATAAAAATTATTCAAACTTTATCATCTGATATTTTATTTCTTACTGGTTGCAAAAAATGTACTAAAACTCTGAAACGCCGTGTAAGGTTTCGAAAAGTCGAACATCAGGAAATTCTGAAAATTTGTTCAGGAACTAATGCTTAGCAACAAGCTCTATGAGTTGATACTGCAATGTCTTAGGAGAAAGAAAATTCATAACTTTTACTACAGTAAACCTTTAATCTGTTAGATTATGCAGCTACAATGATATTGGAAAACAAAACAACATCAATTCTTTTTTATATTTCACATAGTAATATGCAAATTAAAATTCATCCCTGAGCGAAATGAGGTTTATCTGGGACTGTTTGCTGGGTATTGTGTGGTCACCTACGACTTACTTTTGATACTATGCCTAAAACAATATGTGAAAACACTAGTGTGCAGAAAACATGTCTACTTAGTGCACAGAATATAACATCTAAACGACTTTTATACAGATATTTATAATTATGCTTTTTTTATTACAATCAAAAGTTGATCTTTTGAAGGTAAGTTTTTTTAAACCACAATTTTACTCAGAAAATAACTAGTAAACTAAAATTTATTTGGCAATACCTCCTGATCTGAAGGAGGTATACTGGCTTAGCAAATCTCACTCGGTTCTGTGTAGTAGTAGAAAAGATACAGAAAACAACTAAAATGGTGGGCACTATACTATCTAGGATATGACTACTGTGTTTATACTGTGTTTATACCGTGTTTACACTGTGTTGACAGGCCGGCATTTTGCCACTAACCTACCATCTCTCCTCTCCTCCCCAACCGGTTGACTACTCCTCCTCCCGTTTATTCCAAACCCGTTCAAAGACAGAGAAAACGAAGGCCACGAGTAACGGCCTTTGATACAGAACAGAGTCGTTTTTCACTTCCTTTTTTCGGCGGTTGATTATTGGTGAGGTGTTGAGGTTGTGGGTGATGTCTTCTACTAGAGGCGGTAACTGCGAGGGCAGGTGGCGCTCTTCACTGAGATTAGCTTTGTAACAGGGGCTGCGGAGGATGTACTCGGCCGATGAGAAGTTTTGTGCCTCCCGTCTGTCAATTTACTGTTAGGCGCAGAGCCTCAGTCTTCCTCAGAGAAACAGGAAGCGATGTGATTCTGTGGGAGTCTACAAGCCAGGGCAGATGTTTTCAGTCAGGATGTAGTTTGGGTCACGTGGACAAATGTAAAGAAGCTGCAGAAAATGTTGGCTTAATGGCATCGCGTTTTGAAACACCGCAGATCGCAAAACTTCTTGCACCAAACATGGAAAAAAGTGTTAAAATAAAAGCTTTGATGGTAAAGATACGAGTGTGGACATGGTAAGTCAAGTGACCGCACAACAACACATATCACACATTCACACATAACATAATCTCGATATCACACCGTAAGTCCTTTTTGTATCACGGGAAATTCACTTCATAGCGCGTGTGTTATTCTCACCTGGTGACCAGGTGAGTGATACCATGACACGGACCACGAGTCGTCTTCCCCTCTTGTCCCTCTTTGCACTCAAACCTCAAGCCTGATTTCATGCGCTAGGTGATGCACGTGCGCACACTGGTCCCAAGGAACCGTTCATGTCCAGAACAAGCGCATGGTGGGGGACAAAGGTTGTCGCCCTCATCGGCCTATTACAACCGGACATGAATGGCAGACCCGGTCTCTAGCTACCTCCGAGGTAGACTGTCCTCTGATCTACGGACAGACCTTTGAGTGACGGGTTATCATCTGTTCAATGCTTTTGTTATTCAGCAGAGGGTCCAGTTCTGTGACACTCACTGTGCCTTGTGGTTCATTGGCCTACCTCGGAAGCTGTCAGTGGCTCGTACCTAGATACTAGCCTCAATGATTCATTAACCTCTGCATGCACTTGTACACTTGCCCTCCCTAGCAGAGAGAGGGAGAGAAGCTACTGACGGGAAAGAGACTAGAGTCAGGCTGCTTGACACCACACTATCATAATTCGCTACATGTACCTCTTTCCTTCAATAATGGTAACCTTCCTGCACGCGCATGTGCGTGCGTGCGTGCGTGCGTGCGTGTGTGTGTGTGTGTGTGTGTGTGTGTGTGTGTGTGTGTGTGTGTGTGTGAACTGAAAGTTAGGGCTGAGGTCAGCAGTGATTGTACCTGCTGTTTTTCAGTTTCTTTTTGGGGGTTTGACCGCCTCTTGAGCGGGTCGAGGAACCTGACAATTTTCTTCGTTGTTGTTGTGGTTTTAATTTCTGACCTGACTTCTTAGAAGACTGTAATCAATTCAGTTGAAAACCTGCTGAAATAGGTCTGAGTCAGTTATTGTTCCTGAGCCTGCGAATCTGTGTTTTTTTGATCAAGTAAGATTTTTGAGGAATTTGTGCAAATTGCATTTTTGAATTATTGTTCTAGTCGTATGATGTAAATTATTAATTTCAAAAAATTCATTGGTGGTATCGTAAATTTGTAGCTGAATTATTCTGAAATTTTAAGGACTATATTTTTGTGTCTTCCTATATTAGTGCGTCAGCTCTTACTGGGCTTTGCGAGAAGAAGAGCCTAGAGAAAGACTATCGTATCTGTTCTTCTGATGTTGGAGATTTGAACCTGACACAAGAGGCTTCAACAAGGACTTTCAGCAGTGTGACTGAAACGACAGACTATTATCTTTAAGGAGACATTGAAATTTTAAACGTGTTTTATGGTAGGTCTAAAAATATGTTAATTATTTTGTTTGTTGAATAACTTTGGATATTTGACATTCTAATACTTGGTGTTTTTATCTCTTTTGTAAGTTAGTGTAGAGTGTGTGGGCGATGTTGTCGGAGTGTAAGCTATCTTGTCTTATGAATCAAGACAAAGTGGAGATGATAAGAACGCTCCAACACACTCGCAGGCAAGAACGCGAGCGCGCGGTCACACACACACACACACACACACACACACACACACACACACACACACACACACACACACACACACACACAATTTATCCCTATTCAGTTTCCTCATCAGCAGACTGTACGCCAGGTGTAAAGTTAATCCAGTCAGAACCACCTGAGTGCACGTAAATATCTGCCAACAGATGGCGCGCACTTTTCTCAGTAATACCAAAGCACAACAATGCATGTGGAGAGGCAGGCAGTAAAGAACAATTATTTATATGGCTGTGCGACAGTTAATAACAGGCTTGTGCCTTCACCCTGAAACAAATCCGTGCGCACGTGCGCTGCTGCACTAATGACATCAGAAGTGCCGCTAAGATCTCGTTTTCAGAAGTTATTGCACGAGATGCTTGACTGTAATGCTAGATTTTGTGTGGATAACTGTGAATCGGACTTCTCCGTCCGCACCTATAACTTGTGTTTATCACCAAACTGAGAAACAGGGACTCTTGTCTCTAACCCTGGAATCCACCCAACGCCAAGTTCGTGGGGCCTTAATGGTGGTGGTGGAGACGTCGACGACAGCGATGTGAGTCAATCAAACAGAATGAAAAGCCTCGGGAGGTTCTTATGAGATACAATATTGTGAGTTTGCTGAGTCCAACGAAAAGGAGATTCTCAGCCTCTAAACATAGCATTTAAAGTGACGACCGATTAGGTGATAAGAGCGATGAAATGAAGTTGCCCTCCCTCCCTCTCTAGCCTCTTACTATACAAAAATTTCTTTACTCTCATTTTCTGCCTCCATCCTCAATGTTATTTCATCCTCTTTCACTTCTCATTTTTAAAACTTTTTTTCAAGTCGATGTACATGTTATGTAAAACTGACATCCAATCACTCTACATAAAAATGTAATACTAGGTGAACAGGTAATAGACATTTATTGGATGGCATGAGTAAATGGATGTCCTTTCTGCCTTTGCTATCCTCTTTGATAAAAAGTAGCACAAGAATAAGACAGCTAAGGCAGTCTAAGAGTGTGGCCAGGAAGTCTTGTGGTGTAGCTGACAACGATGGCCATGGCGGTGTAGTTGTGGTTGCGATGAGGTCAAGATCATCGTTGTGATGTGGACCTTGACATGATACATCCTCGCTGCTCACTTAGAGATTCACAGAATCAAGAATCGATGGACTTCCGTAAGATCACGGTCACGGATGAGAGCAGTGCATACAAGCATCTTGCCAGCAAACTGCCGAGACAATGTAGCAAGTGACACGTGCCATACACACAGAGCATCGTGAGCTTTCCTTGCTACCGTCTTCTACACTGACAGCAAACAATCATAGAAATCATAATAAAACAAAAACTAGAGCGAGGAGTTAGACTGTTTGTGCACATCTGAATAGGATCAATCAAAAACTCGATTAAAGCTGCACTGAGGAGGGTCTCAAAGATAATATGCCCCAAGACAAACGAAAGAGCGATACGATCAATGATTTTGAAGAAAATCTTTCGAGAAATTCCAAGATCGAAGACCGCAGCGAAAGAAACACAGAGCCGATAGTGTCTATGAATTTTGAAGAAATTTAAACAGAGCCTCTAGACAAGTGAAACAACAAAAAAGAAAATTTTGTAAATAAAAACTTCACGTGCATTTCAAAACTGGGCCTGCCACAGAAAACCTTGAGGAATCGACCAGTAGACAAAGATTCTTTCTGTTTTGCTTTTCTTCAACTTTTCAATAGCCGGGTATTGCAGAGGAATTTTTGTACGCTGCCTCGGCCTAACCTGGGATTTCAATTAAATAAATGATGAGTAGACAAGTCTTTCCTTCATTTCTCGCCAGTTTGTGCCACAGCTGAGCTCGTCTACCCGAGCGCGCTGTCATGTCCATTAAATATTCCATATTGACTCCAGGACGAGGGCAACATACAATCTTAGGCTGACGGTTGAATCACCACAAAATGGCTTCCTTTGTGGACATTAAAAAAAAAGCGTTTTGTGCCCGTTGAAAAGCGTGGTCTGGCCACATCGGGGGGAAAAAGATTTACATTTAATAAAAAAAAAGCCAAATATTCGATGCAGAATATTTACGAGGGTTGCCCGAAAACAGTTAACTGTTGATAGAACTGCATCACTTACAACAACCAGTAATCATGTTGTAAAGGACAAGAAAAGGCATGACTGGTACTGGCTGTTTTGCGACCTTGAAATGTCAGCAATAGTGAATACAATGAATCCAAAACTATCCAATGAATCCCAAACTATCCAATGAATCCAAAACTATCCAATGAATCCCAAAGCAAGATACCAAAGTTTAATAAAACCGCTTATCTGTCGTTTCTGTGATGTAACTGAAATTTGAATGAAACTTGCTTTGTACTGGACTTTCCACTTAAATTTGTTTCTTTGCACCGAATCCACGACCATATAACAGATAACAGGATTACTGCTGGTTGACAGGCACCATAGAACATTAATTTTGAGAAAGGATACAAGTGCACGCACTTACCGCTCAATGCACACGCTGACAAGGGAGAGAACCGAGCAGTAGAGGCAGACGACCAAGAGGAAGCGGTCCAGACGACACAGGCCGAGGCCCAGCAGCCAGCCGCGGTCCATCATGAACTGGACGATCTCCGGCACACCGAAGGCCATGATGACGAGGTCGGCTGCCGCGAGGTTGAGGATGAGCAGGTTGGTCACGGACTGTCGCATCTTGCGGTCAGCGAGGATGACGAAGATGACCAGGGCGTTGCCGACGAGGCCGACAAGGACGATGACAAAGAAAAGCAGTGACAGGCCAACGATGGCAGTCAGTCCCAGCGAGTCTTGGCCGGAGAAAGTCGTCGGTCGCTCGGACATACCCGCGTCCGTGTCTGGCGGCCTCAGGTTGCTGTCGCCGCCGTTGATGGTGGAAAGGAAAGCGGCGTCGGTGCCGTTGGCGACTCTGTTGGAGTTGTGACTGCTCATCAGGTTGTTGCTGTTCATGTTGTAGAAGTTTTCCAGCAAGGTTGCTGTGGTGTTTCTGATAATAGTCTCGGGAGTATTTAAGATCATGCTGGTTACGTTCGATCTGAAGTTGTTAGGGTTGCTGCTGTTGCTAGTCTCGCTGCCGTAACGGCTTATTTCGTCTCCTGACATTCTCAAAAGATTATGATACGACGAGGAACGCTTAATTAATTCGAACGAAGCTGTCTGCTACTTCGGTTCCAGGTTCCGAAATCGACTTTCACTAAGATGCACATGACCCCATCATCCGTGGTGTTCATCTGAACAAACAGCGGAGACAACGCATAAAACTCGCACACAGACAAGAGGAAAAAAGAAGAATTGTATGAACAGAGTTATCTGTCACTGATCAATGAAACATATTAGTTGCAAAGAATTTTCTTTCAAAAAACTTTCTCTAATTTAAACCAGACTTTCTTCTTAACTTCTCGCTTATTGTGGCAAAGTTTCAGCAGAGACAAGTCGATGATATGTGGACACGGACATGCTGATAAAAATACAGGTAACGCATTATTTACGTGAGTCATATCACTGGCCCTTGAACATTTGTACTGCATGAGAAGGGTTGAGACGAAAATACATTCACAACAGTTACAGATCAGCGGGGGGTTCAACTGTCCGAGCTGCAGGACGACCAGACGGGGAGTATCACATCGACAGAATGAACGGTGTCCTTCGCACTCGCCAGTCTCGTGAAAAACAAACTCTTGTGCAAACCTGTAACAGTAGCAACGCAGTCATGTGCAAACTTTCTTCCTCGGCGGAGCAGACGCCAGCTGAAGCGTCGGTCAACTTGTGCGTGTAACCCAACCGCACGAGCTTTTTGCTAGTTTGGCCTCTCACGTCCCCAACATCAAACGTCTGGAGAGCAGACGACAACCGAGCACGCGCCCGGCCTCTTTCCCGCCCCCACTGCAGCCAATCATCGAGCGGCGTTCCCCTGTCAGTTTCGCGCCTCCGAGTGACGTCGCCAGCAGCCGGAGATAACCGCCGCGCCGCGCGCCCGGTCACGTGACATTCCTCGCCGAGCAGAACGCGCGCTACACGAGAACATTTAACTCGTACGCTGTCTCTCGGCTTGTTTTTAACCTCTTATTAATGGCTATACGAGCTGTGCCATGTATGTTTGAATAGTGTGTTGTTTCGTCTTGGAGTTACAGGGCAGACACGAGGGTCTGACGAGATGTTGCATGGAGCAGACTGGGGATGGAGGGCATGTGGGGGAGGGGGAGAATATGGGAATATGGAGGAGCAGTGAAGCGCGGAGTGTGTTTCACTGAAATCAGGACTGGGAAACTTTCCCTTCATTATGTCGTTGATAAAAGTGAGACACTGATTAGTTTCGTGAGTGTGATCGTTATATGAAGAATGTTGCAGCTTCACTCAAAATTAAGGGAAGGTACGTACGTGCAACTGTATCTCCTTGAACCAACTCTCTTTCTCTCTCTCATACGCGCACACATGATGTGCAGGAAAACACATATACATGACAACATGATACACAATTCTATACTGACCTGCGCACACATACATACATTTAAAACTCGCATACACGAAACTCCACACACGCTCACACATATGCAAAACACACACACGTGTGGCCGCACACACACACACACACACACACCCGCACACTTTTATGCATACCTCAGTACACCAAATGCTACTTATACACAGTTTCAAACACTGTAAATAATAATAATAATAATAAATGTAAGCTTTTTATAGCACACCGAGTCTCGCTCACGAAGGAGAACGCTCTCAAGTAGTAGACACGTAGACACGGACAGAATACGAAGGACGGAAGGAGAAACAACTATACAGACAAGTAATACAAGACAAACATAAACAACAACACAGATACAGCACTATTAGCATATATATATATATGCGCACATGCACAAACAAACACATACGTGTGTAAAACATCGCACACACACACACACACACACATGCACGCAATCACATGCAGCCAGCACCTGCATTCATTCCGTTATGGCACGCACCCAACATCCAACCCCTCTGCTTTTTCTCTCCCTCTCCTCCCAGCAAGATTTTTCAATCACTGCAACCGAGCTCTTGATTGACTAATAACACCCTTGTCCCAGTCTACACACCGCCACACTACCCGTATTTCCACTGGCCACAGAGATACATAGCTGTACCTGTATATAGCTCCATGGTCCGACACTCGTCAAATCTCGGCGCGACTGTCACGCGCACGTGCTTCAGACGCCATGGAGAGCCTGTGTGCGCTGCCCGTGCATTAAACAGCTCGAGACTAAATGTCACATTTCTACCTACAGCTCACCTTGCACGAATCGTTTGCACAGAAATGTACAATATTTTTCGATAATGATAATAGTAAGATGACAATCTATTATTGTATTATATTGAAGCAGATAATATGTAACAGATCACGTGGCTTGAATAACTGTCAATAAATTGTCTTCAGTTCAATTTTTATCGCCGGGAGAAAGTTGAATTGTATGTACGATTGTGAAAATAGAAAGAGAAAATCGATAATTTTACTTATCAAAAAAGAAAAACAAACAAACAAACAAACAAATCCCCTCGTCTACATGTTTAAAAAGACTGAGATTCTCAACAACAGATACCTGAAACGTGTCCTCATTTCGTGAGTCATGCTGCAAGCTATTTATAGCTTCCGACTGCACCTTTCTGTCTTAAGGGTACCTAGTTGATTTGCCATCGACCGATTTTCATCATTTGTGCAAATGTCAGCGGCCAGCAAAACCCGAACTGGATTCTGACCGCATCGAGTGTCTGGCCGGCCTAGTGCCCCTGTAGCCTGCAGGGGGCAGAGAGTGCCCCAAGTTCATCCTCCAGCTGGGCGACTGGCGAGCTACTTTCAGCTGCCATCAGTCCGCTCCTGCTTTATTCTAATGCTCATTCCTTTCTTGATATTTATTTTGCTCTTTTTCAGAGTGTTCGTTTTTTTCTGAGTGCGGCCAGCAGTTGCGGTCCGCTGCCGCAGGGCACGTGCTCATAATAATCAACAAATATTCACAAAATAATATCTCAGGCACTGGGACAGTAAAATGGTGAAGGAGAACTGAGTCCAGGACCAAAATTCCCCATGTTAGTCTCTCTGTCTGTTCTCCTCTTTGTTCTTTTCTCACCGTTCCTGTTTCTCTAGAGACCTGCCTTTCGAGATTTTTCTTATAAGTTTTCTTTCCATGTAATTTTTTTGTATCTTTATCTTCTTCTCTCATGACATCTATTTATAGACTCATATGCTGCGGATATTTTTTAAGGTAGCAATATTATCTAATTAGCAATTTCGAGATTCGTTACACTGTATACAACATGACAGCTGTTACATCCTCCACCGTCACTCGACATTTTTTAAGATCAGTCGCTGCTTATTAAATAAAGAGACATCGATTCTTCCTTTGAATTTATTTCATCATTATAATCTACTTTTATTTTGACAGGTGGCTGTGTCCATTATCAACTTTTTTTTTTTGTCTTTCATGCTGCGCGCAAGAGACAGTAATGTCAGAAGTGTCATTATGTGATTCATTATTAATATCGATGACATTATTTGGCTGCCAGCAGATTCCCACCAGGCCTGTGATATTGGACATCAGAGAAAGTAGGCTACGACTGGATGATGCAGCGACAGGAGGTAACAGATCTCAACGACCCACAAAGGGTGGATGGCAGTAGCAGCATGGTGCACGGATGTTCGGCAACCTACCGGAAAGTTGATGCACCCTGGATGAAGATCTGTTAAGATGCAAAGTTCAGAGATCCTTGTAGGTCGATCACCCCTACTGACATTCTCTCGACAAACATTGGACGGCCTGGTGCGAAAACATCTCATGGCAGTCACCAGCACTCACCAATACTAGCACTATGTCTTATGGTAATAACTGAGTGGAAATCACTTATCACTCAAATATAAACTTTAAAGCACCGAGCTAACCGGAGATGAGAGAACTGACAGTGCTCAAATAGGAGCGAGTTCATGAAAAGTGCATGACCCAGGGGTCATGAGCACCTTTCGTTCGTTGCAAGATACTGATTTCCAGAATTAGGAAAAAAATTATCTTGTTTGCCAGTTACGAACCTCAAAGCATCGACACCACAAAAAAGAGTTCAGATCTATGGCCTCGTGTCGGAACAGGTTAATGCCGATGTCGGGGCACTCGGTAGTGAAGTGGTTACAACACTCGCTTGTCACCACTGCAGTGAAAAACTCAGGGTTCAGATCTCGTCTCGGGACAGTCTCTGTATGTGACACCTGTCCACAGGAATGGGCGTCGGTGGTTTTTTTCCGGCTACTCCGGTTTCCTTTATCTCCCTCCTCCCCCCCCCCCCGTAGTGTGAAATCACCTCAAGGTGGAAGCACTTTCCTACTAAATAAATTAACCAACCAAGCACCAAACACGATAGAACTGTTGGTGTTTGAAGGCATGTATCTCATGCAAGGGAAAAACCAGGCAGAACAAATTATGATCATTCGCAAAGATTTTGGCTCTATTGTAGTGAATTGTTTCCAGTCACATGAAAAAGTTTTGCATTCCTTTGAGTCTTGAGACAGTAGTGATATTAATAGCTTGCATGTTAGGTAGTCACCCTTTACAAAAATTGTTGATATTCTCACAAGCAGGCATGGCTGTGTATGATTCTTCAATAATTTTTGAACTTTAATTCTTATATCTCATTAGACAGGCCACACAATAATTGTGAAACCGCCAGTGTCATCTAAGAACCAATTTCATGTAAACATGTTTAGTCAGGGTTGTCAAGGCCTTTTTGAGATTCTCTGTTAAATGTCTGAGACTTTCTGTTTCATCGGGTAAATGGCGGAGACTACAAAATCCCCAAAATAACGAGAGATGAAACGATAGTTTTCGACAGGCAGGAGGTGAGCACAAGCTGTGTGTCTGTGAAATCACAGACACCTTTTGGAGGCAGTCTTAACCACCAAATGTTTACAACGTTTGAGTGAACAATGTATCAGACATTAGGTGCAGTGCTGTGCGACTAGACTCCGTCTAATCTAATAAGTGAACAGTGTTCATTCCGCTCACAATACGTCTTCAGCGACAGACTCCACCTAATGAAATAAAAGGTTCGGCGCAGACTTCGTCTCCAAGGACCGTGGCTGCGAAACGGAGGTCGAAACCCTGCGGGAGGTGCATGACCTCTGACCGCAAGCAAAAGCTGGGGTCTGTGAGTTCAAGCACGCGGGTCTCGGAGCTGGACAGATAATCCAGAGTGTGGAGCTGAGCCCCAGATTGTGTCTTAACTGTGAGACTTATGTGCACAAGTCCAATCTTGGACAGAGGCAGCCAACCCGGGTCTCAGACGATGCAGATGAGGGTGTGGAGACGACAGGGCTGGTAGGGGTGGGAGCGGGTGGGCTGATCTGTGCAGGATGGGGGTCGGGAGGTCTGTCAGTGGCAGGCAACTGCGTCCTCCTGTCGCCTTCCTTTGTCGTTCTTCTTCCCTTTTCGTCGCCTGCATAATCTGCCATTTCTTCCTTCTTTCTTTTCCTGCCCCTCTTTCTCGACTTTTACGTCTTCCTTAATGTGAAGTCGATTCGATCTTTCTTTTTAAACCATAGAGTAATTTCTAATGAAATGGATTTTCTCAAACAAAACAAGTATAGACGACAAAAAGGAAAATGCTGACTACTCTTAGAGTGCCATAACTCTTGCACCACTCAGTCTATTTTTCTTCTCTCCCTTTGACTCATTGCATAGTTATCCTTACATTTTCCGCCATCCCCGTAATGAAATCGTCATTTCAGAGTGTTTACTTTGCGAAATATGTTGAAACTTTATCACAACTCCTAACCTTTTATAAACCCCTCTCTTTAACTCAACCTTTAAGTTTTATTTTAAGACAAACAAACAAAAAGTAGCGACCTCATCACATCCACAAAACGGAAGTTGAAGAACAAGTCTCGCAAGTTCCTGACGGCATCGTAAATCAATGAGTGTGATTCACCTGATTCCAAATCAAAGACACGTGACATTTGACGATGGTCTTATTCTTTGCCTGTCTATGGTAAAACTCCAGAGGAAGAGTTTTCAGCTGAGTAAGCGGAGCGAACAAATGGTCTGCGTGTCCGACCTTGACCGGTCATGACCCGGAATAGGAAGGAGGGTGCTGCTTGTATGCAGGCATTCCAGCGTTTGAAGGAAATATTGTCTCCTAATTATCTTTACTGATCTGATCAGCATCCTGAGTGATTTCCTAGGGTAAAGCTGACCAAAGGCCTAAAAACCTTTATCCCATGCAAAAAATGTTTGCACAGGGTGAGCAGATCTGTCTTTACTATCGTGTGTCTGTGTGGTAAAACGGAATCTTCCACCTGTCAACAATTCATACACCTTTCTGAGGACAGTGTAATAGAAACTTCTAGGCTTCTTTTCAAAATCCAGTAAAAGATCGAGTGTTGCATCTTAAAAAAGAAGAAAGCATTAGCTTAGTAATAAAGGGAGATAACTGATGACCGTTTTTCAAAAGTGAGCATCAGAATAATTGTTTTTTTCATAGAAGGTTGCCTGCATTATAGACATAGGGTGATGGAAACAGCTATGGCAGGATGTGCAGATAATATTCGTCGATCAGATATCACATCTCTGTTACAGCCCCGAAGAGCACAGAGACAGTTGATGATGAAGTTTGTTAACTAACCGACAAAATAGTGGTCCGTTCAGAGCTGACCCGACACATGGTGAAAACCCTGTGCACCCTGAGATTACTAGCTGGTATATGTTTGCAAGTCTTGCCGGGAAAGGAAGCTTCATCCTCGCATCAGTGGCATTATTTAATTAAAACCCATGCGTGTCTGTAGAGACTTGAGAGAGGGGAGGTAAGTCTGCACAACAACCCGCTGGCTTTGAAGTGACGACTGGCGCCCAGTGTGACTTCAACGGAGAAACATCTCGTAACTGTCGGATTTAATTAGTTTTCGCGCCATCTGGTGTGTGTGTGTGTAGCCGTGTGTTGAAGGGTACATTCCTCTGGCTACTGCCGCCCTGACTTGGCTACAACAGGTCCGGTAACACAGGATCGCACCTGTCGACTCAGTGTCCTCAGCTGTCCCCCTTCCTCCATGTCGTCTGGTGAACCGCACGTGAAGCGAGAAGAGTAGTCTCCCTTCAGGGTGAACTCTCCATCTTTTCTGGAGACTTCAATGAGAGCAGGTCAAGTGTGCTAAGGGAAGATAATTTACAATATTGATGTCGCCGTCCTTGCAGCCTCGTGTCAAGCGCGCTGGTGACGCTGCGGCGAGCAGTGAGCTGGAAATTTCGATCGCCAGTATTCTTGGGTTCTGTCCCTTTGGGGCGCTTCTTCATTTGACATGCAGGAGTCCGGCATTTAACCGTCAATGACCGTTAGGAAAAAAAAATTACACTGCAGATCTCAGAAACGCTGGCCCATGGCGTCTCGTAATAAACTGCCAACCTTTGACATTTGTGCTCCCTCCTCCTCCTCGGCAAAGGATTCACAAGAGGCAGGAATAAGCCCCCTTCACCCTCCTGGCCTTAAGATTTCCTCACATATTCAAAATCATAAATCTGTGATAAACAATGTTATACACTGGATAGCTGTTGCTGTCAATAGTGGAGGTTCAAGTTCTATGAAAGAGGAAATGACTGACGAACAACTACAAAGTTGTCTCTTAGTCACCGCTCTCACAACGCCCGGCAGTCTAGTTCATCTCCCTTTCCCACCCCATTCTCTACACAGCGCTGGTTGCTAGTCAGTAGCCTGCAGTTTAAAAGGTCAGAGGGCAAAGTCCTTTCGTATTACTTTCTTGTATTCATCCAGCGTCAGTGGGTTGACAGCCTTTGCATTTGTTGAAATCGTTCAGCAGCTCGCGCCTCTAAAGACTCGTGAATGCGAACATTCAAGAACCCAATCATACGAGAAAGTGGAGAGCGAGGAGGGGGGGGGGGCCAGCAGACAACTCTTAGTGATGTGGTGGCGCTGAAGGGTGAGCAGTATTCACCGAAGTCTTCTGCAGCGACCCATCTCAACGTGAGCACGTGCGGCACGCGCGCCATTTTGTAAATCTTTCTTTCAGCGACACGCGGGACCAGGGCAGCAGGCGGTGACTAAACCTTTGTTCGTTTTTCATCTGACAACGAATTCATCTAGCAGACCAGCAGGGAGAAGTCACTTGTTGACAACTGCGACTTAAAGAATCATGGTGGGGACTCCTCAGGCTGACATCCCAGGCACATAGTAAACAAAATATTTAACAGCAATAAAAAATACTCGCACTAAAAGTAAGCTTGACTACAAATAAACAAAAATAATGTGCTCACTCACAAGTGCCAAGAATTTTGTATTGAATTCTGGGAAGAACCCTGCTTACCTCCTATTTATCCTTCTCTGACTCTGCTTTGCTAATGTTGATCAAAGCAGGATAGTGCCTGCTGCCAAACTCCTTTCGTTAGTTTTCAGTTTAGTGAGAGAGGTTATAGTGAATTCAGTGAGGTTAGAAATATTACTATGTCTGTTTACTAACTTATGTACTAAGTTAACATAATATGAACTTAGCGACCATATCATGGTAAAGTGGCAGCTTTGCCACAGCCAGTATAAGAAATGAAAACAGTGAGTTTTAACTCGTAAAGGTAAAGGTCATCCCATAACCTTTTCAGGTTGTGGGGGAGTGAGGTGTTAGAGACCCCACTTTTCTCGGGGCCAGCTTTTACATGAGGGTGGTGCCAATCTCCTCTCCCTCGCTCTTACCTTCCCCAACCCTGGTCAGGTCAGCCGGCTATAGAGAATCAGCGCACCTGCCGATATCAGCAGGTCCATTTTTGTTAATTTTTTACACGCACAAAATGCGTTGTTTCGGAAAAAAAAGTTAGTGCAGACGACAGTTCATTCATTTTTCTATCGAGTGATCTTCTTTTTGTGACGTAGTTTTTACGTTTGACAGTAATTTTCTGCGTTTTCCCATGGTAACCCAACCCTATTTTTTTCGAAAATGGCTACCCGGGGTAGAAAGTTCGACCGGCAGCTTTGAAAATTTATATTTATTAACCTACAGTAAATGCAACCATCGGTAATACGCCGTTTTAAAGAGCATTTTTTAAACATTTCTTTGGTGTAAATTTTAAGATACAGAGGTTTAGTCTTCGAGTACTAAAATCAAATGAAAGATTACGACTGTACGCATTTTAGAAATTTTTTCGGAAATTAACAAAAAAATTATTTACACAATATATACAGACATAAAGTACCAAACAAATATATGTTTCATTAGAATATACATTATAATTTTAAAATTACTTACTATTTTCGTCTCCTTTGCGGTTGTTGAAGTATAAATCCATGTCAAAGTGAGACACAACAACGTGCTTCAAGATGGCGCTTAGCCATTTTTTTTTTTTTCACCAAAATACACGTGATCACGCGTGATTCACTGCCAATTCAAGGAAGAGAATCATTGTGGACTATTTCCTTACTGTTTCAGTAGTTACCTCCCTTATGTTATTTTCAATTTTGCTTTTAGAAACATGTACTGTCACCACGAAAATGTTTTGAGACGCACTCATTATCATGGCATTTTCGGTTGGGAATACTATAAAAGTATGTTTTTAAGCAAACACAAGGTAAAGCTGTTTCTTTTCTACATATTTCGATCTATCATTATCAATTTAAATTGTTCATCTACCCCTTTTAGTTATTTTTTTATGATTTTTTGAGAAAGGGCTAAAAACTTGCGTCCCAGGGGGTAGAACGCCTCCTCAGCCTTCCGTCAAGAATGAGCTAAAGCACCACCTTCACCGAAAGCTTCACCTGGTGTCATCCCCAATGTGCTCCTGTGGAGACGCAGAACAAACTACGGAGCTCATCCTACAGGAGTGTAGAGTCCTCCAGGTACTGAGGGCGGAGGTCTTGCCCTCACCGATGCTCCTCGACACCTGTGGATCCTCTAGAGATGACTGGCAGTTTATCTCGAGAGCTGGCCTCCAAGTGTGTCAAAAAGGCGAACAAGAACAACAAAAACAACAGCAACAGCAGGTATGCATTTTCTTTAAATCAAGTTTCTTGTGTTGAGCAAAGCATCGCGATCACTGTTCACTTTCATCAGCTGGCAATGTTTCATAAAGGAACAGGACTGCTAACATGCCGAACAACACTGCCATATTAATTAAGCACGTTAAAATTCTTCAGACTTTTATTAATATGTACTTGTTTTCCTTCTCAATTCTGAAACAACCACAGGAATCGGTTATTTTCATATTTAAGATTTGCTGTTCCCGTTATGCGACAACAGTAATTTGGATCTTACCTCCTGCCGATGTAACGGAAAACAACAAAGAGAGCCATTGCTCCGATCTTGTGTTCACGCGTTAAAAAAATAAAAATAAGAAAAAATACACAAACACTGTCCGAATGGCGAACATAAATTCCCTCGAAGACGGAGGAAGTCTTTTGAAATGCACATGCGCATTGGGCACTTTGAGCGGAAATCCCTCGGCACACAACCTCTTTTTCGGCCTGGCGCAAATGAGATTCGATCCGCTGTGCAAGGGCCGACAACTGCTGTAACCACCGACTTCACTGAACGGAGGGAATCGATGAAGCCGCTGCTTCTGTCCACCCAGTGTTGATGTTCTTCTAGGTAACACACACACACACACACACACACACACACACACACACACACACACACACACACACAAACTTCTCGAATCAGATTTGTCGGTTTTTAGGTCATACGCTATTATTGCCAACTATATCACGAGAAGAAAAACAAGTTGTAAGAACTGAATACAGAAATCCCAGTAGTACGCACGGAAGAACGGAAAAGGAAAAAAGTCTTTTGAAAAAAATCGTCTTTGAAGTGGTTGCTGTGACGATTGTACCGATCTCCACTTACAGTTGGTAACTATCTCCTCTCATCCTACTCGGTTCATATGACAACTTTAGTATTTTCACAAAGTAGTTAATACATGACATGCCAATATAAATAATGTGAGTTCTATAGGAACATATAAAATCTAGGATGATAGTACAAGTTAAATAGTATTAAATACTATGATGATAGTACAAGTTAAATAGTATTAAATACTAGGATGATAGTACAAGTTAAATAGTATTAAATACTATGATGATAGTACAAGTTAAATAGTATTAAATACTAGGATGATAGTACAAGTTAAATAGTATTAAATACTAGGATGATAGTACAAGTTAAATAGTATTAAATACTAGGATGATAGTACAAGTTAAATAGTATTAAATACTATCTGAAAACATCATAATCAACTCGGTGGTGATATTTGTATCATGTTAAATGTTTCATATCTTTCTGGCGAGAAGTATGGCAAATATGCCACAAATGTTAAATATATTGGAAAAACACAAAAGCAACTTTAGGCAAAATGTTATTTTTAACTCCAGCGCAGAGGAGGCTTTTGAACAATTTTAATTTCACATTTCTGAAAATTCAGTCATACGAGAACTTGTTACATTGGCTGACGCAGTCATGCATGCAGGCAGACAGAAAAAAGAATGACAGGTAGGAAGAAAAATGCACACGTCCCAGAGATTTACCTTGTCCAACAATACAGACCGCCTGAAATACCGTGCCCCTCCCCGCCATACACACACACACACACACACACACGAACACACACGCACACACACGCACACACACACACACACACAGAGGAGGGGAGAGAGAAAGATTTACCTTGTCCTACAATACAGACCGCCTGAAATACCGCGCCCCTCCCCGCCACACACACACACACACACACACACACACACACGCACACACACACACACACACACACAGAGGAGGGGAGAGAGAGAGATTTTCCTGGTCCTAAACTACAGACCGACTGATATCAAACTCCGCTTGTCTGCTGTCGTGTCTGAAAGTAGACAGCGGCATCTTGGTATCACGTGCGTTGTCAAGGCAGTGGGCGAGTGCAATAAACCTTTAATGTCACGTGTACTCCAGGAGAAAATGGCGATAGAACTGATAGACATCTTTCACTGAGCAAGCTTCAACAAGGAGCCATGAAACTAGATAAAAAAAAATCAGTCAACTCTCGATAGCTAACAATTTCTTGCTCATTCACTAAGAGGACACGATTTGTCGAATTTAGGAGGGAAGTAGGGAGGTAGGATCAACAGACAGAGGCGCCATCTGCCGCGCACGACACACACCACAAGAAAGAAGACCGCATAAAAGAGTTCAGTGTTTTTCTGTTGAAATGCATTCGAATCTTTATAATTGCTGTTTATATCTTGCACCAGGGCTCTGAGGGACATCACTATTAAAGTTTTTGACACCTCCAGTGCAAACTTTACTGTTGGAAAATAACTTTGTTCCTCTACCTTCACACCAAGAGGCGAGAAGCTTCTCCCTGTGAAGCTTGTGGTCAAGGGTCAGCTAGGCTGTGGTTTTTCTTTTTCTGGTCGACAAACATTGGACTGCACATTTCCATACGAGAAAAATTATACAGAAGTATTTTTAAAAAAAAAGAACTTTCAATAAAAAAATCAGAGGCATGTAATGGTCGCCAGATGTAATTTTAAACACGCATTTCTCTCCCTTTTTGCTGGCTCAGTCCTTTCAACGTTGAAAATGCATGTCGACCCTCAATAAGCTGTAATTCAACTTATTTATGTGTTTTTAAACTGCAGTTTGTATGTGTGTCCTTTCAAAGAAGAGCGTGAGAGTGACAAGCTATTTGTTTCCCTTCGTACCACCTAGTGGAACACAAGACGGTAAGAAAGGAAAAGAGGTCTGACACAGTTAACTAAACCATTTTGCGGTGAGAAAGACTGGGTGTTCTTGCTCTTATTTACTCTCTTAAGATCTCTAATCTTCCTTTTTACAATAGAGGTAACGTGTAATCTGCTTCTTTATTTGGTGACGAGAAGGCTGGTGTTAGTGACAATCTTCACGAGAGGAGATGAAGGGACGATATGTGTGAGAGAGGAACGGATCTACACACTTCATGTCAAACTGTCTGTGATAGAATAAAAACAGGTCTAGGCAGTCATCTGAAGCTATCTCTGATACAATAGGAATGGGTCTAGGCAGTCATCTAAAGCTATCTCTGACAGAATAAAAACGGGTCTATGCAGTCATGTAAAGCTATCTGTGATAGAATAGAAATGTGTTTAGGCAGTCATCTAAAGCTATCTCTGATACAATAGGAATAGGTCTAGGCAGTTATCTAAAGCTATCTCTGATACAATAGTAATGGGTCTAGGCAGTTATCTAAAGCTATCTCTGATACAATAGTAATGGGTTTAGGCAGTCATCTAAAGCTATCTCTGATATAATAGTACTGGGGCTAGGCAGTTATCTAAAGCTATCTCTGATATAATAGTAATGGGTCTAGGCAGTTATCTAAAGCTATCTCTGCTATAATAGTAATGGGTCTAGGCAGTTATCTAAAGCTATCTCTGCTATAATAGTAATGGGTCTAGGCAGTTATCTAAAGCTATCTCTGATACAATAGTAATGGGTCTAGGCAGTTATCTAAAGCTAGCTCTGATATAATAGTAATGGGTTTAGGCAGTCGTCGGAAACATTTTGTGATCCGACAATAAAGGGTTTAACCAGATTAGCTGACACTATTTAACTGTAGTGGGAGAAGAAATGGTCTAGGTTCTTTATCTGACACTAGACAAAAGGGACTAGATACCTGTCATGTAGAGTGTTACTAAGCTACCTTCATTCCGAGATGTTTGATGTGCATTTAATGACAGGTAACTCTCTACTGTATCCTTCCACTGTCTGTCACACTTTGTGGTTACAAAGACTATGAAATAAAGAGATCATCCATGTCGGCTTACAGCGACATACAATTCAGTGCTGGATTATGTAAACGAACATAAATATGTTTTGTCAAACACCCAACCGGTGTCATCTACATTTTAAATACACGATTATGTGAGTTGTGATCGTGTAGGATCCACAATCACACAGTACATCACAACAAATTGTCTCAAAGTATTATTTTGCATTATTGAAGGATTCGTAAGCAATGATTAAAGACCACACAATTATCATTATTATCATTATTATTATCATCATCATCATCATCATCATCATCATCATCATCATCATCATCATCATCATCATCATCCGACATCAACATCGCATTCGTTAAGGTGAAAATTGATTTGTAATATCTGCTCACATTTGTTCGTGTTGAGCGCATTCTAAGCGGTGACATTAGCACATAGAAAGTTAAGGTGTTTGGTCTAACGGGTATATTTACACCCTCTTTCAGACTGGCTTTGGAGGAAGTAAATAAAAGAAAAAAATGAAATAAGTATTGCCAGTAACCATGCTAGCTCACCCCGCCCAAAAGGTCACCGGATTTGCAATCAAAAGTGGTCACGTGAGCCTATCATGGATGTCACGCGTTGATCTCGACTGTCAATGAGAAAAACACTAGCGATAACTCTCAAGGCGCATGCGCATGCCCATAAGTCAATTGCCCCAAGTCTTCATGGGGAGGACAGTTGAGTGTGACAGGAGAGCGGGTGGAATGTATGTTGTGTATTTCTGTGAGGTGAGCAGCTGAGACTTAAGAGCGGGTGGTGTTTGTGTATTTCTGTGACATGACAGTTGGTGGAGTGTTTGTGTATTTCTGTGACATGACAGTTGGTGGAGTGTTTGTGTATTTCTGTGACATGACAGTTGGTAGAGTGTTTGTGTATTTCTGTGACATGAGAGTTGGTGGAGTGTTTGTGTATTTCTGTGACATGACAGTTGGTGGAGTGTTTGTGTATTTCTGTGACATGAAAGCGGGTGATGTGTTGTATATTTCTGTAACATGAGACATGGTGTAGTGCTGAGTATTTCTTTGACAGAATTTATGTTTGTGTTTATGTGTGTGCGTAGGTACGTGTATACTTATAGATATATATGTATCTGTGTATTTGTGAATAAATGTGAATGTGTCTTTATAGGTATGTATATGTTTTTACTTTTTTTTGTTTGCATGAACATATGTCTGTTTAAGTTTATTAAATGCGCGTGTTAAATATATGTTAATATATGTGTATATATATATGCATGTATATGTATGTTTTCATAATTTTTCTGCATGGAATTATAAAGGTGTGAACGCATGAGCGGGGAACATGTTCCGTGACTAGTTACCAACATTAAAGAAAAAGTGGGGTGTACATTTTGTGATGCGTGGGTAAAGGTCCTTCTTCAAGCTTCACCCAATTGTAAGAAACAAGTGACCACCCCAGTAATCTTTCAAATATAAAAACCACAGACACTCGAGATGTTCAACGCAGTTCTATCATCATCTTTATTTTTGCAGAGCTCGGGCTTCTGGTGGCGGACGTGAACGCGAGACTGAAGTGCAATGTGCGTGCATAAACGTATTTGTCTCCGAGTCAGCACGTGCACTGATCACGTGACAATCTCACAGTCTCCATCTTTTCATCATGAACGACAGATGCTTCCCCTTCTGGCCCTGCTTAATTCATTTCATTCTCTCGTTAGCTGTAAAGAGGTGCTAACTGTCACCACGCAGCGTTATCTGACCACGTGACTTCAAGTTCGCGAATGTTTTTAAATTATTTCTTTTACACGACAAATCACGCAAGCGCTTCAATCAAACTAGAGAACGATGTCTTTTTTTTAAAAGAGTGTTTGTCACATTTCGTTTCTACACTTCGGGAAGAGGTGAAAGGTTCCGCTGTAAAGCTTGACATTAAAATTAAAATCTCAATTTAACACTGCAAAAACAGGTCACGAATTAACGGATCGGTTGACATTAAACTGTCTTAATGACTGTCATTGTCAAGGGAAGATTTAAAAAAAAACCTCCGCTGAGCACTCATCTTCAAAGACAACTAGCATCATGTGCACAATAGTGAAAGTTACGGACTTTAAATGTTCTTCAGTAAAAACTTTTTAAAAAAGTGTTTGCAAAGTTTTCATTCAATACTAAAAAAAAAACCAAACAAAAACAAAACATCTGGACAACTTTTCACTTGCAGTGACAGTGTGAAGAAAGCTGGTGAGTACAGGAACAGTTTGGGGTGGGGTGGGGTGGGGTGGGGGAAAGAAGGGTAGGGTGACGCCCACGAATACCAGCCTCTCCACGCACTTTGACCTCATACATTCTGAGAGCAGGCGATGTCGTAGTTCTTGCCAACAGAGTTTTAAATAAAACGGAGTCGTCTGATCGTCTGAGTTCCCCCCTCCATCCAACCACCCCCTTGCTGTTATAGCCGCCACCAGAAGCGGTCATCTTCCTGCTTTATGACCCAGGAGCTCTTCTGGTAGACAAGCGATCGTCCAGCAGTCAGATCTTGAGGAAACGAAACGTGTGTGTGTGTGTGTGTGTGTGTGTGTGTGTGTGTGTGTGTGTGTGTGTGTGTGTGTGTGTGTGTGTGTGTGTGTGTTTACGACTATGCACTTGAATGTACTTTTAAAGTCAGCATGAGTGCGTACGTGCATGAGTGCGTGAATTAACTGGAAAGTTGGGAAGGTGAAAACCGACTTTAGCTTCAACTGTTCTGGCGGAGCTTTGTTGATAAAACAAGGGTGTGCAAGGTTTGATACTCGTGTGACTCAGCGTAGTTCCCCAGTGGACCCAGCCATCGATGGGGGTAGAGGGCGAGGGAGATGAGCACAGCCGTCCTACAAACTGGCTCTGAGATGTGAGGCCTGTGACACTTTAATCCTCTTCGACCCTAAGGTCATGGGACTACTTTTACTGTTTGAATTTTCTGTTTCTTCCTCTATAGTCTAACACCAATTAAAAAAAAGTCCATTACCGATATGACAGCCACTGAAACTTGGCCTTGGCAGGTGGACAAAGCTTTGAGGAGCTTAAAGGGACGCACGTGCGAGTAAGTAAACAGTAAATTTTGCATGCAGCTAAATGAGGGAGAAATATGTCTTGTAAGTGCTTGCACAGTGAGATAAACCGGGTGCCTCACAAAAGACAGGGGTGGGATAGAAAGCTTGTCAGAAGTATCGAGCACCCAGTCTCTTGCCAGAGACGGC